>CAJQZJ010031946.1:7698043-7715965 GCA_907164525.1 Lophiomys imhausi
TGATATTCCTGGCCACATGGAATGGCGTTCTTTTCTCTAACCCAGGGCATGTGTCCTTGTTGGTGCTCTTTGCTTCTTTTCTTCTACTACATGTTTCTTTTCCCCAAGATGCTCTCTGTCTCAGAAGCCTGAGCACCTTTGCCTACCTCTGTCTTTGCCCAATGTCAGGCCTCAGAATTTATTCAACCAATCAGAGAAAGTAACAGACAGCAAGCAGGCCTCTGGGACCAATTAATTAACATTTAGAATGCCTAACATCACCCCATCATACTGTCCCTGGCCTCAGAGCTGAGTGGATGGGAAGTGAATCCTATGACATTCTTCCCCGGGTGGTCCTGTAGCACCATTGCTCAGTGTTCATGGTCTTATCATTCTGAAAGGAGAGTTCTAAGCAGGCCCTGCCCCAGGAAAGCTGCTTCTCCTCTTCTGTGGCTGTATGCAATCTCTGAAAATCTATACCTTTAATTAAAGCCCAGCTACACTTACACATATTCCCTAAAAAAGTCACAAATATTCCAACATCAAATGACAGAAAGGCTGTTTCCAGCAGTTTCTCCACCTGACACCCCCACCCACTAGAATTTAAAAACTGCCTGGAGCCTCATGGAAACAAACTGTCTGAACAGCAGAGAGAGTGAGGGAAACTGAGTGTGGGTTGGCTGCATGTCCTCCCTCACGCAGGAGCCCTGTGAGTCTGCTGTGCCATCTGGGCTCCCTCCCTGTGGAGACACAGCTGAGCAAGGATGGCAACCGTCACGTCACTGGAAACCGCAAAAGCTTGCCTCTTCTTAGTTAATGTTCTTTTCAGTTTACTCTTGACACCTGTTTCCCCAAGTACAGCAATTGTCCAGCTCATCACGGAGATCCCTGACCTTCTGAGAAGTATATTGGCTGCCTCAAAAGGCATGAGGCCTGTGTGAGGCCTTTAGCAAAACAGATAGTTAACATCATTTAAACTTTTGACAAGATTACAATAGCTGTTTTACCATTAAAATATGAGTGCCATGTATGTAGGTTAAAAAAGATTGTGTGTGTGTGTGTGTGTGTGTGTGTGTGTGTGTGTGTGTGCGCGTGTCTAGGTCACATGGGTGCCAGTGTCCTTCAAAGCCATGAAGGAGCACAGAGCCTTGATCTGGAGCTACAGGTGGTGTGAGCTGCCCAACATGGTTGCTGGAATCCAAGCCTGGGTCGCCTGGAAGAGCGATAAGCAGTCTCATCGCTGGTCCATCTCTCCGGCACTGCCCACACCGTTTCCCCCAGAGTCTTAAACTACATTTGTTTACTTTGCATGGGTGAGTTTGTGTGACACACACCACAGCCTGCATGTAAAGGCCAGAGGACGATTTGTGGGGGTTGGTTCTCTTCTTCCATCATGCACACACTTCAGGGAATTGAATTCAAGTCATCAGGCTGGGGAGCGAGTGCCTTAACCAGCTGAGCCATCTTCCTGGCCCTGGGTAGGGTTTTTCTTGGCTTTTTGAGGCATGGTTTGGCCACGTGACCCCAAACTCACTGTATAGCCCAGGCCGGACCAGCTTTCAATCTCGTTGCCTCAGTCTCCTGAGTGCTGAGAAGACAGGCATATGCTCCCACACTCAGCCAGAGTGACTGTGCACTCAGTTCCTCTCAACCAATTCTACTGAGGGCCAGGCTGTCACTGCTCAGGGTCAGCCACCACTTCTCATCTCATTGTCTGTGGTGGCCCACAACCCATCTGCATCCGTCTAGTGGACACCAGAGGAGGTGTTCGGAGCCGAGTCTCTGATGCTGAAATCTAGTTATTGAAGGATCAGGCTCCCCGCGAACAAGGGTCTGTATGAAGGAGTCTTTGTGTGAGAGCCAGGAAGGGTGTGGGAAATAGAGAGGGGAAACACTCCTATTTTGAATGGAGGAAAGCTTCGAAGGTCTCGTTTGGTAGTGAAGAGCCCCATCGGCTGGCCTTCATCAGTGACAACCAGTTGCTGGGGGCACACATGTTTTGGAGTCAACAGAGAAGCCAAAAAAGTTTTGCTGAGTAACAGTGAGAAACTGGGTGTGGTTGCTCATGCCTTCAATCTCAGCACTTGAGGGGTTGAGGCCGGAGGATTGCCATGAGTTTGAGGTCATTCTGAGCTATAAAGTAGAATCCTTTCTCAGAAAAAAAGAACAAAATAAGGAAATTGTATTTGCTGGGTGTGCAAAAATGCAATAAAACCTTCAGAGGCAGAGGCAGGAGGATCAGGAATGCAAAGCCAGCCTTGGCTGAATACTGAATTTGAGGCCAGCCTGGACTACATGAGAACCTGTTTCTAAAAAACCTAGATCATTATCACCACCACCACCACCACCATCATCACCAACACCACCACCATCACCAACACCACCATCATCACCAACACCACCATCAGCACCAATACCACCATCATTACCACTACCTCCATCATCACCAACACCACCATCATCATCATCACCATCATCATCATGAAATCCCAGTATGAAGAGTGAGGACAATATAATGGCCCCTGAGGCTAGACTATCTAGGTGTGGATATGAATCACAGATCCTTCCCCTGTTGAAGAATTGTTTAGAAAATTAGCTTATCTATGTAAAGTACGTACAAGAATATCTGGCATATTAGTGAACATTCAAAAAGTATCATTATGATTAAATTGGAAGAATTTTGTGCTTTTATTCCCCCTAAAGAAATATGGGAATCCTGGGACACTAAAGACAGTGATGGTTGTGATATGAGGTAAGAACCTGAAGGCTGAAGATGGTCCCAGCAGGCACTGTGAGAGGGCA
Source organism: Lophiomys imhausi (assembly GCA_907164525.1). NCBI lineage: Eukaryota > Metazoa > Chordata > Mammalia > Rodentia > Muridae > Lophiomys > Lophiomys imhausi. The sequence goes on from CAJQZJ010031946.1 coordinate 7,700,825, forward strand.
GGGGACAGAATCTGAATCCGACCTCTAAACCAAGTAAGGTAAAGTAAAGCCCAAAAGTGGGGCTGGACTTGAGCTTCCAGCTGAGGAAGTGATGACCACAAAATCTCAAAAATCCTGTTAAGAATCATGGCTCCTTGACATGCATTCATCAAGTTCCTTTGACAAGATTTTGAAAACCTGTGGAGAGTTGGCCAGTCTAGCTCTTTTCTAGCTGGGGAAGCCATACAGCAAGCAAGCAAGCACTTCTTTCCTCGTTGGTCCCAGCATTCTACCAGGAGGTCTCGGCTCCTACCCAATTGTCGTCTTAATCCCACAAAGTAATCACCTCTGGATCCAAAGCAAACAGTAGGCACATGGCAAAACCAGGCTTCAAACATGGATGTGAACCAAGAGGCGAGGCTTATAAACTGTCCCATTTTCATCTCCACCCTAATAAATGATTTGGGTAGTTGAGGAGAACAGACTTGAGAGGTGTGAGGCCCTTCAATGGATACTTGGCTTTCTATATAAACCATGGCTGGAAGTGACAAAGGGAAATGTAGAGTTGGCACTGATGTCCTGGGAAAGGAGTGTGTCATTCAAGTACAGTAAGAGAAAGGGTGGGCCTTGAAGAACAGGAGGGGACAAATAGGCTTTGCATAGGCTTGTCCAGGTCGGAGGACTTGGAGCGTTAGTGAAGAAATCGGAGACTCCAAGGTAAAAGGACGGTGGGAGATGAGAGGAGTTGAAATGGTATGTGTGGCAGGAGCTGAGTTCAGAGGAGCACTGCCAAGTCACTATGTGCATGAGGCCAGTTGATAGATGAAGAGAAGGCAGGGTGGGAGATGGCTCTAGCCCTAGCAGAAAAACCAGGAGGCTAAGAGGCAAGACAGGTTAGAGACAGGCAGGGGACACTGCTGTCTTGGCTCTCAGGGGAGGGAGTTAGGAGCTTCGCATGCTGGGTTCCAAATAGAATGTCAGAGAGGGCAGGCCCAACTGAAGCTTTCCTGCCCAGGTGTGGACCATGCTGCAAGGCTTCTCTGCCCCAGTGCTAGGGAACACGGACTCTACCACCAGCCAAACTTGTCCCAGGGAAACAAATGTTGCTTCCCAAGACTCTGAGGTACAAATGATTACAAGATTGGGAAGGACAAGACTATGGACCACTCCATGTGCTGTTTCATAGCTTGTTGTCTCAAGTCCCTGATTATTCAAATCATGATTGGCAGATTTCCAAGATCCTAAATTATACAGCAAGCAGGCTCTCAAGAGGGTAATTTGGGTTGAGGGATGGGCTAGAGAATCAATCCCCCATGAGTCAGCTGTCTTCCAAAGTTCCTGATCAGTTCCTTTTGACTAAAACACATTTTTTTTTTTCAAACTGATAATTCTAAGTGTTTTTGTGTTGTGGAGAAAGAAAGGAGAGTTCACTCTCATTGATTAATCCCAAAAAGCCCTAAAGGTCAATGGTACAAAGAATGGGATAGTATAGGGAAAACAGGGATTGCTGTTTAATAAGTCCCAAAGAACGACTGCTTCCAAACTTCCCTGTGTTTAGGAACCACCTGGTTCTTGTTGATATGAAATGTTGATCTGGTGAGGCTGGGAGGGACGGGAGCCCGTGTACTGGCACAGCAAACATGCTTAGAGTGGGGTGTTTCTGGCTGTATGGAAGCAGACTCAGTGGGTAGGCTGCCTCAGAGGTCAGTGGGCTGCTGTCAAACCTATGAAAGCAGAATGAACATCAGTTTTATGTTCGTAGGCAGTTTTAGGTTCGTAGCAGCGAGTCTACCACTTTACATCTCGCTGCTGACATATCTTAGAATGAAACTTTGGGCAAATCATGGGTCATCACTGACTCTCAGTTTCCTGACCTAAAATGTAGGAATGGCTTAGACCTGCCTTGTTAACTGCCCACAGAGTGGTGGTAAGGGTTGAATGACACAATGTAATGAACGTGCCTTACTAATGGGTGGGTGTGTGGATCTGTGTTGTTTGGCACCCATTTTGTTTTGAATTCTTTAAAATCAACCAGTATTTATGTGTGTGCACATTTTCTCTGGTGTGCATGTGGAGGTCAAAGGACAACTTGTAGGAATCAGTTCTCTCTATCATGGGGGTCCTAGGGGTCAAACTCAGGCCACCAGGCTGGGCAGCAAGTGTGTTTATCCACTGAGACCTCTCGGTGGCCCCCACTTATTCATTCATTCATTCATTGAGACAGAGTCTCTTGCTGATCTGCAGCTCTGGATTCAGGAGGCTAGGCTGGCTGGCCAGCAAGACCCAGAGATCTGCCTGTCCCCGCACCAGTGGACCCTCTCCCCATCAGCTCCTTACAGCTTCTCGCACGTGTTCCTGTCTCACCCTTCTCTGCCTGTTAGTTTTGAGACAAGGTCTCACGTTGTAGCCCTGACTGACCTGGAACTCTGTAGCCTGAGCTGGCCTCAAACTGAAGGTAATCCCTCTGACTCAGCCTCACCAGTTCTGGGACTCTAGATGTGAACTGCTTGCACCTTCTTGGCATTTCTTTCCCCTTTTTATCTTCCTTGCTGAAGTACTCAAACCCCTCCCTCTTCCCCTTCCATGACTCTGCTCTCTGTTGAGCTCACCTCACCAGAAGGCAGGGCAGGGTTCACATGCAGCTGCATGGTGCATGCTGGTTGAGCCTGTCAAAGTTCAGTTCGGGAGTGGGGCCTGGAGAAGAGGCTGAGCTTGGTTAGGAGCACTTGCTGCTCTTGCAAAGGATTCAGGTTTTGTTCACAGTCTTACATACAAACTTGTTTGTTTGTTTTGTTTTGTTTTCTGAGGAAGGGTTTCTTTGTGTGGCCCTGGCTGTCCAGGAGCTCCCTCTGTACATTTTGTTGTTGTTGTTGTTATTGTTTTAAAGTTCGATTTAGAAACATTTCTCTAAATCCTGAAGAATCTGTATGATACCTACTTTGATCTAATAAACCCAGTTCAAGGAAAGTGGTCTGAGTAGCTAGGGATGCGGTGTCGTTCTGGATGAGGATGCACATTAATGTATTATACTAGAGGAGTTAGAAATGGCACAGTAGGAAACAACAAAGTAAATATCAGGTCTAAAGACCAAAAGCAGTAGGCCAAATCCATCTCAGTGACGAAGTGCTTGAATCTGGGTGTCTCTGGAGACCATCTCTGGTTAGTCAACCCTGAGAGACTCGTGCTTTTCTAGTCTTTCTTTTTCTAGCTTTTGCAACATGTATATTACATAACCAGAAATTACTTCTAAACATGAGAAGTTCTACCCCCAATGGCTGTTTTGTATTTCTCTATGACGTCCCTCCCTGTTCAAGGGTGATTTATAGGCTTAGACAACAGCTGTATTCTTGGGGATAATCACACACAAATCCTCCCCTGTACACCTGAACAGAGATTCTCCAGAGCTTGCTTTGGGGTCTCTTAGAATAGGCAGCCATCTTGGAGGCAGTGGGACATAGGCCACATTCTCTGTGGAAGAATTAGCCACATGTCAGGGGACTGCTGATCCTGCTGACAGCCCTCCCATCATTGTCCTTGGAGGGCTGAAGTAATGGTTCTCCCACTCATAACCCTCAGTAATGAGAAGTCTCTGCTCCCACTCATAACACAGAAGTCTCTGCAGATGTAGACAGCTGAGAAGGAACAGCAGCTAGCTCAGAAGAACAACGATTTTCTCCAACACATCAGTGTGACTGAAGGTGTGAAGTAAGTGAGGGTGAGCTCACAGGCATCACTTCTGGGACCTGCCTAGACATTTCCTGAGGCCAGCAGGAGACAGTTCCAGTTCAGGGTCAGAATCAGTTTTCTTCTCCAATCCTTCTAATTTTAACTCAAATATCTACCAAAGTAGACTTATGGGGCATTCATGAGGCCTGTGACCAGAATGAAGTGTCATCGGGCAGTATTGGCAAGACTCAGATTTCCATTTGGGAAATGTGTTGTTTCATGTCGATTACTGCATGGCTCCCTTATCTGTAGTTTCTAAAGACATGGCCATTTAGAATGCATAGTTACATTATATTAGTTACACAATTATCTGATTATCAGCAAGGATGGATTTGGGCCCTTAAATAGGCCAATGGGCAACTCTTGCTGTTGCTGATTGTATTTGAGATAGTGCCTCACTGTGTAGATGGTCTGGAACTCATTAGGTAGGCCAGGCTGGCCTTGGATTCACAGAGATCTGCTTGCCTTTGCCTCCAAAGTGCTGGGATTAATGGCAGTTTACATAAGCATATAGATGAAGAGCCCCTTTCCTACATGTGAATATTTGTTACTATAGCTGTGATAAAGCACAGTGACCAGGGAACTTTACAGAGGGTGAGTCCATGATGGTGGAGCAGAGATAGCAGGTGGCAGATGAGAGCAGCAGCTGAGAGTTCACATAGTAGAGATTAGCCAAGTAGAAACAGCAGGAGTATTGAACTCTCAAACTCCGCCTCCAGTTACATTCATTACTTCCTCCAACAAGGCCACACTGCTAAACCTCCCAAACAGTACCAAGCAGTCAAATGCCTGAGACCATGGGGACATGTCATTCAAACCACCAGGATGGGGTAGGTAGGTGTGAAGGGACCCCTGGCCCAATTCTGGACTCAGGGACCACAGACATGGAATTACCTACTACAGACATACATTGCAAGGTTGTGTGACTCATTTAAAATTTAAAATTAATTCCACATCTTAGAAGTCAGGAATTTTGGTGGATGCCAATTATTCCAGCAAGTGGAATTGGAGGCAGCAGGGTCAGGGGTTCAAGGCATCAACCACACAGTGGGCTCAAAGGGACTACATGCAGCCCCATCTACAAAAAGCCCAGGGAGCAGCGATAAATACGCAAAGCACAGTTTGGGAAGGTTCAGCCAGGGTGGACTCAAGATGGCCTGTCAGGGTGCTGGCACACACGCGCCAGACAAACAAGAGGACACCATTACAGCACTGCTGGGAATATTGTTTTCCTGGGGTGCTATGGGACTGTTCAGTTGGTACAATGCTTGTCTGTCACACAAGCATGAGGACCCATGAGAAAGAGTGTGACAGTGCTTGCCTGTAACCCCCGTGCTGGGAGGCAGAGACCAGAGAAACCCAAGGTTTGCCTAGCCAGTCAAGGCAGCCGAAAGAGTGAGCTCCAGCCCAACAAGAGACCCTGACTCAGAAAACAAAACGAAGAACAATAGACAACGACATCTGTGTTGATCTCTGGCCTCTGCACACACATGCACACAACATGGATATAACACTCTACACACACACACATACACCAATAGAAAATCATCATACTACCCAGATATAGTCATAGATATGAAGAAGTCCTCATGTGCTAGTATGAAATGGACTCCAAATAGGTTATTACAAAGGAAATTCAAAACTCAGAATAATGTGCATAAATATATTTACATTTATACAGACCTGTAGAAACCTGCATGTTTGTCACATACTCTGTGGAAGAATAAAGAGAAAAGAATAAGGAACACTGTGTTGTGGTTTAAATATGGCTTGAAGTCAAATGTCCCCACAGCCTCTTGTTTGAACTCTTGGTCCCCGCTGACATTCCCACTGGTCTCTCTCTGCGTCCTGGTTGCTGATCGGGTGTGGACAGACAGCCTTAAGCTCTCTCCCAAACCTTCCCCACCACAGTGGACTGTTCCCCTCATTGTTCCTTCTCAGGACTTGGTCACAGCAATGAGAAAGGTAACCAGTATGTCTTAGTATCATTTTCTGTTGTTGCAATTAAAAACAAAACAAAACAACAGCAAAAGTAACCCACGGAGAGAGAGGGTTTATACTGGCTCACACTTCAAGGCACAGTCCATCTTGGTGGGTAAATCAAAGCACTGGAAGACTGATGCAGCTGGTCACATTGCATCCGTCTGTACACAAAAAGCAGAGAGCAACGAATCCATCCTTTTGTCCAGCTCCTTTTCTGTTTATACAGTCCAGAATCCCAACCAGGGAAGGGAGCCGCCCACAGTGGGCAAGTCTTCCAGTCTAATGAACTCTTCTGCAAAATGTACTGATATGGCATTATTCACACAGGACAAAGTCAGTATGAGGGTAGCAGAGGCTCCTGGGGCTGGGGAGCATCCTATAGGTCTCATTAGATGCCTGTAGGACAGAGGAACAGCCGAAACTCTTACTGTATAGTAATTACCCCTGTTTGCTTTGTGTTGTTTACATTTGCTAAGGGAAATTGCCAAAATGGACTACATCTCAGACAGACCAGATGAACAAGACAATTTTTCTGAAAACCTACAGACTGATTTCCTTTACAAGATGGACACTGAACTATGGGTAAGCCAAGCTAAGCCTGATAGTATATGCTTGTAATCCCAGCCCTTCGGAGGTGAAGATAGGAGAATGAGGAGTTGAAAGTCAGCTCTGTGTACAATATAACCAAAATAACTAACAGACAAAAAAGAGAAAAGAGTAAGAGAGATAGAAATATCATAGCAGGTAAAGAAATGACCTCACCTTGTGTCTCAAAGCAGGAAGAAAATGTCCAAGGGTGCCTCTTCCTAGGTGTAACACTGAAACAGAGGGGCCAGGGGCGGCACTGTTTCCTCGGACACTGCTGTCCATACATAGTGGTCATCCTAGCTTTCCCTTAGCCCCCATATGTGTTAGGTGCTGTTTTTGTCTGTGGGATCTATTACAACTGGCATAGGTCACCTTAGAGCAGACGTCATAGGTAACTTCATCCCGCTTGCAGAATGTCTTCCAACAGCATTCATTCATTCTGCTTTGATTCCACCTCCAGAAGGAACCCTTCTCTTTCCTGCTTCTGGTGCCTCCAGGGCCCGCCCTGTTTGTGATTACCTCACTGAGGTTTCTGTCTCCATCTCCCCGAACTTTCCATAGCTATGCCGTGTCCTCTGCCTCACATTAGGGCCATTCTCACTGGACTTAAGAGCTGTCCAGATTGTAGGGATTTAGTAAATATCTAGGGGTTCTGATACAGTCTTTTAATTCAGGGCATGAAGATAAACTTGGCTGTGACCAATTAGCTTATCAGCTTATGGACTGAAAACAGGAAACAGGAAAGACTTAAAAAACAAGGTTAAAGTCAGGAAAACAGGAAAGACTTAATGGACTAGAAACAAAGTATTTGGCCTGGCATTGTTTTCAGCTGCTAAGTGGGCAGAGCCCAAATTAAGCTAAAACAGGAGAAACAAGGAGAGATCCTATTTAAGAATAAGTGGATGAGCCCAGGGGAGCCCCATCCTAGGGGCCCCCCACGTTAGAGAGCTTCGATGCTAACGAGTCCTTATCATCTGATGGAGAAAGTGCTGGTGGACTTATGGACAGATCTCCCTGAGACAGAAAGAAGCTGGGGAGCAAAGAAAGCGTCAGCAAGACAGCAAAAGGCCAAGGACTAAACCCTGTGGCTCAGCTTTTGCCTAGAGAGATTTGACCTGTCCGAACAGTGGCCTAAACGAATATGTGGCCTGCTTTAAAGACTAAGGACTGAGGCAGAGCCGCAGAATTGCTAATACAAAGGAAATAAGTTGGCCTACAGACGGCTGAGATCTCCCAGAGAGAAGAAAGCCTCAAGCCTTATTTAAGGTGAGACTGCCATAGCCAATTTACCCTGATGAATCTAAATCTGAGATATTCCAGAAGAAAGACTGCTAAGTGCGTTAAAGGGTCTACCACAGATACTGTGTTCCTGACGGCTGAGGACCTGCCCCAGAGACTGTATCCTTCTAAAAGGTTAGGAAAATAGTTGTAATAGTTATCAATACCTTTAGTGGTTAAGTTAAGGGGTTGTAGGAATTTGTAGGATTAATAGTTAAGTATTTGTATTTTTTGTAAGTGAATATAGTTGTTAATAAATAAATATTTAATAATTTAAAAGTTTGGTTACACCAGATAGTCTATAATGCCCTGATTTCAAGCTCTTTTAACTCAGTGACAAAGTCGACAAAGACCCTTGTCCAAATAAAGTGACATGCACAGTGTCATGGGAATATCTGCTTGGTGCTGGATTAATTAATCCACCATGTTACATGAACACCAATGAGCTACCAACACACAGGCCAAGAGCATTTCCAACCTGTGTCCCCTCAAATCAACTTGAGAACACAGGATCTTTCTAAAAGTGCTGAAGTGTGAGCCTGTGGCCCCGGCTGGGGTTCACGCAGGTCTTTTGATGAGAAACTCATCTGCTCTGCCCACCTCAAACTTTTCTCTTTCTGGTTTAAAATTTGTTTTATTGAAGCGCAGGATTTTTGCTTAAAACTTTCTCAAAGGTCAGAAGAACTATTTTACAATAAAGTTTCCAAGAAAGGGGGGTGTTCTAAGGTAAGTTATTATCATTTTTTGGTCAGTTTTGCATGTATACTATTGAAATGCCAGAGGATGAATTTAATATTTTTCTAAAACAAAGTAAAGAAAAAAGGGGAAAAAAGAGAGTGAAAGGAAAACAGAAAAGAAGGAATTTGATGGACTAAATACAATAGAGCATTCTATTTCTCTGAAACCCTTTGCCATGAAAATAAGTGACAAGAGAATGCACACTCACAAAGCAATGATCAGTCATTTCTTATGGCTGGACTTTCAAAATAGTTTACATTCATGGCATTTGCTTTATCTTTGGGTATATAAATAGATGCACTTCACTAAGCCATTTAAAAGTAGGTCAAACAGCATAACAGTTTGTTCCTGTTGCCTTTAGAAAGCATCTCTAAAAATAAGGATTTTCTTCTACATCCAAAATACTGTCATCACATCTAGAGCAGTTAGCAGTTTAACACATAAAGGAGCCCAATATTCTCATTCTCTCAATATTTCAGTTTCCTTAATTATGCCTCAAATGTTTTTTAGAGCTGTGTAATTTTTAAAGATTCGTGTTTGTATTTTATGTGTATAAGTGTTTTTCCTACATGTATCTCTGTGCGCCGTGTGCATTCCTGGTGCCCTCAGAGGCCAGAAGAGGGTGTCAGACCCCTTGGGACTGGAGTCACAGATGATCGGGAACTGGGAACTGACCTGGGTCCTAGAGCTGTGTTTTTTCTAAACTAACGTTGGAACATGATCTATACCATGCACTGAGCAGCCATAGCTCAGCAGTCTGTCTTAATATGAAGCACTTGTCTTGTGCCCTGCCTCCTTTGTAATGTCAAGCCCCGCACCCCCACTTGTTTAGTTTTATTTGTTCTTGTTGTGTTGTGGCCTTGTTCTGTAGCCCAGGCTGACCTATAACTCACTACATGGCCTGAGGTGATCCAGGACTCACTTTGTAAGTCTCATACTCATGGCAGCCTCCCACCCCAACCTACTGAGGGCCAGCGTTACAGATGTGTGCCTTTGCCTGACTGGTGTTAAGTTTTTGGAGAGACCAGAACAGCCATGTCATTTGAGTCAAGTTTTGGATTTCATGGTTGGGTACATTTCTACTGTTCACCCTGAAAACAGCTCTTCCCTGGGAGGATGATACTGGAAAGCCTGCCCCAGCCTCCCACAAACAGATAGAGGGCTTGATTCTCCATCTCATGCCCCAACTTTCTGCAAACGGACAGAGGGCTTGACTTCCTATCTCATCTCATCCTATCTCATAGAGGGCACAGGGCCTCTTACAAGCTGTGTCAGGTAGGGCTGGAGGAGCCAGTGCCTCTCACGATTACCCATCTGTTCTACTATCCTTCCTTCATCATCTCTTCCAGGATAGGTTGAAACAGGAGCCTAAGCACATCCAGGACCCATCGAACAAACAGGATGAGCAAGAAGTAGCTCTTGTTTTCGAGGGGGGGTCAAGTATCCTCCCTGTCACAGTCTGAAGAGAAGAGCACCCCTGCACTGTAAACTTTGACACGACCCAGTGGGGAGCACTGGGTGATGTGGGTCAGGGGCAGGAGACAATGAAGCTTGGAAGGCAATCAGAGAAAGTCTGGAAGACTAGAACTCTGTATGCAAGTTGAACCATGCAGCATCCACATGCACAGGGGCTGGCTGACCCTGACTAGCAAGACAGTGGAGTCAGCCCGTCCTTGGCTACAGATGTTGGCAGAGCTAGCAGGCCCTCTCTGTGTCCTTGGATTTGGAGCTTAGAATTGAGTGTATATCAACACTCTCAGATAACTCCTTAATCATCACTGAAAGCCTGGCATTAAGCCCTGGTGTGTCACCTCTTGTCCCCTGCCACTATCCTCACCTCATATCTAACATTCAAATAAATCTACTTTTAGGGCTAGGACTCAGTGGTAGAGCACTTGCTTAGCATGTGGGAGGCCCTGGGTTCAATCCCTAGCATTGAGAAAAATACATAAAGCTTTTTTTTTAAAGTATGTATGTGAATGCCTTGCCTACATCATGTATGTATATGTGCTGTGTGTGCGTGCCCAAGGAAGTCAGAAGAGGGTGTCGGATCCTCTGGAGCTGGAGTTACAGATGGTTGTGAACCACTATATGGGATGCTAGGAATCAAACACAGCTCCTATACAAGAACGGCAAGTGCTCAAAACCAGTTGAGCCAATTCTCCAGACTGAGGATGGGGCTCGGGGGGGAGAATGTGTGTTTTATGTGAGGGCCTAGGTTTGATTTTCAATAATACGCATACATATTTTGCAAAATTTTGTTTTGTCTGGGCTTTTAAAGACCTGTTTACACAGATAAATAAATGGCCACTTGGTCCATTTTGGTAATGGAAAATGCATAAATGGATCAACCTGTCAGTAGAGGAAGATCGTTTAGAGCCATTTGAGGTCTTTCCCACTTCCTACCTTCCAATGATTAGCATTCCGTCTCTGTAGGACCCAGGAGAGTTCGGTATTCAAGCTGAGCTACTGGAATACAAAGATGGGTCTACAAATGAAAGAAGTTGGAGTCGACCACATTGACTGGTTAGAGAAAATCAACATTATTCAAATTATAAATACTACAGAAAACATGGTGAAGAGGTAAACACTGGGTATTGGGATTGGCGGGAAGACAGGGGGATGACACACAGCTCTAGAGCTCAAGTCGCTGGTACAGTGAGCAGTAAAGCCTCAAGGGCAAGAGTACAATCTCAGGGTTAGAAGTCGACATCCCAGCCTTATATCAGAGCTCTGTGTCTCTCTCCTCTCAAAGACTTCTCACACTGTGGGTATGCATACTCTCTAATTTATTTATTCTTATCATTTTTACTTATGTGTATGCATGCATGTGGGTATACACATGTGAGCACAGATCCCCTGGAGCTTGAGTTACAGGCAGGTGTGAGCTATGGATGCTGAGAACAGAAGTCTGTCTGCGAGAGCAGTAGGGCCTTTCACCACTGATCCATCTCTGCTGTGGCCCTTTTCTTTCTTTTGAGTCAGGATCTCATACAACCCAAGTTAACCTCAAACTCTGTGTATCTAAGTGTAACTTTGAACTCCTGATCCTTCTGCTTCCACCTCCTGATTGCCAAGTGTGCTACCACAGCCTGTTTTATGCTGGGATTTGAGCCTGCTCAGGTCTTGAATGCTAAGCCAGCACCCTACCAACTGAGGTCCATCTCCATTAGAGAGACGGAGCTTGAATCCTAATGGCCATTTGTTGGGTGAATCAGTCAACCTTTCTAAGGGCTTACCATTATAGCCTCTTCACAGTGTACTGTGAGGTTCATTTGTGAGGCTGGCACACTGTCAGTGATTAACAAACAGAAGCTCTTAGTGGAAATAAGGTCTGAAGGCTTTGAGTTTCCCTGCTGTTTGCAACCTCTTTCCTAGCACAAAGAAAGTACACCCCTAATGGCTTCCTCTTCACCTGCTGCAAAACGTCAGTTTATACTCACCCCATCTACAGTGGGCCTTTTTATCTTCCAAAGCATGAAAAAAGATCCAAGTCCCATATGCTATATATTTTCTTTTAAAATTAAAGTAGCATTATGTCACACGACAATTATGTTCTTTAACATAAGGTCCTGTGAGTGTCACAAATACACACAGTTGTGGAACCAACACAGTGAGGACATTAGAATACCTTGACCCATCATGAAATCCACTATTTTCTTCTTTCATTGTGTGTATGTTGTAAGACTCTGTCTCGTATGCCCAGGCTCACATGCCATTCCTGATCCTCCTGCCTCCAACTCCGAGTGCTGGGATTATAGGTGTGAACCACCATGCCCAACCCAACTGAGCTGAAGGTATTTGATATCGTGTGGATAAAAGCCCAGATTCTCAACATTTGGATTTTCAAACTTGAGTGTCCAGGCTGCGGCTGTAACTCAGTGCTTGCTTCTCCTGCACAAGCAAGTGCATTGGTTCAAGCCCTCGTACTGGAAAAGCCAGTCTTTGTATTTGTGTCTTTTCTTTTCACACCTTTAACAGGGTAGAGGCTCTCAGCCCAGCGAAGCCTCACATCTGGTTACTGTGTCCTTGTATGTAGAACAGAGCTTCACTTTTGAAAGATCAGAAATCTACCCCATGTTGGATGATTTTTTTTACCTCAATCCACAGGGATTTAGCCCATCTGTTCATCTGTTTGTAGCTTGTTGACCGAGGTTATATCCCTGGAAAACCAGTATGAAAATTTGGAGGACACTGATCAGGAAGCAAACATTGAGGTAAGCTGGGTTCGGACTTTGGCTTCCACTTCCCTCCACATGTACCAAACAGACCATAGCCAAAGGAAAACCCACCTCCATCACAGGAGGGTGCTGACTAGACAGCGCTGAGCTCCTTCTTCCATGGGACACCACTTCCCTTGTTTGATGCTCAGAATGCTGGATTCCTTCTTGCCTCCCAGACACTGGGTGAGGCCCTGCTCATTGGCATCCTTCTGTCTTGATGCCGTCAGGAGGTCACAAGACTTAAAGAGAACTGCCTGGCTGAATCTCAGACCCCTCGCCCTGCTAGTTCAGAGAAAACACCCAGGGAATGGGAATTTCCTAACTGTGTCCTTAGAAATCAAGATGCTGACTGTGTGGCCTTACTGACATCTTGATATGTTCTTGGGTCGTTTCCAAACCATCAAAGCATCCTATTTCTTTCTCTCCTTGTGTTCTTAGAGATTCTCTTCAGAGAAAGTCTGTGGTACTTTGTTTGAGTGATGTTTATGTTTGAATTTTTATTGTATTTATGTGTGTATTGTATGCTCTTGTATGTGTGTGCATGCATGTGTGCATGCATATATGTGTGTATGCATGCATATGTATATGTGCAAGTGTGTGCATATGTGTATACGCAGGTGTGTACACATATGTGTACATGTGTTATATGTGTGTATGTATGTGTGTATGCGTGTTTGCATTCATGATTTCAGAGACAACTTGCCAGAGGTGGTTCTGATGGGGTGGTGTTAAGCATTCTAAATGTTGATTGGTCCTGTTTACTGTCTGTTACTTAATTGACTCTGATTGGTTAAATAAATGCTGAGGCCTGGAGATTGGGCAAAGACAGAGGTAGGCAGGACTAGGGCTTTTAGAGAGAAACAGAGCATCTTGGGAAGAGAAGGCCAGAGAAGAAGCCAGGAGTAAACAAGGAGGACACACCATGGGGTAGATTAAAGGAGATCCTTCTATGTGGCCTGGAACATCGGCTTAGTATGGAGAATAATAGTCCAAAGGGATGTATGTATATGTGGGGTTATATTTGGGTAATAGAATTATGAGCTAGCTTAGATGGATGAGGATTACACAACCCAGGCTTAGGCTTGTTAAGATCCATCCAGTGTCTGTGTGTATTCATTTATAGTGGCGGGTTAAGGATTTACACCACCGACCAATCAAAGATAATATAAATACTGGGTAAATAGTTTAATTAGTTATAATTTTTTTTCTACATGGTTCTATTCTTCTACTTTGCAGAGCCCAGGGATGTAAGTCAGGTTGGTGGCAAATGCTTTTACCTACTGAGCCATCTCTCTTGTCTATTTTTAAATTGTTTTTGTTTTGTTTTGTTTTGAGACAAGAATCTTCTCTTAAACATGGGTTGATATGGAACTCACTGTGTAGCCTAGGCTAACCTTGAACTCTCAACAATTCAGCTGCTTCAGTCTTTCCAGTACTGTGTTCACAAGTGTGAGCCAGCACACTCAGGGAGACTTATATTTTATGGGAGGAGTTGAGATAACAGGAAAGCAGAAGGCGTTGCACATGTGTGTGAAGCTGTGCTGAAGCCATGCAATTCTGGGCACACACTAAAAGTAAAGCATACCAAATGCCAGACATGAGCTTAAGACCCAGAGGAACTCAAATGCCCACCAGTCGATGGGCAGACAAGGCATGCCTTGTGTGTACAAGGGAACGCCTGAAATAAAAAGGAACAAATTTCTGATTTTCCCAACCTCATGAGTATCTCAGACAAAGTGGGCTATTTGAAAGATGCCAGCGCAGATGTTTACAGACTTCACATTCTATTTATGTAACACTGAAAAAGGCAAAACCATGGGAACAGAAGATAGGCTTGCAGTAGCTGGAGTTGAAGAGGGAAGGAAGGAGGCAGCTAAAAAAATGACACAGAATGTCTATAATCCCAGCACCTGGGAGGCAGAGGCAGAGAGGGTCAGGAGCACAAGCTCATCAGCCGGTAGCACAGCTCCTTATTAAACCACATGATTCAGGGGCTAGTGATGAATTCATGTGGTTTAAAAGGAGGGTGAATATGCACCCACAAATGTGACCACATGCAGCTGAAGGGTGCTGGCTGCTCCAGATGACCAGTGCCCCGTTACCTGTATTGTACCAGCCCAATGCTCAAGGACCACTTGTGTAGGGTGTGGCCAATCATACCTTTAAAAAAAGTTTTGTGTGGCTGTGCAGTGCTGGCACAGGCTTTAATCCCCACACTCGGGAGGCAGGGCAGGTGGATCTCTTGAGATCAAGGCCAGCCTGGTCTACAGAACAAGTTCCAGGACTGCCAGGGCTTGACAGAGAAATGCTGTCTCAAAAAAAAAATGTGTGTGTGTATATGTGCTGCTTGTCTGTATGTGTCTTATGCGTACAGTGCTCACAGAGGTCTGACGAGGGTGCATCTCTCCAGCCCGACCAACTATACATTACTGACATGATTTGATGTTGATTTCACAAATCAGCACAGTGTGACAGGAAAAATAGCTATGAAATCTAAAGTTTGTTGACCGTGCATGGTTTCTCCAAAAAATTGTTTTACTTCAGTTCCATAGTTCATTCCTTCTAACTTGTGCTGTCTGTCCTTACCTTATAGGAGAAGATCATAGGAATTAGAAAGCAGTTAGAA
>CAJQZJ010031946.1:7715975-7736130 GCA_907164525.1 Lophiomys imhausi
CCTTATAGGAGAAGATCATAGGAATTAGAAAGCAGTTAGAAGAAATGAACATCAAATTGGCCCAGGTAATGAGACATCTTCAAAACAAGGAGAAAAACAATCCTCTGAAGCATAGAATTTAAAATTCAGAGGAAGGGTACTCAGAAGTTAGGACCCAGAGGGGCTCAGTGTCACCGTGTTCATTTTGAGAAGAAAAATTCTGTGATTCCAAGATGAAGCGGTTCAGCAGTGCAGCTTTGGTGAGATACGTTGGAGGGATCTGGGACCAATCTTCAGGTATACACACACAAACACATACACACACACACTACAGATACACAGACATAGACACACAGAGACATGCACACACACATACAGACACACACACTACAGACAGACATAGACACATACAGACATATACACACATACACACACACACACACACACACACACACACAGAGAGAGAGAGAGAGAGAGAGAGAGAGAGAGAGGATAAAGTGACTCGCCCATAATACCAAATAAAAACAGCCAGTCTCAGGCCAGCGAGTGGGTTAAGGGGCTTGCTGTCAAACCTAACAACCTGAGTTTGATTCCCAGAACCCCCAGGATGGAAGGAGAGAGCAGACTCCTACATATTGTCCTCTGACCCCAACACATGTTTCATGGAGTGAGGCTGCTGCTACAAATAAACAAATGTGATAAAAAGTGAAAAAATATAAAAATCCACTTTTGCTCTTCCTTTCCCATTTATATTAATGTCACACAAAACGTCACCTAACACAGGTACTTATTTTTCCTTCTAACAAAAGTAACACATACCTTTTTTTGGCAGTTAAACCAATATGAAAGTAAGTCACAAAAAAATGAAGAGTAGCCAGGCCTTTAATCCCAGCACTCAAGAGGCAGGGGCAGGTGGATGTCTGTGAGTTCGAGGCCAGCCTGATCTACAGAGTGAGTTCCAGGACAGCCAGGGCTGTGTAGAGAGACTTTGCCTCAACACACAAACAAAAACAACACACACACAAAATCAAAAGGAAGAGGAACCCAGATCCTCAAAGATAAACACAATAAACACTTTCGTGTATTCATGTTCTTCTTCTGAACCAGAGGGTCTCAACCTTCCTGGTGCTGCAACCCTTTAATACAGTCCCTCATGCTATGGTGACCCCCCACCATGAAATTATTTTCATTGCTGCTTTATAACTATAGTAATTCTGCTACTGTTATAAATTGAAATGTAAATATCTGATATATTCAGGATATCTGATATGCAACCCCCTGTGCAAAGGTCATTCAACCCCCAAAGGGATTGAGACCCACAGGTTGAGACTGCTGCTCTGAACTCTGCTTGCAAACTGAATATTGCTCTTATCAGAGGCACCTAGTCTTGAACTCAATTTTCCCAGCTCACTTTTCTTCAGAGTTTTCTGTGCCAGTGAGATGTCATTTCTGGTCACTGCTGTACAACTCAAGACTGATGTTTGGATTCATCAGCTTTGTTTTCTTAGACACTTGGGATTTTGTCTATGAGTGTTTACCACGAGAAAATGAACCTAAAAACCTTAGTCCTGGTTTGAGGAACTTGCTTCAGTGACTGGCACAAACAAGGCCCAGGGTTCAGTCACCAGCTGCTCATACCAGACCTGGAGGATCTGAATTCAAGTTCATACTTGGCTGCATAGCATACTGGAGGCCAGTCTGGTATATGTGGGACCCTGACTTTAAAAAAAATTAAAAGAAGGAAGAGAGAATGAAAAGCCTCCTCCTCCTATCAGTGCGTAAGAATCAAGAGAAGGGGGCTGGAGAGATGGCTCAGAGGTTAAGAGCACTGGCTGCTCTTCCAGAGGTCCTGAGTTCAATTCCCAGCAACCACATGGTGGCTCACAATCATCATCCATAATGGGATCTGGTGCCCTCTTCTGGCCTGCAGGCATACTTCCAGAACACCATATACATAATAAATAAATAAAATATTTAAAAAAAAAAGAATTAAGAGAAGATGACGTCTTCTCTCCTAGATAACATGCTGGAGACACAGGAAGCACACAGAAGAGGGCCTCTCTCAGCAAGCCACTGCTGCTGAGCCAGAGCTGGGATATCCAATTTGATATGATGAGATTGTACATTTATGCCTTAGAAATGTTTACCTATTTATAAGAGATACTTCCCTATTCTTGCAGAGACTTTCTCTTTCACCAGCTTCTATCTTGGTGGAAGATTTTTATTTTTAATATTATGTATATGGATGTTTTTTACCAGAATGTTTGTCTGTGTACCGCACACATGCAGTACACATGGAGGCCAGAAGAGGGTGTTTGATCCCCTGGAACTAGAGTTACAGATGGTTATGAAGCACCATGTGGGTGCTGAGAACTGAACCCTGGTCCTCTGCAAGAGCAACCAGCACCCTTAACTGCTGAGTCATCTCTTCAGCACCAGAAGATTTTTTAAGGAGCATAAAAGGAGTAGCAAACAGAAAAGAATGGCTCACAACAAGGGGCTGTTGTATGAATTCATATTTTTACCTTATTTGTATGCATAAGTGTGTGCTGTGCATGAGTGCATGCATGCACGCATGTTTTCACAGGCACATGTGTGTGTGCTGGTGCCTGTGTATGTGTATTCATGTGCGTGAGGCCTGAAGTTGGTATCAGGCAATTTTCTCAATTGCTTTCCACTTTATTTATTGAGGCAGGGTCTCTTACTGATACAGGGTGCTCTAATTCTGTCTAGTCTAGCTAACCAGTTTGCTCTGAGACTCTCTTGTCTCTGCCCTAGCTTTCCTGTAAATTTATTCATTTATTTCTTTCTTCTTGTGGTTTTGAAACAGAGTCTCACTATGTAGCTGCAGCCGGCCTTGAGCTTGCAGAGATTTGCCTGCCTCTACCTCTGCGTGATGGGATGAAAGGCCACTGTACTGGGGAATTTATACTTATAAATAAATGAAAATATCCTGGGTTGATGGTGGTGATTTTTCTTGCAATATGCAACTCATGATCTGATTCACAAGCAGTTTGCCTCGCTTTGTTCCATCACTGCCTTTGCCTGCTTGCTTCTGTGGTGCTGAGGCCGGAGCGCAGGGCCCTGAGCATGCTAGGCAAGCACTCTGCCACGGAGCTGCGTCCACACCAGAAATCCACTGTCAGGGGACTATTCAGTGAGCTAATGTTTACTGCAGCACAGCCACTTTGAATGTGCTACAAAAATGAGATATCTTATTGCATAAACTAGAAAGACTCACTTATCACTTTACTCAGACCTGTGGATGTCTTTTTAGGTTGATGCTTGCAACGAAGCCCGTGAATTAAAGGAGAAGCTCACTGAATGGATAGAGGTGAGATGCCCCGAGTCCACCTATTCAAACAAGCCAGTTGAGTTCCAGCCAAACCAGGCATTTTTTTCCCCAAGGAGCTAAACTACACCTCATCCTAGTCTCTGGCTAGTTGCATGTCTTCTTTTCCATCTCTCGGGCTTCTCTCTTGGTCCAAAGAACACCTGACAGTTAATAGTGTGCCTCATCCCTTAGCCATCTGGAGCTCGACCTGTAACTACATGTTATGCATTCTGCAAGGCTCAGAGTGAAGGACATCCCTTCCCCAGATCTCTAGAGAAATGGGGTGCTCTTTGAGTGTCTTCCCCAATATCTTAGATGTGGAGGAAATGTGATGTGTAGCTGGAACAATGAACAGACGGGTTACCTACCCTCCTACTCAGAGGTGCTGGTTCATGAGCTTCACTAGGTTCATAGTCCTCACCCCACCAAGCCTCAGCCACACTCCTTAGCATGTCTCTCACTCTAATGTACATGGACACTGGCCACCTGAAGTCACAGAGGGAAAAACACCCTCTAACCTGAGACTGGGAGGCATCAAGAATCCTCCTCCTCCTCCTCCACTTCCTCCTCCTCCTCCTCCTTCTCCCACAACTGATTTCTCTTTGAATTTTCTTCCCCAGAGCTTTCATAAGGAAATGAACGCATTGAACACTAAGCTGGAGATGTACCACACACAAGGAAAGGAGACAGATTCCCACAGCTCTGAAGACGTGGATATGGAGCAGGCAGAACCCCTGCTTCTGGAGGCTTCTCCAACCCCTTCAGGGTCACATTCTCTTCCCTGCTGTGCAGTGTGGTGAGCAAGGGCTGGCATGGGCTGGGCAAACTCATCCAGTGTGGCCAGCAGTGATGGTACACACCTTTAATTGCAGCACTCCAGGGGCAGAGATAGATAAATCTCTAAGTTTGAGGCCAGACTAGTCTACCTAGTGAGACTGTGGGGTGTGTGCATAGCTTCTCAACATATGAACTATTTTAAGATTGACTGCATATGTTTAAGTATTGACTAAAATGTTATTTTCTTTTGTAAATTCTGTCTGTTAATTAAAGTTATAGGATTTTTCTTGTTTTACCTCTACATCTATTGTATTAAGGAGTGCATAGGCATAGAAAGCTTTCTTATTTAGATAAATCTTTCTATATGCAACTCATATTTTACCTATATACAATATCTTTCTAAATAATTTTTAGATGTGCACAGTGCAGGGGCTGAATGTAGGGGCTCACACATGCTAGGCAAGCATTTTATCACTGAAAATTTTTATCATTTTATCCCCAGCTCTTATCTGTCTACAACCCTTTTTAAAAAGTAAAAAAGGTTAGATGTATGTATTTTATTTTACGTGTATGGGTGTTTGCCTGCATGTATGTGTGCACACCACATGCATGTCTGGAACTTAGGGAGGTCAGAATGAGTGTTAGATCCCCTAGAATTGGACTTACAGATGTTTGGGAGGCATCACATGTGTGGTGGTTTGAATAGGATTGGCCCCCATAAACTCATGTGTTGAAATGCTTGGCCCATAAGGAGTGGAACTATTAGGAGGTGTGGCCTTGTTGGTGGAAGTGTGTCACTGTGGGGGCGGGCTTTGAGGTCTCATATATATGCTCAAACTACACCCAGCATGGCACACAGCCTCCTTCTGTTGCCTGTGAATCAAGATGTAGAACTCTCAGCTCCTTCTCCAGCACCATGTCTGCCTGCGCTCCTCCATGTTTCCTGCAATGATGATAATGGACTAAACCTCTGAAACTAAGCCAGCTCCAGTTGAATGTTTTCCTTTATAAGAGTTGCCTTCATCATGGTATCTCTTCACAGCAATAGAACACTAACTAAGACAACATGGGTGCTGGGGAACTAAACCTAGGTTTACTGAGCCACCTCTCCAGCTCCATGTTAAAGGATGGAAGCCAAAAGCCCTGGTCATCTTCTCCACCAAAGAAAAGTACTTATCAAACAGATTTGACAACGTTTTTCTACTAGACAATATCACTCCCCCCACCCTCCTTTAAAAAATAAAATAAAATCACTCTGTTGCAAAGAACTTACAAATAAAACTTTCACACAGCCAGATTAAGGTAGCCATTGAGACAAACACTTGCCCAGTCCCAAACCTGTGCATCTCAGTGAGCTATGTGCAGTCAGGTCGGCACTCTGAGGCGGTGGGACTTGGGGTTTACACCTCACTATCAATTATGTTTGTATTCACTTACAAACCACAAAAAAGAAAAAAAAACTGACAGAATCAAAACTAAAAATACATTAACTTTACTCTTTCATGACACATGTCCTTTACCTGCATTTAGTCTTTCTTTGTCCGCAACATTATCTTCTCTTAGTCTCCTTTCTAGATGCTGCACAGTACCCATGTTTATAGATGTTTACATATAAACATGTTTACATTGCAGGCTGGGAACTGCCCTTGAGAGATAACTTCTTTTTTCTTTCTTTCTGAAATTGCATGGCCCTGATTAATAGTATATACTATCAATTCATCTGCTTTCCTGTAAATTTCATGATTTCATTTTTCTTCTTCATTCCCATGGTGTCTGTGTGCCACATTACCCATCTGTCTGTTGATGGACATCTAGGTTGGTTCTATTTCCTTGCCACTGTAAATAGAGTAGCAAAAAGCATGGATATACACAAGTATCTCCGTGGTAGGATATGGAGTTCTCCAGGTGTATGTCAGGGATACTTTCCTTATACAATATAGGAGACATATTGATGGAAATTTTTTAATCTTGAGACAAACACTTTCCTGGTCCCAAACCTGTGCATCTCAGTGAGCTATGTGCAGTCAGGTCAACACAGGGTCTCCTTATGTAGCTCAGATGGGCTTGACATGATCCTCCTACAAGAGACTGGGGCTCAGTGCCAGGTTATAGATTTGTGCCACCATCCTTGGCTCAGTTTTTGAGTCCTTAGTTCTCTTTATAGAGCTGACACACCATCTTGGAGAAATAGTCCTTCATCCAAGAAAACATCTCTGACCCTTCATTTCCAGCCACCAACCCAGAGAGAATCTTCAGCAACCTCTTTTCTGGAGCATTTTCCAGCTGTTGTGTTTAATTGTCTGTTTGTTGTGGAATTGTAGCAGCATGTTTCCCTGTACCTTGCACATTATCCTGCCATGGAGCCAACATCACCTTGCAGTTCAATAGTTTCAATTCTGTTTCTTCTTATTTATGAAACTATGGATCTGGGTATCTTGTCTTCATCATTTTGGTACATACACCACGCATGGGAAATGTCAGATGCGGGTTGATGGTAGTTAAAATGTTAACAGCCTCAGAAAATAGTCTTCTCCATAGACACAGTAGCTGGGAAATTGTCAAGAATCAGGGCCAGAGAGAGGGCTGAGTGGGCAAAAGTGTTTTCTGTTGAAGCATGCTGACCTGAATCTAATCCTCAGAACCCACATAAGCCATTTCAGTGGCATGCACCTGTAATCCCAGCATTCCCACAGCAAGACAATAGATAAGGACAGGAAAATGCCCTTGAAGGTCACAGTCAGCTAGCCTGAAATAATTAGCATTGCAGAATGTTGTTTAGCAGTTCCCATCCTGTAGGGAAACTCCTTAGCAGGAAGGTGATCAACTCAAAACAGCTTAAGGAAGTCCCTGAAACTGATCAGACTCACTAGGTCCCTCCCTGCTAGAGTAAACAATAAAAATTGAGAGTTCCCTTTAGGTGAAAGGAAGCTGAGCTGCAAAGAAGTCTCTGAGACCAGTCCAGCTGCCTAGGAGAAGCAGAAACCAGCTAGTCTGCTTGGAAGGTGGTTAGACCGGCTGAGGCACCTGGAAGGGACACTATCCACTCTGTTGAGCTGCCTGCAGGGTGTGCCGTGCGCTTCAGGCTGTGCCGTGCGCTGCAGGTTCCCAGCTTTTAGAGCTGTAGTGTATGCTAGGGTGGGTCTTTGAGTCATTTCTGCTCCAGTAAGTAACCCCTCACCTGTTCCTGTAATAAAGCACATGGTTTACAAAATTGGACTTTGGTAGTTTCCTTACTTTGGTCTGTTGTGGGTTCCCTCTCTAGGGAGTGTAGATGTGTACCTCTCCCTGGGAAATGTTTTTGACATACAACCCAGCAAAGTGGAAGGACAAGCCTGGCTCCCAGGAGTTGTTCCCTGAAACCTCCCCCCCCCCCCACACACACACACATGCACCATGGTACATGCCCATCTGTACTGACACACTCATGTTCATTCGCACAAAAACATGTTTTAATTGTTGAAATATATTGAAGGGACTCTGGCCAGCCTGAGCCTGGTAAGCACGGCTCCGGAAAGCCTTGCCCTTCATCCACTCCCTTTGCCTAGCTAAAAACCCTTGTTACATTCCTAAGGCTGGCCACCAAGGTCCATTCCCTAATTTGGCCACTTCCTCCTCCTGAGGCTGACTACCAAGTTCCAGGTGCCAAAGTATTGAAGTCTAGCAGTCAAAAGTACCCTTTGGTTACCCTAACTAATATGACCAATTAAAATTGAACAACTCATTCTAACATCGAGTTCCCCTTGTACCTTTATAAACCGTCATTTTCCTAGGTGCCATGTCTGTCTCCTCTCTATCCAGAGGCAGTCCTTTGTCCCTTCTCTCCCTTGCTCCCCTTCCCTCTTGTCCTCTGTCTTCTGTCTTTGTTTCTTATTCCCTGCCCTTTGTCCCTATGGGGCAAATAAGTCTCCTTTGTGCTGAGACCTTGGACTTGGGAGTCCTGAGCTGATACAGTCTCTTACATATATATGTATCTTTTTAAGAATTCTGAAAATTAAGGATTTAATATAAGTTATAAAGAATTTCTATAATGCCTGAAAAATATAACCCAGACTTTAAAAGAGACAAAAGACGTAGACATTTCATCAGAGAGGGTATATAAATGGCCAGAAACTGCATGAAGAGACATGTAATCTAGTTGTTAGTGGAATGTAAATCAGCACACAAAGTGGGACAATGAGAAGCTACTTCATACCCACTCTGGAGTGCAGTGTGTAGGATAAAGTAGTTTTATATACTACTGCCTTTGTCTTTGTGTGCTTGGTGACTGTGCACTGTTTAAAATAAATATTACAGATAAACTTTCATTCACTTGATAGAAAATTAATACGTCTTTAAAACTCAATCAAAATCAGTGATTAAATAGTATCAAACAAACAAACAAATGTGGCTCCAACTATATCGAGAAAGGTGACAAGAACATAACGAGCGGAAGTGACCGAAGGAGCTTGTGCAGATGCGCCTGCGCTGTTTCCCTCCCTCCTTTCACAGCCCTAACTGCGACCATAGGTCAGTGACCCTGCAGGGTGGAGCTGCGGTGATGGAGCCTTCAATGAGGCTCTGATCCGGGTCTAAACACTCGTGTCTTCTTTGCTGTAGGAAGCATGCACTGAAGCTGTTCGTCATGGTCTACGTGGTCACCATCACTGGACTGTGGTGCTACATACTGTTAGTGGACGCCACGTTTCTCTTCGAAAGGGTGCTGCCCAGAGTGCTGGAGCACAGCACCATGTGGTAACTCCGAGAGATGATGGCGCCTTTCTTAAATTTAGAAGCAGAGGACTTGTTACCATCCTAAGGATCCAAAAGTTACCGATCCCCAACTCTCCTCCTCTTCAATAAATTTTACATGTTCTTAGAATACAGCAGTTAGCTTATTAAAAAAAAAAACAGCGTAGCCGGGCAGTGGTGGCGCACGCCTTTAATCCCAGCACTTGGGAGGCAGAGGCAGGCGGATCTTTGCAAGTTCGAGGCTAGCCTGGTCTACAAATTGAGTCCAGGACAGCCAGGGCTACACAGAGAAACCCTGTCTCGAAAAACCAAAAAAAAAAAAAAAAAAACAGCGTTCAGTATTTTATAAAGGGTATTGTTATTATATAAAATGTAGTTGATCACAGAAAAATGAAAAGGATTTCATTAGTTAAACGCAGGACCTTGATGTGTAGGGGAAGCTAAGCCTCGAACTCATGAACCCTTGCCACAGCCTCCCAAGTGCTGGGGTTATAGGTGTGTGCGGGGAGGCTGAGCTCTTAGAAAAGCTACTTTAGTTACTTCCAACCCTGGCCTCTCTTCCCCTCCCTCCCTGACACATCCGGACAACCATGCACGAGATCCCCAGCGCTCCCGCTGTCCCTGTTTTGAACCCTGAGGTCTTAGAGATGGAAGAATTCCTTTCTCCTGTGGACCTGCGCTCTATGGCAGTAGTGGCGGTTCTTGGTTTTCTTCTACTGACAACCTTTGAAGGAAGTGTCTTTCCTTAGCAACCACAACTACAGGTGGCCCTGTAGCCGTCCTGTGAGTAAGAGGCAGCATGCACAGGCACACTCATGAGGGTACTCACGTGCATACACACGGACGCACACGTGCACACGCACACGTGGGCACACAAACGCATGCACACACGTGGGGCAACTGAATTTTAAGAAACTTTATGCAAAAACTGAAATATTTGGAATTTGGTTTTTGTGAGAAAGTCTGTTCTATTTTTCTGCCTAAACCAGCCAGATCTGAGCTGGGCGTGGTGGCGCACACCTTTGAGCCCAGCACTCGGGAGGCAGAGGTGGGAGCCTTTTTCAAGACAGAGAAACCCTGTCTTGAAAAAAAGCCAACCAACCAACCAAACAACCAAAAATAATAACAACAAAAAAGCAAAAAACCAAACCCAAAAAACAGCCAGATTGGGTTCTGTTGCTTACAATCCAAGGAATTCTGAGTAATATGGGGAAGTTTGAATGTTTTATAAGTAATCATAGGTAACGAGGAAGTACATTTATTTATTTATTTATTTATTTATTTATTTATTTATTTATTTATTTATTTAGGGTTTTTGAGATGTTTCTTTGTGTAGTTCTGGCTGTCCTGGAACTAGCTGTGTAGACCAGGCTGGCCTTGAGCTCACATAGATCGTCCTGCCTCTGCCTCCCGAGTGCCAGGATTAAATGTACATTTATTTTTAATATGAGAAGTAGCTCTAATTGACCTGTGCAAGACTGGTAGAATTGTAACGGGAGAAGGCAGGCTGATGGAGTGTAAACCATTGGGTACAGGGACTGGGGATGCAGCTCAGTTGGAAGAGTGTTGCCCTGGGGTATGTGGTTGAACCCTTACACCTGAATTGAGCCAAGGGTGCTCTTATGGCAGAGAAAAGGAAAATCTTCCTGGGGGAAAAAAAATATGACTGAAAACTGGAAGTTCTTTTTCTGGCTTGTTTGTTTGAGGTGATTTGTTGGTTGTTGTTATTGTTTTTATTGGTGATGTATTTGAAGCATGATCTCACTGTGCAGTCCTGGCTGGCCTTGATACATAGATCAGGCTGGTATCAAACTTGTGGCTATCCTCCTGCCTCTGCACCTGCAGCATAGGGATAACAAATGTGTATTACTATGCTTGGTTTACATCTTTGAGATAACTTGCAATTTCATCATTACATTTTTTATTTCACATTCCAGCAATCTGGATAGTAGAAATTCTCCAAGGTGAGATACTGTTCTTTGCATTCATGTGGTCATCATTCAAATTCAGCTTGTACACATGGATCCCTACTGCAAAATCCAGTCAGTTTCTGCTTGCATAGATTGACAATGTGCACACAGCCTTTGAAAACTCCAAATGTTACCTTAAACAAGTAGAGATTTTGTGTGTGTGTGTATGTGTGAGTGTGTGTGTGTGTATGTCTATGTGTCTGTGAGTGGGTGAGTGTGTGTGTGTGTGTGTGTGTGTGTGTGAGAGAGACAGAGAGCATGCACATGCCATGGCATACGTGAAGGTCCGAGAACCACTTTGGGGAGTTGTCTCTCCTTCCCCCTTGCTGATGCAGCACCTCTCATCATTTCTCTGTTGTGTGGACTGAACACTAGCTGGTAGCTAGCCAGCGAGCCTTCTGGCAGGTCTCCTGTCTCTGCTGCTCATCTTGACGAAGGAGTGGTGGGATTTCAGATGGGCTCCTCCTTTCCAGTGTTTTATGTATGCAGGGGACCAAATTCAGTTATCAGGTATGTAGGTGGCAAGTGCTTTTATATCCTTAGCCATCTCACAAGCCCCAAATACCACTTTTACGCTGGTGTTCCGTAGCCATCAAACTTTATTGGTTGTTGGAAGTGTAGTTGGTTTGTGAGTGATGCTAGAACTGGCTATCAGCAGAATCCCAGATAGAAGCATTTCATTACACTTTTATCTAGCTCGCCTCCAAAGTTCTGTTCCTTCCAAGTCTCTATTTTGACAGATTTCCCAGACAATTCTTATGATCCAGACTTTAATTTGCTACCATGCTGTTACAGGACAGAAGCTAACTGGATTCCAGATTAGTCATGAAGCATAAAAGGCTAATTAGGAGCTGACTATCTGCTGGGAGGTGGGGCTGGTCGGGGAAAGAGGGAATTTCCAGGACACACACAAAACCATCAAACCTCTGCCAACAATGACTATTAAAAGGGTTTGTGATATATTTTTTTTTAAAGTCAAGGATAAAAACTTGTTTATATAGACCAAAGACCAGTTCAGATCAGATCAGAGGCAGAACTTGGTGTATCTATTTTATAGTTCTCAGGTAAATTCTTACCAATGGGTCTGATGCCAGATGATTTACTTGTAAACCCTAAAAGGAAGTTTTGAGGTTAAGTAGCTCACATAAAGCTCAAAGTCTTGTGAGAGATAGTCTTAAAGGATAAGTTAGTATCACACTGACCTCAGATTGTTTTTTCTTAGGATTTTGACAAAGCTGAGAATTTTGTTCCTAGGGAAAGATTATCCTTGAAAGGCAAGTGGTATTGTTTACTTTCAGTTTGCCAGCATCTCACCCTGGAAACCTAGAAGTCAGAACATTCAATTCTATGCGTGAGGGAAGCTTTTGAAGTACCGTAACATCAAGGGTGATTGGGGTGTGGGACAATGCAGTTGGCTGGTTTTGGTTGGTTGGGTGGGGTCTTGTTTCAGATCTTTTAGGGCCACGGTCTGCTGAGCCCAGCACTGTTCTACACAGCTAGCTGAAAATGTCTGAATCATTGTATGAATATGCGCTCGGTTTGGGACTGGGAGGAGAGATGAGTGTTCACAAGCCTTTGTGTGCCGTGCTTTCTGGAT
Source organism: Lophiomys imhausi (assembly GCA_907164525.1). Lineage (NCBI taxonomy): Eukaryota > Metazoa > Chordata > Mammalia > Rodentia > Muridae > Lophiomys > Lophiomys imhausi. The sequence continues at coordinate 7,728,361 of CAJQZJ010031946.1, forward strand.
GATGAAAGGGTGCTGGAGTGCTAAGAGCTTTGAACTTGGATTCAACGTCAGGTCAGTGTCATTCTCCGCCTCCGTGGAGTGTTTGGTGGAGCCATCTAATCTCTCCCTGTAGAAGGACATCCCAGCACTGCCCTCCCCGCTTGCCTCCAGCGCTAGCTGCAGACAGGATCCTCCCTCCCTGACTTTTGGTCAAGGAGCTGCCTCACCCCGGGTCCCTCTAAGGACTGATTAAGTGTCGACCCAAAGTAGACTTAGAATTGCCCAGGAGATTGTGCACAGGCACCTCTGCGTGTGTGTCTGTTTCAGAGACAACTGAAGAGGAAAAGATCCACCACAAAGTAGGTGGCACCCAATGGGCTGGAAGCTTACATGGAATAAAAGAGGGGGAGGGAAATGAGCTGAGGGTCATCATCTCTTTCTGCTTCCTCACTGGAGAGGCCATGTGACCAGCCACTTCCTGTTCCAGCTGCCTTGCCTTCCCTGCCTTGATAGACTGTATCCCCTCAAGCAGTAAGAACAAATCCTTTCTCCTTACAGCAATGAGGAAATTAATGGATACAGTCCCCTCTGTGGGAATTGTCGGCGTGACTAACACAGGTCACCCAGGCACCAACACTAACTGTGGGATCAGCTGAAGCCATTCTGCAATTATATCATGCTTCCCGCCCCCCCCCTATATTTATCTATTTCTTCAAGTTTCCTCTCAATCACAGTCCCTTCCCTTTTTCCCCTCCAGGTTCCACCCTTCTACCCTCTTCCCCCTCATCCTCCTATCTGCTTTTTTTTTTTAATTTGAGGTGTATCTTTTCCCCACCACAGCTCCCCCTTTTTGTCCAATAAAAGGCTCTTTTTCTTGTAACAATAAATACAATACAAAACAATAAGAATAATTAGGCAACAATTATGAAAATTATAAGGTATAACAGATTCCCAATGTCCAGTCCATACATATTTGGCAACTGATATTAATATTCTATTATTTATCTCAATGAGTTTAAAGTTCTATACCTAACTCAGTTTACATCCTAACTTGCATTACCAACTTAGAAACATCTTCTTAGACCTAAAACATCCTTTTAATTCCTAAACAACTTAAAACTTTACTGTGAGACTATAAGTATCTAGTCTTCAACCACATCAGAGACCTGAGAAGGATAAATATATCTGAATAAAAAGGAAGTGCAGAGCAAGCAGCTCCTAAAACTAAGAAATGACAGATAGGGCTGGAGAGATGGCTCAGCCGTTAAGACCCCTAGCTGCTCTTCCAAAGGTCCTGAGTTCAATTCCCAGCAACCACATAGTAGCTCATAACCATCCACAATGTAATCTGATGTTCTCTTCTTGCTGCAGGTGTACATGTAAATGGAGCACTCATATACATAAAATAAATATTTTAAAAAGAAATGAAGCCGGGCGGTGGTGGCGCACGCCTTTAATCCCAGCACTCGGGAGGCAGAGGCAGGCGAATCTTTGTGAGTTCAAGGCCAGCCTGGTCTACAAAGTGAGTCCAGGACAGTCAGGGATACACAGAGAAACCCTGTCTCGAAAAAAAAAACCAAAAAAAAAAAAAAAAGAAATGACAGATAGCTGGCTCCCTGGACAGTCCCCAATTTCTCTCAATACATTAGAGCATCTGTCTACAGCCTTTTGGCCCAGTATCTCTGATAGACCTTAATTATAAAGCAGAAATTATGAAGGACTTACCTACCCTGTCTTAGCAGAGCTAGGCTGTTGACTTACCTGCTTCCAAGTTTTGTCCTTTTTGGACAGCATTCTGTCTACAGTTGAAGCAAGGGCTTTTTCTTACCCAGTGGCTAGCTTGCCACTAATGGAGATTCTTCGATGCTCATCATCTACTTCGAATAGAATGAGGGAGTGCTGTCAAGAGCTGATCTGTCTCAGTATCAAAAAATCTTAAGAAAACATCTTTGAATACCGTATTCTACAGATCTCTTGAGGTTTTTGAAGACCACCTATCTACATCCGTATATTTGAATAAGCAAATGCGGGATTACATCATACTTTAAGATCTCCATCTTCTCAACCTTATTCCCAGCATCCTCTTCTTTATGGTTCCATTATAAGAGCAGCCATATGCCTACATGGATGTCTTACTGTGAGTGCCCATTTCCCAGGGAGTCTGAGACACTTGTAAAAATAAATGATGGCCAGCTATGTCAAGAGAGTTAGTCATCAGTATTCTTTTTTTTTTTCCTTTTGTGTAGAAACACAAAGAAGGGCAGAAAAGTGGAAAGTTTTACTGTAGTCCTACATGGTGGAACTGCAACTGACTTCTTTTTTTCCTTAGAAAATTTTCACCTTAACGGGCTGGAGAGATAGCTTAACGGTTAAGAGCCCTTGGTGCTCTTGGCAAGGGAAGGGACACCGGAGTTGGTGAAGGGTGGGGCCAGCTTGGCTCTCATTAGCCGCATCAGGCTGCTCACACCCACCAGCTCCAGAAGAATCTGGTGCCCTCTTTTGGTTTCTGCAGACACTACACTCACATTCACATACTTTTTTTTTCTTTCATTTTAAATCAGTATCAAACAGAAAATTTGCAGAAATAAAATGAATTCACATATACTATTCAGCTTCACAAAATAACCTTTTGCCAATTTTTATCTCTTAATTTGTTTTTCTCAATAGATTTTATTTTATTTTTTTGAAACTCTGTATATGTCACTCCTATCATCTTTGAATATATGTGTGTATATGTATGTATATCCTAAGAACAAGGATATTCTCCTACTATAGAGCACAGCATAATTATGAAAGAGGGGAAGCTTGATATTGACACATTGCTCTACTGTCCATGTCATGCTGTCAATTGTCTCAAAACTGTCCCATATGGAATTTTTTCCATGTAGAATTTAGTTCTGTACCACATTTCCATGCGCCATAATCTTGTCCTATCTTTCAAGGTTTTCCATTTGTCCTTTCCATCTGTGTTAGTATGACTTCCTCAGTCCTTGTCATGCATGCCCCTGACATTTCAAGAGTGATCCGGTTATTTTGCAGAATGCTCCTCTGTTTGAACTTGTTGGGTGGTTTCTTCATTATTGGATTCAGACTGTGTATTTCTAGCCACACTATTAGCTAAGTGATGTTGAATCCTTTTCCGAGTATTATCTCTATATATGGACAAAGCTTACCTGCTCCTCTTCGGTGATATTTATCAGCCAGCCAAGGAAGATGTAGTTTGGTTTCCCCCACTAAAGCATAATTTTTTTAATCATTAAAGAAATAAAAAAAAAAAGTGTGTGTGTCTGCATGTGTGTATGTGCACCACCTGTATACAGTACCCATAGGTGCCAGAAGAGGGCACTAGATCCACAGAACCATAGTTGTAGGTGCTTGGGAGCCTCGGTGTTGGTGCTCAGAACTTAACCCAGCTCCTGTGCAAGAGCAGTATGTGCTTTGAAACACCGAGCCCCCAGGAAAAAATATTTGATAGTAGTAAACACATTATAAATAATAATTTGGAAACAAGTATAAAAGAAAATTCTTTGCCATGTCTCATGTATAAATAACACTTATTACCATCACTGTTTCTGAATTTGAGTGACAGAGAGGGACTAGGAAGCATCAGGGTGCTAAAAAGAAATGGAGATCTGCAGAACTGAAGTAATTTGCCCAAAGTGTCAGAGCCAGGTAGGCCAGTGTTGGGGTGATCTGAAAGCTGCTTGCATTTTGTTGGTGGTTGCTGGCCATAGGATCTGGTTGCTGCCCAGACAAGGACATTGCCATGTATATCTGTGTTTCTTATGTGAGCCTTGCTCTGCCTAGTTCACAGTTGGTTGGTAAAATAAAATGCCGCAGCCTGGATTGGGTGGAGGAGAGGCAGGTGGGAAAACGGATGGCAAGCCTTGGAGCAGAGAAGAAGCCAGAGAAAAAGAGAAGACCTGATGGGTTAATGGAAGATATATCTCCACATGGCCTGTAACATTGGCACAGCATGGAGAGTAACAGCCCAGGGGACATATGTGTATGTTATGGGGTCTCATTTAGGGATAAAATTATAAGATACTTTAGATGAGCTAAGATTGCTCAACCCAGGCTAAGTCTTGTTAAAATCCATTAGGTTTCTCTGTGTGATTATTCATAAATGGACTGAAGGATAACTCCTCAACCTAATAATCAAAAGTATCAATTATTGATATTAATATTTTCTTCAACATGCCAGTGTGTTCTGTGTCTCCCTGTCACTTCCTCACTCCCCTGTATATGTGAGGGAAGCAGAGAAAAGGCCTTCTCTGTTCACTTGTCAATGAAGAACACTTCCAAAGAAGAATCCATGTCCCTCTCCTCCTTGCCTCTTGGTATTGGGACATTCCTAGATTTCAAATATGTCCATATTAAAACACTGTCCATGTCCAGACTGGAAATGAATTTCCTGTCTTATCATTTCAAGGAGCTACCTTAATCCCTGGCTGTCTCAGCCAACTCTCTGCTTCTGGCTCCTGGCTCCCGGTTTCCGGCTCCCTGCTCCCTGCTTGCAGCTTGGAGCCAGCTGAACACAAGATAAAGAGACTAGGCCACAGCTTATGAGATTCAGTCCACAGAGGTGTCTTTGTATGGCTTTTGAGTAGAAGTGTAATAATGGTGGTGTTTTTCCTTTTTTTCCTGGCTCAAATCAGAGTTAACTGTGCTATTTTGAAATCTTCCAAAGGCAGACAGCCCAGGAACCTATAATTGCAGAGTGGCTGCCTTCGCTGTTAGCCCTGTCTGTGTAGGTTGTGAGAAGCAGATGGGCCCAGTGGAGGCTCAGCACTGAGGTGCCATCAGTGCAGGGTCAGACTCTAGATTTTCCTACGTTGCCTGTATCTTGTCTCAAGATAGCAAGAGCGGATCTCCCTGTGCCTTCGTTTCTACTCTGGTGATAAAAACTCTTCACACATCCTTACATGGGGTTTACTGCAAAGCACAGAGGACACGAAGGACAAGTCTAGTGGCTTCCCACTTACTGGCTGCTGTGGGCAGCCCTAGAAACCCTAAGCTCTAGTATCTGGAACGTGATTGAATTTGGAGATGGGGGACTTTGGAGGGGTAATTATGTTAAAAAGAGGATGTTATGATGGGCCCAATCCCAAAGACTATGTGGAGGCACACAAAAGGACAGCCACCCACAGGCCGTGAGAGAGGTGTCAGAAGACATCAAACCTTAGGCTCCTTGATCAGGACTGCTGAGAAATGGGTTCAGCTGTGTACCAGTCCACTTGGTGAGGTTTATTGGAGCCTGGCAAAGTGATTGAATGACCTGGGGAAGCTACTTAACCCTTCTGGGCAGGATAAGTGGCAGGACTTGCAGGTTCAGAGCAAAGTGTGAGGCTTATTAAAAAAATTATGAGGAATTTCAAGACGAGTGAGTGTGGCGGTTTACAACCATAATTCCAGAATTGCAGCCTTTTAATAGGAGAATTGCTTAGAATTTGAGGCCAACTTGGGCTACATAGTAAGTTCCAGGTCAGCCTGGCGTGGGAGAGCACACAAATGTTAAGACAGTATTGCAAAACACTAACCCATGTGGGGTGTCCTCTGAGCTGCTGGGTGGGGGTGCCCCTGGCTGGCTGCACACTTGAACTGCCCATGAAGCTGGTTCTACTTTGAGGCCTTGGTTTCCTCATCTAGAAAGTGATGGTAATAAGGCCACTTACTTTTAGAGGTGGGAAGATAAGTAAGATTCTAGATAAGCGGTCAGAGAACATGAAAGGGCGACCAAGCAAGTTGTTCACAATTTCTCATGAATTGTCATGCTTGGGTTGAGTCCCAGGATCCCAAGAAAGAATGGTCCAGGAGCCATCAGTCAGCTGGATGTGGGAGAATGGAAGCTGAGCAGGGCCTGGTGGAGCTGACAGATTCTTTGGGAGTGAACAGAACCCCCGCTTACTGACTTCCTTGCTTCTAGTTTGGGGGTGGGGGGGTCTCTGCTGCAGAGAAACCAATGGTTTTTCCTCCTCTTCTCTGGCTTTTGCCTGCTATACAGGAAGTATGCTCCACTTAAAGTGGGCTTTGGATCCCGGCGCTTTCTTACAAAGGTGTTATTATTTCCACACATATGACTCCTTTATTCTATAAATAAATAAAGCTTTAAGAGAGAACCAAGCACAGCCCCAGGGCTTAAAATAGGGCAGGACAAATAAAGCTGAGTGCAGAAAACGAACTCTCTAAGGACTCAAAGAAAGTTGGGGGACTTAGAGTGGCGTTTTGGACAAGGATAATTAATTTCACATATTTATTGTTTTCTAAAATTATTTAGAAGCCAACAGGTTGGATGTTAGAATAAGATACCCAACAAAAACTCTTTTAGAGGATAATGTAATATGGAAACAATTTTTAGTGTAAAACATAAAGGTCTAAGTAAATCTTTCCCAGCATTTTGGCAGATTTCATGGTGGTTGTTGTTTGCTACTTACCTGCAATTCAGCTTCTCTCAGGAAAGGCTAAGCTATGGCCCAGCTCTTTTCCTACCTCCCAGGACAATGGACTTACATCCTTTGACTGATAGGAAAGTTCAAAATACTACAAATAAGAAAGCAGCATTTTCTTTGTCTCACTGGCCCCTCTCACAAATGTACTTCATAAAAACAAAGCAAGATTGTTGGAAAGAACTTATTTTTAGTGAAATGAGATGGTGATGAGATATGCCCTGACTTTGTTCTCACTCTAATTAGAATATCCATACAAAGTCCTTCAGGACCTTAAGTGATCTGGCTGCCGATGTGAGATGCAAGGGGAAGATAAAACACTGCTCAGGCTCCTTCTCTTTTGGTCTTTGTTCACTGGGCCTGTAATCACAACTTCTTCACTCCAGTTGCTCAGGGAAAGAATGAGGCGTAGCAGGGCATGTAATTAATGTAATGACATTTAATTAATATGCAGTGATAATTATCTATGGTAGAGTAACATATTCGGAACTACTGCAGCTCCTGGCAAAATAGACCCTAAGAGAGACTAAGGCTGATCCAAAATAGCATCACCAAGAAACAAGATTAGAAACAAATGGTCTTGGTCACCGGGTTGTGTCTTACCAACTTTCTCATCACTTCAGAATAGAAATACTCAGTGCTATCGGGTCTGTGGCTCTTGGGAAATACGAAACGCTCCCACGAGTATATCTCATTAGAACCATAGGTTAATAGTGAAACTCTTTCAAGGGTTTCAGATCATCCCAGCTGATAGAGACAAGGTGTGAGACAGAGAGCTGTAGGAAGGTCCTGAGCCTCTGAGCCTCACGGGAACTGGAGCGTGGTGCAAGATGGCCACTCTTCGGATCCTTCTCTATGTAACAGCCTCTTTCCATAGGCATGAGCACCAGACTGGGGGAATAATGTTATTTCATAGTTTGGTGACATCAGGGAAGTATGTAAGCTCTCTGTAGCTTTACCCACTTAAGAAATAAGACAGGCTTTACAGAATTCACGCTAATACACGGAAAAGATTTAAAAGCGGTGTGCATTTACTGTGACAATTACCAGTCTCCATATTGTAGTTATACTTGCAATTGTATCTGTATGTTCTGAACACCCCGCATGGTATGTACTGAACACCCCGCATGGTATGCACTGAACACCCCGCATGGTATGCACTGAACACCCCGCATGGTATGTACTGAACACCCCGCACGGTATGTACTGAACACCCCGCACGGTATGTACTGAACACCCCGCACGGTATGTACTGAACACCCCGCACGGTATGTACTGAACACCCCGCATGGTATGTACTGAACACCCCGCATGCTATGTACTGAACACCCCGCATGGTATGTAC
>CAJQZJ010031946.1:7736140-7754625 GCA_907164525.1 Lophiomys imhausi
CGCATGGTATGTTCTGAACACCCCGCATGCTATGTACTGAACACCCCACATGGTATGTTCTGAACACCACACATGCTATGTGAGACTCCCAGACCCCCTTTCAGGTACTAAGTGCTTTATGCTCACCTCGTTTTCTGTAACCTACACTCCTGCCTTGTCATGGGCCAGTCCATTGCTTGTTTTCGCATCTTTGCCTCTGCTCTGCTCTAGTGCCTGGCATTTGGGTCTCACACCTGTTGTCTTTTGAGACTTAATTGGGCCAGTTAGTGACAATTCAATATGGACTTCTGAGATCTTATTCTTGTTCTGCTGATCTGTTGCTACACTCATACTCAACTATCTAAGTCAAATTTGAATCCTGTCACATGTAGTCTGGCAAGGTGACTCAGTGGGCGAAGGTGTTTGCTGCCAAGTCAGATGACCCCAGTTTCATCTCCAGAACCCACATGGTGGAAGGTGAGAATCGACTCCCACGGGTTGTTTTCTGATCTCCATGCTCAAATAAATAAGTGTAAAAATAAATTTTAAAAGGTGTTAAGGTAAAGAAAACAGGGTGGGGGGCAGATGTGGTGATGTGGACTCTCCCTCGGCAGAGACAGGGGCAGGGGCAGGGCCAGAGAGGCAGAGGCACAGGCAGCAGAGGCATTTCTTTGAGTTCAAGGCCAGAAGAACCTACACAAGTTAGCTAGGGCTGCACAGTGAGACCCCCTCTCTATTTCAAAAAGAAAAAGTGGCAAGGTGTACTCCTTTTATCATTATCTTTTGGGGAGCGTGTTCGAGACAGTGTTTCTCTGTGTAGCCCTGGCTGTTCTGTAACTCACTCTGTAGACCAGGCTGGCCTCAAACTCAGACATCTGCCTGCCTCTGCCTCCCGAGTGCTGGGATTAAAGGTGTGCACCACCACCACTGGGCTACAATTATCATTTTTATTGTTGTTAATGATTTCCATTACATCTGTAAATACTGTCTGCATGCTACCTGCGGGATCCTAAACAATGAACCCCTTCAGGCTGCTAGAAGGAAGCTGTGGTACCTCAGTGTACTCTGTCTTTTTCTGATACTGATACATCATTTATAGATGGAGAAACTGAAGCCCAAGATGTTATAAAGGCCTTACAGCTCAGACTGCAAGTGCTGCTTTTTTTACACTAAAAAAAAAAAAAAAAAAGAAAAGAAAAGAAAAAAAGAAACTCAGGAATGGGTGATAATTTTTTTCCTCTCTCTCCATAAATGGCATCTTACAATATAAAAGGCATGTCTGTGGTTAGTACATTATGTCTCACTGTGAATTCAAGCAACAGAAAGTCACGTGGAAATGACCTAAGAGGAAATAGAAGCAAGGTGGTTTTAAGCATTTAAAAGAGAGACATACTTAAGTAATAGCTGTGACATTTTCTCTTGGCTTCCTTAATGTCCTGGCTAGTTAAACAGACCACAACACTAATTACTTAACAATGGTAATGGTGCAGAGTCAGCATCCTTCCATGGAAAGGCATTTCTGAAAGCAGTGTGTGGAGGAGCCAGTGAAGGTGGCAGGACCCTCCCCCAACCCTCCCCCTTCCTTCTCACCCCCTAGTGTTAAAGGACCTGGGAGATACACTCTCCAGCCCAAGATTTATCTGGGAGGAACTAGTTCCAACTCATGAGAAAGATTTCATCCATGAAAGCAATTTTTCAAGGGGTGCCTCTCTCATCTTACATCTGTTTTTTGTTTGTTTGTTTTTGTTTTTGTTTTTTTTTAAAGATTATTTATTTATTGTGTATACATTGTTCTGCCTGCATGTACGCATTCACTCCAGAAGAGGGCACCAGATCTCATTGTAGATGGTTGTGAGCCACCATGTGGTTGCTGGGAATTGAACTCAGGACCTTTGGAAGAACAGCCAGTGTTCTTAACCTCTGAGCCATCTCTCCAGCCCTGTTTGTTTGTTTTTAAGAAAACTCTTTCCCCCTGGTTCTCTTAGAAGTTTCTGGATTGAAGATAACAGGTTATTAAAAAATGTAAATTCTGGCTTAGTGGACACATTCTTCTTAAAGTCTAGGAGAGACTAAATAAGGAAAAGTCGATTAATGATTGTCTAAGACCAAAGAAATGAAATGTGTCGGTGTGAGGCCTAGGAGTTACAAGCGACACAACTCCAGGAAGTGAGGTGTCCCAGCGTGCCAAATGGGGAACATTTCGAATAGCATAGAACCATGAAATAGCGAAGCAGGAACTTTACTTAACACTGTGGCAAGTGAAAAATCAAAGGCCAGTCACCAGTGGTGAGCGTGCACTGTGTTGGGTTGAGCACGTTCCCTTGCTCCTGAGATCTGTAGAGATCTCTCCGCACAGGACATGTTAGGCAGAGGGATGAATCCCACCTGATTCCTACGAAGGCCTGATGGCTTGGGAAGGGCTTGGCCTGCTTGGGCTGGATGCTCCACAGATAGTCCACACACTGTGAAACTGGAACTCAACTATGTCTTGAAAAGACTGGACTCTCTCTATCCTGGGGGTCTCCTCAGAACAACCTGTCAACCCACCCCTCTGCATTTGGCCACCTCCCCACACTCCCTTTGGAGACAGGTGTAGAGAGCTGCGACGTGCCGTGCCCTAAAGATGGCGCCGGTTTCCGCCTTCCACCAGCCCAACGGTGAGCGCTCTTGGTGGTAAACAAGTCCATATTTGACTAAGACCGCTGATCTGGCTTGCTTCCGCATACGTGGGCCTCTAAGATAGCACCACGTGGCTTTACTTGATTGGCTGTTCATATAGTATTTAGCCTGTGGGTTGGGTCTGCCCGGGCATTCAGAAGACTGTTTTCAAGGGACCTGAATAAACTGCTGGAGAAGAGCTTTTGTGAGTTGCGTCATCCTTGCTGGTCGAGGGGGACGCGACAGACAGGGTCTTGCTGTGTTGCCCAAGTTGGCCTCAAGTTCCAGGACTTCAGCAATCAGAAGCATACCACTAGCTAATATTTTAAAATAATTCAACTAAGCTTGTAATAAGATTATTTAAGGGAATTTGTTGACTCTCATCAATCAAAGGCTGTGAAAGGTGATCATTCTTATTTTTAATTAAGAATGTTTCCTTCAACTTATAAATGAATGAATAAAATGGATAAATTGAATGTATCTAGGGTTTTGTTTTGTTTTGTTTTTTAGATTTATCTGGTGGATGAATAGAGAATAACCATGGGCTGCCTGATCTCCAGGTTCTCCCAGAATACCTCAGTTTATACCTGTTACAGGACATTCCCTGCCTGCAGAAGCCTTTACCTACCTATGTAACCTGGACATCTTGGGGGGGCTCTCTCTCTGTCCCCATTCCTCTCTTCCCCTCTCTGCCTCCCCTCCCCCCCCACCCCAGTCTCTGCATGTGCATGCTGTTTCTCTTTCCTGCTCTTGTATCCAATAAACTTGCCTGTATATAACTTAATTTGGCCTGGATTGGATCATTTCGCACAGTGCAGAATGCACCATTATTTTTTAGAACACCAGGAAAGAATCAAGTGAGACTCACCCTTGGGACAAAGTCTTTGAGTATTACTGACTTGATTCTGTGGGAGAAGAGGGGTTGGATTCACAAATGGCATCCATAGTGACAGCTACATAACACCTCTGTTAAGATCCTGTGTTGCCAGCAAATGCCACATTGGCTGTCAGGCAGCACAGCAGCAATTTCCTTTTGAAGGAAGTCTAAAACCAAACTTGCTTGATTTGGCCTTGATTCATGATTTACACTGCATGTTTAGCCCGCTGTGTGTTGGCCATGTGACTGAAAGCAGTTTGGGGCTCCAAAATCCTCTGGGAACAGTGTGGCCAGGTTGTTATGAGGGAAAGAGCTTAATTGTTTATGTTTGTTTGTTTTTTGGATGGCTACAGTACAAAACACAGTTCTGGGGGCTGGGAAGATGGCTCAGTGGGGATCTTGGTTGGTGTGGGTGCTGGAGTACCCTACATTCCAGAAACCCGCTGAGCCTTTTCATTCTGTACATTAGAATGACATTGATGATATTCATCTGGGGGTGGGGGTGGCTTCCTGCAGGGGACCTGGGTTTAGTTCCTGGCACTTACATGGTGATTAATGATTGTCTGCAACTCAAGTCTGGGAGATCCGAGACACTCTCTGGCTTCTGAGGGCACACTGACTTCTGCAAGTGCACGCACACAGAAACTAAGCCTTAAAATAACAACTCACTCATGTCATGGATGGTTCAGGATTACTGGGATACAAGGCAGAGCCTTTTGGAGAGGAAAGTATGAAAACCAGGTTCTGGCACAGTGGGACAAAGATCCTCTTGGCGGTTACTTTCCTGGCTTGTGTGTGCCTCTTCCTCTGGGAAATGCTTAGAAGGAGCTTCAGATGACATTTATGGTTCCCGTAGGGTCCAACTTTCCCCTTTCGGAGCAGATTTTCTCCTGCTTTCCCTAAAATCTCTTCTTGTCCCCACCGCAACATAATGATAGTTCCTGTCGAAGTTCTGTGAGGCTCAGCATTGGAGTAACTAGGCAGAAAATAGCCATGTGACCTACAGAACTAGTGTGGGCACAGGCACATTCCCATGAGCCAGAGATGATGGGGTAGAGGTTGTTGCTGGTTTTTTGACCCTTGTCATCCTGTTTTCTTCTGTGACATTGTTGGAGTTTCCCCAACATCACATAAGCCAGTGGCTTCAATGTTAAGTAGCAGACTTTTTTTTTTTTTAATGTCTATAGGGGGTTTGCATGTATATCTGTGCACAGTGTGTGTAGTGCCTGCAGAAGCTAAAGACAGTATTGGAACTCCTCCGGACTGGAGTCACAGAAGGTTGTGAGCCCTCATGTGGTTTTGGGAATTGAATCCTGATTCTCTGGTAGAGCAGCCAGTGCTCTTAAGCATTGAATTGAGCCGCTGAGTTTAGCTGAGTTTCCCCAGCTCCCGAGGCCATCTTATAAAAACAGATTTTTTTTTTCCAGTATTACAGTAAAATCCAAACGTAGAACAGGTAAGAACTCGGACTCTGGTAGAAAGGAGGGAGACAGAGGCTGAAATCTCCCCCACTGGCCCCTCCCCCACCCTCTGGTAGCCCCTGGTTTGAGCATGGCTGCTCCAGACTTGGTCTGTTTTCAGCTTTCCTTTTGAGTCTTTTGTTTTCTGGACTTTGGTGGCAGCTGTTATCGTTCCAGCTGTAGAGGGAAGGGGAGGCAACTTCCTGTTATTCTATCCTGCCATCTCTATGGGGGTGGACATTCCCTCCCCCCTCCTCTGGCTGGCTGTGGTTTTGGAAGAACTGGAGTCTGGAGGAAGCCTCCTATTACTGGGGCTGGAGGAGTGGCTGGAAGCTTCCCACCACCCTGCGAGGGCACCTGGGAGCAAGGCAGAGAACACAGACACTGACTGTGGGAAGAGGAGGCTGGAGTGCCAGAGAGAGGTCACCTTAAGAGTTTAGAAGATCCAGGAGGGAGTTAGGGGTTGAATGAGTGACTGGCAGGTGGAGGAGGGGGAGGGAATGGCTGCAGCTGAAAGGAACATGGAGGGAGGGAGGGAGGGAGGGACAGAGAAAGGAAGAAACCCACACGGAGACAGTTGATATTCTGGCTTGAAATATTTTGGGAGTAGACTGTGTAAAGAGGGGAAGGAAGTGACAGTCCATTTTCTCCAGCCTGGTATAGCTGTTATGTTTGCCAAATTCCCTTTGCATTTGGCATAAGGGATACACAGAGAGATTGAGCTTGAAGCCTGGTCTTCAAAAAGTTTTAAATTTGATGCTGAGTGTATGGTGTGGGCCTAACACTGCAGGCTAAGGAGTCTGAGTCCAGTCTGGGCTTCATACTGAGGCTATCTCAAATATCTTTTTGCTGGGTATGGTGATGCACGCCTTTAATCCCAGCATTCTGGAGGCAGAGGCATATGGACCTCTGCAGATTACAGTCCAGCATGTTCCAAGACACCCAGGCGACCTATCGAGAGACCCTATTTCAAAACAAACAAAACCCCCACCCCCATCACAAACTGTAAAATGTTAACAGAAAGGCAGACAGGAAATACCTTGTTTTCTGTTTTGGTTTCCTTTTTTTTTTTTTTTTTTTTGAGAGAGTTTATCTGTGTAGCCCTGGCTGTTCTGGATCTTGCTCTCTAGACCAGGCTGGCCTTAAACACAGAGATCCACCTGCCTCTGCCTCCTGAGTGCTGGGATTAAAGTCCTGCGCCACCACATCTGGCACTGACAGGAAGTATCTGTAACTAGGTAAGCAAACCACAGCTTACTCACCTGTAAAATACCTCTTTAACCTCGGATAGGCATTATCAGCCCCACTTAAGAGTGGAAGAAACTCAAGTTTCAGATAGACATTTAAGTAACTTGTCCAATGTTACACAGCAACTTAGGTGGCCAAGCTCTGCAAAGGGTCACTTCCAGACTCGTCACTCCAGCCCTGTGTTTTCACTGTAGCACACAGCTAAGTCTTGACAGAGGGGACAAAAGCTTTAACTGGGCCTTAACAGAATGGGCAATCCAGGTATACCAGAAGGTGACACCCAAGTAGGGTCTGGGAGTTCCTGTAACGGAGGGATGGATTCCCAGGAGAGAAGAGGGAGATGGGTGGGTGGGGTGGAGGTAAAACGGAAGCCAGGTTAGGGATGGTTTTAGGAGACTAGCTGAGAATTTCAGGGCAAGACGCTGATGACAAAACAAACATTTCAGAAACTCACCTGGTTTGGTGTAGAGAATCATAGCTGGGGAAGGCAGAGCCAGTAAGTCAAAGGAAGCTTTAGAATAAGTCAGGCTCAGACAACACGATGGTGACAGTATAAAGCAGGTGTGAGCTCGAGGGTAAAGTCTAGGTTATTTCTGCAGCTTTAGGGATCCTGAAATTGTGGAGTGTCAACAATCAATGCTAATTTTGTTTGTTTTTTTTTAATGTGAGTTTCTTGCCCACGGGTGCGTGTGAGGGCAAAAGAGGGCATCAGATCCCCAGCAACTGGAGTTACAGTGAGCTGGGAGGGAACCTTGTTGACACTTTGACACCTTATGTTAAACTCAGTTTACTTCCCATGGAAAGGTGGGCTGACAAGGGTTCACGGGACACAATGATGGACACTGTATTGATCCCACATTTTGGTAGAAAGGTGAATGTATGATAGATCTATTATTAATCAAAGAACAACAAAACCAACTGAAAAGCCACATGTCACATACCTTAATCTCAGCATTTGGGAAGTGGAGGCAGCAGGCTCCTAAGTTCAAGGCTAGCATATGCTACTTGCTACTTAGTGAGTTCAAGGATAGCTTTAGCTTTCTAAGAATTTGTCTCAAAAAAACCCCTAAAACCAAATCAAACTGCCAATTAACACACACATAAACACAACACCCCCTATTGGGGGAAGAGGGGACAGACCCAAAGCCAACAAAAAGCTAACATACAGTTAGTACCTAATTGGCTTCTAGACAGCGATGGATAACATCTTCTGTGTACAAAGTCACTTTTCATTATTCTGTTCTGTCCTCCATCTGACAGGGGAAAACTGAAAGAAGGGTTCCTGAGAGAATCTCCCTGACTTTGCAGCCAAGAGGATTATACAGTTGATATCCACTAGGGAGTAAATAGTAGTTAATTCTTAATTGTTAGCTCAGTCACTGCAATTGGTTCAACAGTAATTATTATCATGTGGTTTGAACTCAGTTGTGAGTGTTCTCTGTTTTCAGTTGTGTATCAAAACAGCAACCTTATGGTACTTAAAACATTCAGGGACTGAAGAGATGGCCAAACGTTATGCCCTTCTGCTCTTTTTGCAGAAACGCTGAATTCAGTCCACAGCCCCTACCTCACAACTTCCAGAATCCAATGCTTCTAGCTTCCATGGGCACACACACACACACACACACATATCCAAAAAACAACAAAAAGTAGCCGGGTGTGGTGTGGCACGCCTTTAAATTTCAGCAGAGGCAGGCAGATATCTGTTCAAGGCCAGCCTGTGATGACAGTCAGGGCTACCCAGAGGAACCCTTCTCGAAAACAATAACAACAAAATCAATAAAAGCAAGGTTTAAAAAAAAAAAAAAAAAAGGCTAGTGCTGAGTTTGGTAGCGTGGGCCTGAAATCCCAGCTACTAGGAAGGCCAAGACAGGAGGATAACAATTGGAAGATCAGCTTTGATATAGGAGGGAGGGAGGGAGAGAGTGAGAGAAAGGAGGGAGGAGAAATCCTGGAAACAAAAACAAAATGTAAATAGTAAGATGCCCTCCCCCACTTGGAGAGTCCATTTTATGCATGGTGAGAGGATTTTTTTTTTTGTCACTAAATGCAAAGCAACCACGTGTTTGAGCGCCACCAGTTGCCTACGAAGACCTCGGGTGGCCGTGTCTGGACCCTCGGTCCTCCCAGTCTCCGCAAGTCCTCAGTTTCCCCGGGGCCCGCGCTGCAGGCAGGAGGCCTCCCGGGCCTTTATCCGCAGGGCTCCCCGCCGGCCGTGTCCGCCCCGTCTGTGCCGCAGAGGAGAATTTGCCTTAAAAGGGGACTTTCGGGGCGCGGGTCGCTCCTGACCCGGGAAGAGCTGCGACCAGCTAACCGCCCGGCTCCCCGCGGCCACAGGACCGCAGCCGAGGCGGCCGCGCTTCCCACCGACGCCCACTTCCAGCTCCGCCGGGCTCCGCTAGGAATGCGGGAGACCGGGCGGCTCCTCGGAGTGACCGCGCGCCGGGCCAATCAGCGGGCCGCAGGCGCGAGGCCCCGCCCCCCCCGGCTCCCGGGCTGGCTCCCGCCGGGGCGGGGCGGGGCGGGCCGGGGGAGGCGGCACCTGGGCGGCGGTGATGTCAGCCGAGCGCTGCGCTCCGGCCCAGGCTCCTGCCGCCGCGTAGGGCGCGGGGGCGACCGCGACGGGAGCGGCGATCTGGCAGCCGGGCCGGCGCCCGGAGGCGGAACTGCAACTTGTGGAGCTCGGCGGCGGCCCTCCGCCTCAGGTAAGCTGGCCGCGGGCTGCTCCTTCTGCGACCTGCGTCTCCGGGGATCCCCACTTCAGGGAGTCGGGGGCAGCCTCGGGGTGACAGGAAGGGCTGGCCTCTGTCCCCGCACCACGACTCCCCTCAGCACAGAAATCCTGTCAGGCATGTGTGCTCGCAGCTCACACCCGGACTCCCCTCCGCACCACAGTCGCCAGCCAGGGAAGTGTGCTCTCAGCTCACACCCGGACTCCCCTCCGCACCACAGGCTCTGCTGGGACCCGAACTCCCCAGACTCCTTGTACCACAGAACTCTAGTCAGGGACTTTGCGCTGGGACCCGAACTCCCCAGACTCCTTGTACCACAGAACTCTAGTCAGGGACTTTGCGCAGTCTTACACCGTGGGCACCTCACCGCGCCACAGACTCAGCCAGGGAAGTGTGAGCCCATCTCACACCCAGACTCGCCTCCCCCGCCACACCACAGCTTCTGATACCACAGAACTCCAATCGGGGAAGTGTGCTGGGACCTCACACCGCAGAATCCCCACCACACCGCAGCAGACTCCAGTTAGGGAATTTTAGTGGGACCCCGGCACCCTACAATATGAAAATAGTGGGACTGCCTACATTCTGTGGAGACTCCAGTCTGGGTACTGCAGTGGGACCCTGCACCCCTACTACAGGGGACTGTAGTAGTAGAACCCCAGATTCCTTCTTATATGATACCACAACTCCAGTCTCGGAAAGTGTGCTCAGATCTGAATCTCAGTTTCTCCATATTACTCGAGAACACCCATCAGGAGGGACATATGCTTGAACCCAATCTCCTACACTACTACAGAACCAGCAGGGAAGTCCCATGTGCACATTGGGACAGGACTCAGGGATATTTAAAAATGACACAAATATTTGTGAACCATCATCCCCAAAAAGTAAAGAGATAACAGTTTTACATTTTCGTAGTTTTCCTTACATTCTACTGTATAATGTTTAAATGAAAGAATTTATTAATGTCATTCTTATATATCAATGTAAAATGTTTTGCATAGTCCAGGATGTGAGAAATTCACTTGGATGTATTCATGGCTTGTGGGAAAACTAGTTTCTTGGGGGTACGGTTCTACAACTCTGTTGGTGTTTATACGCCAGCTAGGTTAGGAAGACTGCTGGCAACCTTTAAATCTTGCCTGGGGCTTCTTGAGAAAAGATTGAATGAAGGCTGTTAGTCATGTTTTCAGGGTTCATTTTTAGAGAAAGGAGTTTAAATTTTATTTTATTAGTTTTTATTTTTAAAACAGGGTTTCACTATGTAGTTCTGACTGGCCTGAAACTCACTGTGTAGACCACTCAGGCTTCGAACTCACAGAGATCTGCCTGTGTGTGCTTCCTGAGTGGCCAGGGTTAAAAGCCTGGCTAGCACACAGGTTGGGGAAGGAGTTTTAACAAGGAAATGTGGCGGAAGGCGTGGCATACAAAGTCTTAATAATGAGAATGTGACTTCTTCCAACTTGTGGGACCAAAACAAACCCTTGCTTTCAATAAGAATTGACAGCAGTGTAAGGAGAACCCAAAAAGTCTGTTTATTAACAAGAGAAAGGAATTGTCTATTGGTAGGATTCTGATTTTTATTTCTTGTTTCAAAGCCTTGCTTGGAGGCTTTCTGCGCATGGGTCACTGAATGTGACTGACTTTCTAGGGGGAAAAATTAACCCTGAACACACTGATTCTAACACTGACTCAGTGTTTCAAGGTCTTTTTTTTTTAGAGCAAGAAATAGAAAGCCCATAGCTGAGACTTCTGCCTGAGGCAACTTTCCCCTTTCAGGCAGTGGTCCTCAGCAGTGAGGATTCTCTGGGTGGCCAGGTCAGGAGGAAGTTAGGAGTGGACTTCATTGCTAGTCAGAAACTGCATCCCAGGCTCTGACCTAACGGGCATTTCCAGGGGCTGGAGAAGGAACAGTCATGGCCACATGTCCAGTAAACCCACGTCAGGAATTGTGGGGACAGAGGATGTGGAAGATGGAATTTAAAAGCTGTCTCTATAGCCAAACAGCCAAAATGTCTCTGGAGTCAGAACTGGAAAGGACATTTGTGTTTTGTGTGCTTTGTTTTCATAACAGCATTGTTCTTAGTTCCTGAAAATTAAATAGCACAGAGTATGTGAAGAGCAGCCTTTTTGACAAGACTCTCCCCACTCCCCTCTTTCTTCTTTGAGATTGGATCTCACCAGATAGCCCAGGCTGGCCTTGAACTTTTGATCTTGCCTCCCCTTGGGATTACATGTGTGTGCTGTCATACCCAGCAAGAACAGACTGTTTGGAAATGGAGTATGTGCTTTGCAGGAGCAGAACATTTTAATTTTTCTTTGTGTTTTTTGACTAAGGCATAGCGAGAAATCGCTAATGGCTCAGCAATAATATTGGACAAAATTTTGGTATTTATGTTCAATGAAAGTATGTAAAGCATACTGTATTTTCTAGTGCACTTTTCTTTTATTGGGAAAGAGATGTGAAGAGATTCTAAGGTGAGTGCTTTGCAGCCTCGGTTGGTAACAGTATTTAAACCTGAAAGACGGAACCTCAAAAGCCAGATGGTCAAGTAAAAAGTATGTTTAGTATACACACACACACACACACACACACACACACACACACACACACATTTTTGACAAGTTTTTTTATGTTGTTGTTTTGAGACAAGCTTTCTCTGTGTCCTGGCTGTCCTGGAACTCTTTTTGTAGACCAGACTGGCCTCAAACTCTCAGAGATTTGCCTGCCTCTGCCTTCTGAGTGCTGGGATTAAAGGAGTGTGCCGCCACCACACCACACCCAATTTCTGACAAGTTTTAAAAGAGTTTTTTCTCTTTTTTTAAGCAATAAGCTGTTGTACACAATCTGAAGTACTATTTTTCTTTTTTAGTTCATGTTTATGAAACAGATGTGGTATAGTAAAACATGGTACTTTTATTTTTTACTTCTTGTGTATGAGCTTATTGCCTGTATGTATGTGTACCCCATGCTGTGCAGTGCCCAAGAAGCCTTGGTGTCAGAATCCCTGGAACTGGAGTTACAGTAGTAACTTCATATTACCACTGTGTGGGTGCTGGGGACAGAACCCAGGTCTCTGTGAACGAGCCATGAGTGCTCTTAATCACTGAGCCATCTCTGTGGCCCCAACATGGCACTTCTAAAGGAGAGTTCTTGGGCCAGTAGAACAGCTCAGTGGTTAAAGGCACTTGCTGCCATGTCTAGTCACCACAACACAGGATGGTAGAAGGAGAGAACTTGAGTCCCCCGAGTTGTCTTCTAGCCTCAGCTTCTTATAAGGTATGTGGGACACATACACTAAATAAATAAACAAACAAACAAACAAACAAATAAATAAATAAATGTAAAAAGAAAATTAAAGGAGAGTTGTTAGATAATACATACGTTTTTGAGAGAGGTGAGATTAGGTTTTTGGTTTTGAGAGATTAAGTTTTGATTCAGCTCCTTTTGATAAACAACTATTACTGTTCAAATAACTGCATTAAAAGTAAGAATTGGTTGGTGTTATTGTACAAGAAATTTGAAATCTAGCTAATTAATCATACCATAATTCCAAATCCACAATGCCTGATCCGAAAGAGATCTTAAACAGCTCCTGAGAATGAGTTCACTGAGGCAGCGTCCCTTAGCCATTCTGTAGTCTTTCTGTCACTCCTGATACCAGCTTGAGATGCTGACCAGCTGATGTCTTTTAAAATCTTTGATATCCATGGACTATTGTTATTTTATAGTAAATTATGCTGACAGTTTGTTACATTGAAATTGACTTTTTGAGGTTTTCATCTCCAATTTTTAAGGTACCTATATTTTAAACAGCACAATTTTCACATTTAACTGAAGGAAAATCTTATTTAACATTCTGTCTTTTCAAGGATGTTATGTGCTTCTGTCCTGGTTTCACTTACCTTTACAAAACAGTGAGTGAATGACTTATTAATGCCTACATATCCGTTCATTCTTGGGTCGGTGTCTTGATTTTGTTTTTGTTTTTTTTTGTTTTTTTTTTTTTTTGGTTTTTCGAGACAGGGTTTCTCTGTTTAACAGCTCTGGCTGTCCTGGACTCGCTTTGTAGACCAGGCTGGCCTCGAACTCGCAAAGATCCGCCTGCCTCTGCCTCCCAAGTGCTGGGATTAAAGGCGTGCGCCACCACTGCCCGGCTTGATTTTGTTTTTGTTTGTTTATTGTGCATGCTTGTGTGCATGCCTGCCTGGTTCGTGTGCGTGTGCGTGTGTGCTGGAAGGCGGGGGGAGATGTTAGGTGTCGTCTTGAGCTGGGCTCACTGACTCAAAAGCTCCAGATATTCTCCACTTCCCCAGCACTGGTGTTAAGGTGTAAGCTGCTGTGGGTGGTGGGGACCCAAACTCAGGTCCTCATGGTTTTGTGATAAATGCTGTAACTATTTATCAGCCCTGAGTATTGATTCTTTATTTTAAAAATGTTAAAAAGGGAAAACATGAACAAAAAATATCATGTAATCACTTTATTTTCAGAGGTTTTTCTAGAAAGTCCTATTAGTTCTGAAGTTGGAGGAAATCACAGTTCAGCAGCCATTGTAAGTAAGCCTTTTCAGAAAGTCCTCATTCTAATTAAAAAGATTTCTATCACCTCCCCAAATAAAAACTGTTTAATTTATTTATTGATTGATTGACTGATTTATTAACTCATTATTTGGTTTTTTGAGACAGGGTTTCTCTGTGCAGCTCCTGTTGTCTTGGAACTCGTTCTGTAGACCAGGCTAGCCTCAAACACAGATACCCACCTGCCTCTGCCTCCCCAGTGCTGAGAGTAAAGGCGTGGGCCAGCATCACTCAACTCAGTTTACTTACTTTTATTTAATGTGAACAGATGTTTTGTCTGCATGTATGTCTGTGCACCACACGCTTAGTACCCTTGAAAGAAAGCCAGAAGAAGGCATTGGATCACCTAGAACTGGAGTTACAGACATTTGTGAGCTGGCATTTGGGTGCTAGAAACCAAGCTGAGCCATCTCTCAAGCCCCACAGTTCAAAATTTGAAAAACCATTGTCAAACAGATGAGTTTAAATAAGATATTCAAAATTGTTACGGTTAAAGCACCATTTTGGTGGCAGGTAGTGTTAGAAATAAAGCAAACAGGGCTGGAGAGGTGGCTCAGAGGTTAAGAGCACTGGCTGTTCTTCCCAAGGTCCTGAGTTCAATTCTCAGCAACCACATGGTGGCTCACAGCCATCTACATTGACATCTGCCTGGGCATATATGTAGAGCTAATACTGTATACATAATAAATAAACAAAAAAAGTTTAAAAAAAAAGAAATAAAGCGCCGGGCGGTGGTGGCGCACGCCTTTAATCCCAGCACTCGGGAGGCAGAGGCAGGTGGATCTTTGTGAGTTCGAGGCCAGCCTGGTCTACAAAAGTGAGTCCAGGACAGCCAGGGCTACACAGAGAAACCCTGTCTCGAAAAAACCAAAAAAAAAAAAAAAAAAAAAAAAAAGAAATAAAGCAAACAAAATGTCTCCTGGCCAGCATTTTGGTGCGACTAAAAGTTCACAGAATTACAATTAAATCAATTATCAAACTGTGGAGAAGTTCTGTGGGTATGTGCAGTCCCCTCATCTTGATGTTAGTTACTCCTCAGGTTTATTGCAGTGCATGTCAGAACCTATTGCCTTGGAAACCCTGCAGCTCTGGCACATATATCACAGAGATTAATGCTTTATTAACTAAAGCTCATGACAAAAAAAAATTAAAAATAAACTGAATTAACCCACCCTACAGAATTCAAAGACTTCTATTTGTTTTCTTTGATATGCAGTCATTTTATTGTTGCTAGAAAGAAAAGTGGTGAAAATTCCTTTTCTGTTTTATTTTCTGCTTTGAAGGAACTGAAATACCAAAAAAGTTGGATTCTAGATTAAAATTGGCGTCTCTGAAAAGATTGAAGTTTACATGCTTGCTAAGCAGTTTCAAGGTGAGAAGAGAGGGTCTGATTTAAACGTGGGGCAGTCTACGAATTGAACAGTTTCTATTTCTGAAATGTGGGCCAGGTGGGTTTGTTGTCACAGTTTGTGACTGCACTGGGCCTATGTGTCTCACCGGGACTTGGTATGACTTGCATTTTGACCAGCCCACACACATGTCCTTGTTTTTGTTGGCAAGTTTAAGGAGTTGAGAATAGACAGACCATTTTGTGCTTTACGTATGGCGCTACACCTGAAATGCCCATGAATGCAAGGATTGTATAAACTTAAGTTGCACAGAGTGCAAGTCATTATGGCACAGACTCAGAGCTCAGGTATGGAGCATGTAGGGGGAGATCAGACACTATAACTCTTGGGGGTTGCTGTACATTCATGGACACACCATTAGTCTGAGTGTTAATGGGGATTTTTACCTGCTCTCGAATTAATCTAATTAAAGACACATCTTTAGGAAAGCAGGTATGCTATTCATAGTGTATGGGTTTTTGATAACAAGGTAAACTTGATTAGATGAAAGGGAGATTAAACATATGGTGCTTTTAGAGGGGAAAGCTCATGATGAGGCCTCACTGCTTGCTGAGGGGCTGTTGTCTGCCAGGAAAGGGGGAGTCAGTTTTCTTTGGGGATGTGGCCTGTGCTGTGTTGCTCTAATGGCTGGGCTATAGGCAGTACTAACTGGACTCAGTGATATATATATATACACACACACACACACATATATATATATATATACACACACACACACACACACACACACACACACACACACACACACACATATATATATATATATGTATGTATGTCATGAAGGTGAGAGAGGGATGTGTTTATATGGCGGGTATCCCAGGGAATAGGGAAAGGGGGAGTGGGGTGATGCTGAGTATGATCAGGTTATATTGTGTACATGTATGAAATTGTCAAAGCATCAAATAAAAATGTTAAAAAAAGAGATGCTGTTTTCAGTGGTAAGGTGTTATGTATAGAGAATCAACCAAACCCTTCAGGGAAACAGGTAGTTCTTGGAAACCTTTACATTGGTTCTACTGTCACTCTTGCCTCCAACTATAACTTTGTATAAATGTCACCCACTATTCCAGAGTTGTATGGGTTTTTTAGTAGGGAAATTATATTGAATTTAGAAGAACGTGAAAACAGGAAGAACTCAATGCCCTGTTTTTGTTGTTGTTTTTAGTCATATGAGAGCTCAGCACTGTGGGTGGAGTTGAGCAAATAATGTCCTGCAGCCATTAGCTTTTTCTGAGATGCTGTCTCTTAGACCAGTACACAGTAGACGATTTAATTTTGTTAGAAGTGGAATTTGAGCGTGCTCTACTTTTTCTTATAAATGATGGAAGAGTCTGTGAGCCTGTGGGTTGTCCTCTAAATGAGCTGTGGGCAAAGGGTTCAGGAGGAAGGAGGGAAAGGAAACAGTGACAAACCAGGAAACTATCTGGTTGAACCTGTGGGTTTGCTGGGACCATATGTGTGAAGTTACTTGGATCTTACTGTTTCCTTTGGATCAGCTACTTGGGTGTTTTTGTCAAATTTTCACATTCCCCCATACCCCACCTTCACTGGACTGTAACTATACAACTGAGAAATCTTCTAAACACAGAATTAAGGTTCTTTTTTTTTTTTGGTTTTTTGAGACAAGGTTTCTTTGTGTAACAACTTGGCTGTCCTGTGCTTTGTAGATCAGGCTGGCCTCGAACTCACAGAGATCCGCCTGCCTCTGCCTCCCGAGTGCTGGGATTAAAGATGTGCGCCACCACTGCTCGGCAGAATTTAAGGTTCTTGATCATTTTCTCTGCTTAGAGACTTTGGTTCTCTAAGATGATATGGCCTTCATATCACCATGTAGGGATCAGTGACTTGCAGTCACTTATGGTCTTAACTAAGTTTAAATTAAAAAACAGTGGTTCTTTTAATAATTAAGAGACGTTATTCTGTTTGAGGAAAAGAAAGAGTAGACTTTCAGAGCCCACAGACGCTCAGAAGTCTTGCTTTGCTGTTTATAACAGGTTGATTCTGGCAGATTGCTAACCTCTCTCAACTGTAGTTTTTCCATGTGTAACATGGTAGTATTGATGTTTGTGTCGAGAATTTTTGCAAGGATTAGAAATCACTGGAAATAGTGACTCAAAATAAAGACGGCACTGGAGACAGGAAGCTTGGTGGTTAGAATGGCAGGTTGGGAAGCTGACTGGAAGGGAGAAGTTGATGGTGTTCTGGGTCTGCTACACTACCTGTCTCGTGACTGCCCCTGGCACATTTGGCTATAGATCTCTAAGGAAAGATGTTAGCTGTTATGAAAGGAGCATGCTGTAGGCGCCATGAAGAAAGAGGTAACTCAATAGTTTTTCTCCAGGTAGGTTCTCAGTTAACCTAGGTGGAGTGGTTGGGTGTTGGGTCAACATCACAACTCCAACTTCTTGTCTCTGTCTCCTTTCTTCCTTTAGCTCTCATCTCAGTCTATCCTGCCTAGACCAGAATGCCCAGAAGTCTGCTTACCAACTCTGAGAAAGTAAAGGATGTGCTTATGGAAAATTTATTAGCTACAGAATAGGAATGAAGGGTGTGGGTTCTGGAGACAGATGATTGTAGATTCGAATGCCTTGTCCTTACTAGCTATGTGATTTTGGTTAAGCAAATTGCTTGTGAACTGGGAGTAGTTGGGTGGTTATGAGGATTAAGTATGATAATGTATGTGAAGCACTAATAGCTTTATTCTTGGCAAACAACCTGCCCTGGACTGATGACAGATATTATTATTTCATTGAATATCTGACAAGCTACTCCCACTTGGGGATTTCTTTTTTTTAAGGTGTGGAGTAGGGTTTGGAAATCGTATGCTGGGTATTACTAGGTGAATAAGTGAAAACAGGACTAGAGAGGACAGGTGATGCTTAACCAAGAAGGGCACATAAGGAAAAACAGAATGTTAATGGGAAATACCATGAGTTAAGTTTGGGCCTTTGGAATTCAAGGTCATACTGTGATTCATAAATAGTAATCAAGCTCAGTATTCTCGTTGTATAAATTGATAAAATAAGCCGGGCGGTGGTGGCGCACGCCTTTAATCCCAGCACTTGGGAGGCAGAGGCAGGCGGATCTTTGTGAGTTCGAGGCCAGCCTGGTCTACAAAGTGAGTCCAGGATAGCCAGAGATATTCAGAGAAACCCTGTCTCGAAAAACCAAAAAAAAAAAAAAAATTGATAAAATAATGACCATCTCACTAGTTTTAGGTGAACAGTGTCATCAGTGACAGAAGCTAATGCTCCCCTAGATCTTGTTACACAGTAAAGACTTGTATTTTACATGTTTCAACCTTAGCATTTGCTCTAGAAGAAAGATATTGGTATTATGTGCACCTTACACACGAGGGTTCAAAGACGCTCAAAGTTCAGTGACCTTGTCAAGGTCTTGCAGATTGTGTGAGCTGGGCTTGGGTGGGGGCCATTCTATATATAAATCAGGCTGATGACTAGTCACTAAGGCAGGTGGAGTTCCAGGGCATGTTTGTGCCTCTGGTTTGACTTTTTTTTTAATATTTATTTATTACTTCAGGTTA
>CAJQZJ010031946.1:7754635-7789328 GCA_907164525.1 Lophiomys imhausi
TCTCCATCAGAGTGTCCTCTTTCCACCCCTCCCTCTGGTTTGACTTTGGAAGTGGTTTATTAAAGGTTTGTAAGCATTGTTAGTTGGGGGCTTGAGCGATGGCTCAGTGGTTAAGAGTGCTTGTTCTTAAACCACAAGGACTGGAGTTTGAGTCCTGGCAGCCACATAACAGGCCTGACATCTCTCCAAGCTCCCACAACCCCAGCTCTGAGAAAGACTGAGACAGGATGATTGCTATGGCTTTCTGGATTCCAGTCTAGCCATAAAATATAAGCCTCAGGTTCAGGGAGAGACCGCTATCTCAAAGGAAAGAAAAATGGCAAGTGATAGAGGGTATATTCAATGCTCTCTTCTGGTCTCTGCATGTGTACACACCTGCATAAACACATGTTCATATACTCATAGAGGCAGACATACAAACAAATAAGTACATCTTTTAAAACTCAAAAGACAGCATATGCTGGCAAGGCTGCAGAAAAAAGGGAACACTCCCATATTGTTGGTGGGAGTGCAAACTTGTACAACCACTATGGAAATCAGTCTGGTAATATCTTAGAAAACTTGGAATAGCTGTACCTCAAGACCCAGCCATACTACTCCCAAAACATTCCTTACCAACCCACAGGGACATCTCCTCAACTATGTTCATAGGAGCTTTATTTGTAATATCTAGAAACTGGAAACAACCCAGATGTCCTTCAACTGAAGAATGGATAAAAAAAAAACAAAACAAAAAACTGTGGTACATTTACAGAAAGAAATACTACTCAGCTATTAGAAACAGGGAAATCATGCAATTTGGAACCAAATGGATGGAACTAGAAAAGCTCATCATGAATGAGCTAATTCAGACTCAGAAAGATTCACATGGCATCTACTCACTTATAACTGGATTTTAGCTATTATAGTATAGGATAACCATCCAACAATCAATAGACCCAAAAGAGCAGGAACAGGGACTTGGTTACCTGTCAGTGGGACACCCCACCCTAGTGGAACTGCCTTGTATGCCTCCTGTGCAAGAGGAAGCTCTTAGACCTCATGTGATTAATGAACTGAAGGGGCTGATACACTGAGACACCCCACACGGGAGGGATGGGATCGGTGGGAGAGAGGGTAGAGGGTGGGAGGAAGGGGCCGGGAGTGGGTGGACAGAGGAGGTCGCAATGGAGACATAATGAAGTAATAAATAAACGTGTAAAAAAAAAAAAGAATTGTAAGCTGGGTGTGGTAGTGCACGCTTTTAATCCCAGCACTTGGGAGGCAGAGGCAGGTGGATCTTTGTGAGTTCAAGGCCAGCCTAGTCTACAAAGTGAGTCCAGGACAGCCAGAGCTGTTACACAGAGAAACCCTGTCTTGAAAAAACCAAAAAAAAAAAAAAAAAGAATTGTAAGTTGATATATTATCTACATGATGATTTTATTGGAAATTTAAGATTGTGGTGTGGGAAAATTCCTAGGGTGGTAGCCATCTCTGTAGAGCTGTCAGATGAAAGCTAGGGTAGATGAACTCCAAAAGAAGAGTATGTCAAATAAAGAGAAGCAAGTACCCAACTCCCAGGGAACATGTGACATTTAGGAGTGGTCAGGCAAAAGAAAAGCTACCCAATGAGGTAGAGGAGGAACCATAAAGAAAATGGTGGTCAAAAGAAGGGGTGAACCAGTGTTTGGGTTGTTATATGCCCCCAGGCAGCGGACTCATTACAACAGTGGCCTGGGGAGTCTTGCCAGGGCTTTTTGTGAATGCAGAGAGAGCAGTTTGAGTAACACAGGACAGAAGGAATCCAGAGGGCAGAACACTGAGGGTTACATGGGAAGTGAAAAGCTGAAGGTGATCATTTTGTCTGTTCCCTCAAGGAATCGATGGGAGAGGCACTGCACAGGAAGTACCTGAGGTTGGACAAAGTGTGATCAAGGGTGAGCACAAAGCATGGGGGAGAAGAACAGGGGAGAGACAAAAGTGGATGAAGTGCGGTGTGTGTGTGTGTGTGTGTGTGTGTGTGTGTGTGTGTGTGTGTGTGTTAATTTTGAATTCTGGAAAACTCTTCTTTAGGTGGGGTAGAAGAAAGCTCTCAGGGAAATGGAAGGGCTGGTGTTGAGTGATTCTCTGCAGCCATTTTCAGTAGAGTAGAAAGCAGAGAAAGGACACTTGTAGACAGGCTGCCCTGGCCCCAGAGGAGCTGGCTCTGAGGATTATTGTTCAAGAGGAGAAACTTGAAGTAATGACAGAAGTCTCTCATGTAAACAATAGAAAGTGACATATTTACCAGGATGTGTCTTGAGGCAGTCAGTTAATTTGTTGAAGTGGAAAGTAGTGTTAGAAAAAAAAAAGGGAAAAATCAGACAAAGGAAAACTTGACTTGTTTGAGGAAGAAATTTTTAGACAACCAGACTTACTGGCTTAATGGTTCCCAGGCTAGCTTCCTGGGGAAACTTGAGCTTTCTAAGCGGTGAGAAGCAGATGGTTTGGGTGCCACACTCAGTTACTGGGTAAAGCAGAATTACCAGGGCACCAGGAAGCGCTCTCCAGAAAGGGCTGAGGAGCAGGAGCACTGCATTAGGTACTAGTTTTGATACGACTGTTGTTAACCTTTATTCTGACTAGTTATTTCTAATCAGAGCTTTTGCTGAGAAGACATTGGGTTGTGGTATCCAGAAGGTGTGTTGTGATGGTGACATCAGGACGGTAGAGCATAAGACTACAACAATCCCGGATTAAGGGTGTGACACACTGATGTCCCTTTATGATTGTTTTTGCATCTTGCTGTTTCGGTTATCAGCAGTCAGCCATGGTCCAGCGATTCCAGAAATAAATAAAGTAAAATTTAAGTTTTAAATCATGTGCCATTCTTAGGGGCGTGATGAGCGCTCACACTGTCCTCTGTTTGGCTGGGGTGTGGATTATCCCTTTGTCCAGAGTGACCATGCTGTCCAGGCAACCTGCCTGTCCTGAGTGTGGGCTCCGTCAGAGTTCTCGGACAGGTACTCCTGAGGCAGAGACCGAGTGGACACAGTTGTGTGTCCTACACAGATTGTAAGAAATTTTAGCTGGCATTTTGAATGGGAATCTTTTTTTTTTTTTTTTTTGGTTTTTTGAGACAGGGTTTCTCTGTATAACAGCCCTGGCTGTCCTGGACTCGCTTTATAGACCAAGCTGGTCTCGAACTCACAGAGATCCGCCTGCCTCTGCCTCCCAAGTGCTGGGATTAAAGGCTTGTGCCACCACCGCCCAGCTTTGTATGGGAATCTTAATTACTGAAATTAGGTTTAGAAAAGCTCTGTCTCCTGTGGGCTCTCACTTTGGTGAAAGGTGAATGGGAGAAACAAGATGAGCTGGACACCGAGATACCGAGATAACGAAGTTGGAGTTTCTGTTTATGGCAGCTTGACCTTTTGTCCTGGGAGCGGCTTTACCTTCAGCCACACAGCTTTTAGCATCTCTCTGTTTTCAGTTACTTCTTGCCCAATAGTCAGAATGAACATGTTTTATTCTGAGAGACCCACCGTGGAGGGTGAGGATATGCTTTGTAACAAGCCTTGTTTTCTTTTCAAGGAAAAACATATTTCTTGGATTTTGCCTGGCTGTGTCACAGCTGTGTCACCGTGTCACCTCACCTGATCTTGTTCTCTTTCCAAGCTTGTCTTTCCTGCCCCTGTGCAGAGGGACCGACCTCTGCATGCTTGACAGGTATGAACGCTCTTCCTTATTACTTTTCTTGCTTAAACCGGTCTTATCTCCACCCTATTTGAAGCAGTCCAGCATAGAAACTTTGCTGAGAGGTTCCATCAGCTCAGCCTGAGACCTGTACCAGGAGTCAGTTACCTACATTTAAATGCTCAGGTACTGTGTAGATGAGGAGTTTAGTTGTTCAGCCTAACTCATTTGGTGCTTAGAGTCTTCTAATGCTAGGCTTGTGTGTTGTCATTCATTTGGTATGTAGTTGTTTGTTTGTTTGTTTGTTTTTTTTTTTTTTTGGTTTTTCAAGACAGCTTTTCTCTGTGTAGCCCTGGCTGTCATGGACTCACTCTGTAGACCAGGCTGGCCTTGAACTCACAGAGATCCGCCTGCCTCTGCCTCCCGAGTGCTGGGATTAAAGGCGTGCTCCACCATGTTTCTTAAATTGTACTTTACAGTGAGAACTTCAGTTGTGCTATCTCAGTTAATTATGAGGGCCGTATAAGGCATTGTTTCTATTTTACAGTGAGGGAAGAGTTTTTTCCCAGAATAGACTCTAGAAATGGCTTACTGGTTGTATCTTACTTTTTTTCAAATAGATTATATGCTAGTTGAAAACCATGACATTTTTCTCAGTAGGAAGTAAATAAATATGAGATGAGGGTAAGGTTTCTTGGACTAACATGTGCTGAGGTCCATTGTTGGCTCCATGGGCGTAGAAAGATGATTCAATTAGACAGATGTGTAAGATTGGCATCCTACCAGGAGATGCGTGAGGTACCGAATTGTGGATCTTGGGCTCTGGAGTCCCCATCACTCTGTTTGCCTGTTTGTCACGTGAGGGCAATAGCAGTGTGTATTTCTGTAGCAGAGGCTTGCAGTGCAGGTGATTTGACTCCAAGGAGACATTTGATGATGCCAGGAGATGTTTTCCATGTCACAGCCTGGGGATGGGAGGAATGCCACCGAATCTTGTGGTAGGGTCTGGAGATGTGCTAAGAATCCCACAGAGGAAAGCCATCCTGACAAAGCCTTATCTGCCCCAGGTGCTTGTTGTAGGGCCATGAAACATGCTGTGGAGCGCAAAGGGTTTGCTGCAGTTGGCAGTGGCTGTAAGAAAACCATCTCAGAGGGTGAACCCCAAAGAGTTATTTTGTGATTTTGCCGAGGCAAAGCCATGTGCTCAGAGCTTCGTGCTGCCCTGTGCAGGAGTGGACAGGCACAGTGCAGACTGCTTGTTTACGTCACGCTGTGTACCAACGTGAGCTGGCTGTTACTCAGAGCTGTAAAAACAATTAGTAGTTTTTAGAGTGTTCCTAGTAAACTTCCTGCTCAACTCGTTTGTGGAGATAATTTTGACGTGTTAGATACTGAGTCCCCTTGTAGAAAAGGTTTCAGTTTATGAATTTCCAAAATACATTTTGGTATGTGGAACACGCAGCAGTTTTTTTCTAACATCAAGACACTTAATGCTGTGCTTGGTCCAGTTCAGTACTGAGTAGCTTTCTTCCTGACTGATGGCCTTAACTGCAGCTTATTTGCTACCTGTAGAAGGGTGAGAGCAATTAGGTTTCCATTTATCTATCGTTCATTATGAACTTATACTTGGAATTATTTAATTTTTTGTGTAATCACAAAAGTAATGAATGCACCTTATAGATTTGAGTTGTACAGAAAAAGTAGAACAAAGATCCATTTTTAAAAAGTGTCCTCAGAAGCTGGTGAGATGGCTCAGTGATCAAGAGTGCTTGCTGTTCTTACTGAGGACCTGGGTTTGATTTCCAGCACCCATACTGGGCTGCTTATAAATGCCTGTGACACCAGTTCCAGGGTATCTGATGCCCTCTTCTGGCCTCTGGACCCTCACATATGTGGCACACATATTTATATTCCGCTCCATGACCCTCCCTCATGTGCATTCAAAATTAGAAAAAAAAAAAATCCTGAACAAATCCAGGAAGGAAAATTAGAAACAACAGAACAAAAAGTCAGAGTCACCAGCAGTCCTATCACATAGAGGTGTATTTCGTTGGTGTGATGGTAGGTTTCCTTTAGTTTTTTCTCTTATTCATTTATTTTCTCCAAAGGTCAAATATTCTGAGTATATTTTAGTCCCACTTAAGAAAATTGACATTGTTTTATTTAAATTTCTGAGGTGTCTCAGAACAGCTCTTAGGACTGCACGGTGCTCTGTTCATCGTACAACAATGTTGCTTGTTTTCAGCTGAGCGTCACTTTCTGAGTTCCACATCCACCCCATCTTCACAGGACAGGCGGGAGCTGCACTAAGGGTTGGTGTGTGTGGAAGTCTCAAGTAACATGGCTGTCTGTCATTAGCCAGAGTCAGCTGCTTTTTGTTCCCATTAGCAGAGTGATTTCTCACTTTGATAATATTTGGGGCTTTTTAAAAGAGAAAAGATACTTTTTCTATTAATGAGATCAGATGTGCTTATGTGAGTAAGGGCTTCACGTACCTTTACAGACTCATGCTATTCGCCCATTTTATGTTATGAACTAGTATTTTTCTTATTTTTTATAATTCATGTTTAAAAAAAAATTCTACCTTCTATCAGTTGCTGCACACATTTTTACTCAGTTTTCTTGTCTAACTTTTTAAAAAGTGATTTAATTTTCATTTTATTTATGTATATGTGTATGTGATTTTCTGGTACATGCAAGCATGTAAGTGCCAGAGGTTGCTAAAAGGGGAGTGTTGGCCCCTCTGGAGCTGGAGTTAGGTTGTGAGGTTCTGGGAGCTGACCTGTGGTCCTTCGCAAGAGTAGTATGTGCTCCTACCCGCTGAGCCATCTCTCCAGCCCCTTCATTTATTGGTTGTCTTGTTTTCTACCTAAGACCTTTAGTTGTTTCTGTCAGCATTAGAATGAACTCTTTTGGCTCTGCAGGTCACCATTTGGTGTAACCAGTGTTTAATATGGATCTCAAAGTAGATGAGTACTGTTTTCTGAGGAGAACTGACCTCAGGTGCCTGGGTGCCCACTGTGTCCTGGAGTAAAAACCTTCACGCACACAAGTTGGCAAGAGAAGGTGAAGCTCTTCCTGGGTCAAGGCTTGCTTGATTGGTTTTATTTCTGATTTCTCTTGCCTCTGGGTGGAAGTGAGTTTACTGAAGGCAGGAAGGAAGTCTTCTACTGATTCCCAGTTGGCTGAGTAACTATGACCAGCAGCCTGTTCAACAAACTGGCCCTGCCTGGTATACAGTTGTCCCAGTCATTTTCTTGTCTATGGGAAGGTAGATGACACAGGGACTGCGACAGGTTTCCTCTATGCCTTGCCCCTTTGGGCTCTGTTGTCTAGTCTTAACCAGGCCCCAGACCTGCACTCAGTTGCTTGTCAGCTGTATCAACCCAAACTCGGAGAGGACGGTGACACTATGGAACACTTGGCTGTTTTGGCAAGGCCTTTCACTGTGGCTTTTTATAGATGCTTCCCACCTCAGCATTATGAGGTTAAATACCATTTTCATCTCCATTAATTTGGGAGGAAACCACCACTCAATGGAAGAAAGCATTGTTAAAACAGAGCTTCTGACTCCTGGGCTGATCTGCTGGGTGTAGGGACAATCCCGTCACTGTAATCTGGGCTGATGGTTTCTTGGTGGAATTAGTAGGTAGAATGGAGCTTCAAATACTTTAGGTTTTCGAATCAGAAGTACTTTGGGTAGAATCCCAGCATACTCTGGTCTAGGATTATGGCTCTGTTCCTTACCCATCCTGAGCTGTGGCTTCTCACCAGTAGGATGAAATATGTTTACCTCTTAGAACTGTTGGATTAAATTGCGATGTCTGGCATAATACCTGGCCCATTTGCTGTAGGAGTTCAGTAATGATTGCCTCTTAGTTCAGAACCAAAAATGCAACTTTCCTTTTTTATTCAAAAGTTTTAGAATAATTGTTTTTTTTTTAATTTTTTTTGAAATTTTGCAAGTATTATTTGTATTTAGATGTGAGAACATTTTCCTTGTTCAGTGTGTATTCTTTTCTATTGTGGACAAGTTTTGCACTTCCTCTCAGTCTTTTATGCTTAGAGAAGTTCATGATGAATCATCAGCTTAGGACTGTGATCCTAGCCAAAGCAAAATGTGTTCTGTCTGTGTGTTCATGTGAAACACAGCTCTTGTAAAGGGCAATAGCTCAGTCATTCCTTTGCACATAGCTAAGATTTTTGGCATCCTTGAAAGTTGTTACTTGTCTGTGCTTTACAAACAGAATCATGAGAAAAGATGAAGTTGGTAAATTTTTCAAGAGAGAACAGTAACTTAAGTTTTCATGTGTTTAAAAGTCAAACTTGATTGGTGCTTGTGCTCAGCCCAAATGACGTGGACACGTTGTCTCTGCCTGAGGGACTCAGCATGAGGTTATCTTGCCATGTAACTTCTGTGCATGTTTGTTCAGGCTTTGCCATTTTAAAAAACTAAGCCAAGTCATTAAAAGCTTTCAGAATTGATCCAATATAGTCTTTATTCTATAGAGTTAAAGAAAGATATTCTTGGCGCTGGGCATGGTGGCGCATGCTTTCAGAGGCAGGCACACATCTCTGTGAGTTTGAGGCCAGCCTGGTCTACAGGCTATTACACAGAGAAATGTTGTCTTGAAGACCAAGACAAGGGGCTGGAGAGATGGCTCAGAGGTTAAGAGCACTGTCTGCTCTTCCAGAGGTCCTGAGTTCAATTCCCAGCAACCACATGGTGGCTTACAACCATCTATATATAAAGAGATCTGGTGCCCTCTTTTGGCATGTAGGAGTGCATACAGATAAAGCATTCA
Organism: Lophiomys imhausi; assembly: GCA_907164525.1. Lineage (NCBI taxonomy): Eukaryota > Metazoa > Chordata > Mammalia > Rodentia > Muridae > Lophiomys > Lophiomys imhausi. Next base: position 7,763,095 of record CAJQZJ010031946.1, read on the forward strand.
TATGTTAAATAGATAAGTAAATCCAGGGGGGAAAAACCAAAAACAAACAAAAATGCATTCATTAGGAATTGTCTTTAAAACAATATTTTCTAACTTCATGCTTTATTTATTTAATTTTGATCCCTGAAGCCATGGTTGCTTTTAATTTTTTAAAATTTACTTTGTAATTATTTTATGTGTGGGTGGTTTGTCTACATGCTTGTCTGTGCACCACTTGCATCCTGGTGTCCAAAGAGGCCAGAAGTAGGCACCAAATCTCCTTAAACCGCAGTTACCGACAGCTGTGAGCTGCTAGTGTGTGCTGGGAATTGAACCTGGGTCCTCTGAGAGAGCCACCTCTCCAGCTTTGTAGCTGCACTTTGGCTGTGAATCAACTTAGTATTGAAGTAGAGAGTGGGTGATACAGGAAAGAGCTTCCTGGGCTGATGACTGACATCCTTGGTTTTGTTCTGGGTACTTGGATCTGTTGTGTGATTTTCCATGTAGACTGGGTCTAGGATATTATAAATTTGGAATTTTACTTTGGTCATTATTGGCCAATGGGAATTGTTCCTCTAAAATTCCAGGCTTGCTGTGTGATTTCTTGATTGGAAGTCAGAGTGGACATTTGGAGACAGAGGTGGAGGTGGACGTCACAGTGAGGAAAGTTGTTACTGGTGAGGAGAGAGTAGAAGAATGAAACTGGCACTGATGTGACTGTTAATTGATGGCTCACGGCCTAGAGAGGCTGCCTCATGACCCTGACACAGGAACCCAGCGGGCAGCTCTGTGCTGCTGGTCACCCGATGTCATGTTGGCTCCTGCCCGATAAAACCAGGCAGGTGTGGTGATTAGCTTCCATTAGTGTTTGCCTTAGCTGTAATACGAGGCTGACTATGAGTCCTTTTGATGGCATGAAGATCCCCTTCTGACTTCCTCTGTCCAGCGTCTTTTATTACAGACACAGGATGCCAGATTGGCATGAGTAAGCCCTGCAGGCGCCTCAGCAGGCACCACCTAGTGACTTAGACAGTCTTTTCTCAGAACAGTTACTATGACTAAGAAGTCTGTGGACTCTTCAAGGCTTTTTGTATACTCCCTTCCACATACGTGCATTTGACATGAAGTGGATTGGTGAGTGGAGCTCAGTATTGGTGAACTTGACCTTTCAGCCTCAGTCAGGTGAACCTCTGAAGTTGGAGTTCATATCAACACAGAAGGTCTGGATTATTTAGGGTCAGAGAGGGGGTGGGCATTCCACTGGTGATGTGTGCCATTAACTGTCTTTGTTCTTATGAAATACTGGTCTCTGGCGTGAAGGTGGGAGGTTGAGAAGTAGGAGGGAGCAGGCTTTGGGGGTTTTGTTTGAAGAAATACATAGACAAATTGGAGCTGGACAGACTTTTATAATAAAAACTGTGGCCAGGCATGGTGGTGCACGCCTTTAATCCCAGCACTCGGGAGGCAGAGGCAGGCAGATCTCTGTGAGTTCAAGGGCTAGCCTGGTCTACAAAGTGAGTCCAGGACAGCCAGAGTTACACAGATAAACTCTGTCTCAAAAAATCAAACCAACCCCCCCCCAAAAAAAAAAAAGCAAAAAACAAAACAAAACAAAAAACACTGAATCTTTGGAGTGAGGAAAGGGAACGGGAGAATGAACTAAGTGTATTATAATCTCGGTAATGACAATGTTAATAATACTAATGAAAACCTGCAAACCAAGAATCTGGCACCCTGGCCCAATGTTGATGACATGTGCGGTTTTGGACAAGTCATGCTGCCAGCGTAGAGTGAGTCTAATATACCAGACCAGCTTTCACAGGCAAGGCTGTCAGGCTCAAAAAAGAATCAGGTGTAAAATGCTGAAAGCCATGGGTGGAAATGGAAGGTTAGGCCAGGTTTTCATATGGAGCGTGTTCTCTTCCCTTTAAACCCGCTGACCGCTGTCCTCTGGTAATATGACAGACACTGCTTTTGCTTCGACTTCTGGTGCTGGACAGGTGTCCTTCTGTCCCTTATCCTTGACTGGACTGCGTGGATCCCAGTCAGCCGTAGGGTTTTCTGGAGGAAGATGTGGCTTCTGAGCACAGCAGAACAGGAGCTCCTAACCCCTGCTACAGCCCCTCCTCTGTTGACTGTCTTGGGGACACAAAAATGACTGCTGTGTCATCAGTGTCTGCCCGGACTATTGTGCTTGTTAGTAGAGGTCTGGAAGGGTGTTCGAAGCTCACTGTATACTTAGATGGAGCTGTTCTTGACAGGTAGCTTAGCAGGGTAGGTCTCCTGGGCTTTGAGGGTGAAGTTGGCATGGTAGCTTGGGCACCCTTTGTACTGGTGGCAGCTCCTAGTGCCATGTGATGTTGTGATGTGCAGACTGTTGGTTTTGTTTGGTCTTGCTGTACTGACTTATGACCTTGCTGTACTCCTGTGCATCATTTAACTCCCATGGTGGTTGACTAGCTTGGGTTGGTGTTCAGAAAGTGATCTGAGATGACCATTAAGCACTTATAGTTTTTAACTGAATGTTTCACCCTTCATAAGACTTTTGAGGGAGCCTGTGGTGTCCTCAGCACAATTTAAAAATAATTCCCTAACCCTGATGGGTTCACTAGAAGCTCTAAAGTAGTGTCAAGTGGAGGTCTGCTGCGTCTGTTAGATTGTCCCAAAAAGTCTGTCCCCCTGGAAGGGAAACAAACACAAGTGTAGTTTATGGCAAGACACTTTATCTGCAAGGTCAGAAAATTTGTTGGGGGAGATGATAACCAGGTGTTAATTATTAAACAGCAGGTCTGCAGCCTCTTGGCGGCTCACATGATACTTGGTGGTATTTATACCTGACTGAGGTGTAGTGGGGCCTCGCTTCTGTACTTATGAAATGGTCGATACCAAATTGAGTGATTTTTCCCAAGCATGAATTACTGCATAATGGGAATATTAGTTCTATATGTATGTAAATGCAATAGTTTCTGAAGCAATCTGTGTTGCACTTACAGAACTGGTGGATCATCATCACAAGAGGCAAACAAGCAGGTAAGGCACAGAAAATATCAACCCAGAGCCTTTGAAGAAACTGGGGGTGGAGGGACAAATGGAGGAGACTGTCTCCATTGATACTCCAGATCCTGCTAGGGTTTTTCAGTTGTGGCTACGGGCTGGGACTTATGAGTTTGTTTTGGATGCTTTTCTTGTAACTGTGACAAACCCCTGACAGATGCAATTTAAGAAAGGAAAGATTTGTTGTGGATCATGGTTTGAGAGGGTTCAGTCCTTCACAGCATGGCAGAGGGGCTCCATGGTGGGAGTGTGACCAGGGTCTTCACATGGTGGCCAGATAAGGAAGCGGAGATCTAGATGGAGGTGGAGGCAGATAAAACCTTCCAAGGCTTCCTCCTAGTGGCCTACATCCCCAGAATTCTACAATGTCCCCCAAACAAACTAGCAGGGGGCCAAGTCTTGAAAGCAGGAGCCTGTGGGGGACAGACATTTCAGATTCAAACCGTAACAGAGCCCTCTTGCCAAAAGATAAAGTCGGCCTGCTTTGTTAAAGAAGGAGTCAGTTCTTGGCATTTCCAAAAACCAGTTGTGTTCAGCAAATTTCTGAAACTCTCTGTCATGGTTTGTGGTGTGGGTATGCAGGGCCAAAGTCATGCGTAGATAATCATGCACAAGCTCCTTCCCAACCCCAGAGTGAGTCGTATCTGCAGAAGTGAGCACAGGCCTTCTTTTGTATTCTGGTAAGTGAAGGACTTGTAGGTTCTGTTCACCTCATAGATCAATAGGTGAGGTGTCCTGTAGGGCCTAGAGAGGCGGAAGCCTGATGATGTGGCCTTGACACACAGCCAAAGTGGTGGTATGCTGGTGTGTGCTGGTGTGTTGATGTACGTGTGTGACGCGCACATGCAAGTGTGCCTGTGTGTTTGTGTGTGCTGGCTTCCTGGGAAGCCTCCACCAACTCCTGGACAGCTTTTGCTTTGATGTACATTAATGAGGGTGGAGCTCTCTAATGCCAGCTGGAGGAAGATGTCACCAACCTGTTTCCTGATGTTTGTAGTGGAAAGATAAATAGATCATTGTTCTCAATTCAGAAACTGAGCAGGCCCAAGTTGCCATGGTGATTTTGTATAAAAACACCCTCTTAAAGGGATGTTGGCAGTTTGATTGTTGGGATTCAAAATGGCTGATCTGCCAGCTAGTTTAGTGTGTTGGCTAGAAATAAGAGACAATATAGAATTAGAAGCTCAAGTTTTCCTCAGATGAGAAGGAAAATTTGTAGCACTGTGATTGTTGTATGGTAGAAAGGCTGAAGATGCCTCTCTGATGTATATGTGCTACCCAAGAAGACTCTTCTCTTGTGTCAACCCTAGAGCCTTTGGAGTTCTTACTTGGTCTTTTGAGCGTGCCTTTACACGTGTGCCTACCCGCCTGCCTGACTTAGACTGTTGCCTGGTGTGCAGTTCAAATGAGGGATCTTTAGCTGTGCCTTTTCATAGTGACTCATGTCTGCAAAGGATGAGAGAAGAGTTTCCTGGCCAGAAGCATGGTGCTGTGCAGAGAGAGATGACTATTGTGGGGAGAAAAACTTTTGAAGAACCAGACTTAAAAAGTCTGTCAAGAAGAGCTGGACCAGAAGTGATCTGCCGTGTTGCCTAAACATCTGGGAAGTAAATCAGGACAAGAAATAGAAAAATATCAAACGAAAAACCTTGTCACTCAGGATTGGCTGCAGACTTGGGAAAGAGGCATGGCTGGTTGGGCTTAGATTGGAAACTCTCACTCACATAGCATCACACCACCCTCTACGCCACCCTCTTACCCCAGCGTGGCCTCATTCTCCTGCAGTAGGAAGGTCTGATACATTCCCCAGGGAGGATGCTCTTGGCTGTTTGAGGGAGACACCTCGAAGTGTGGGAGATATTTGCTTCCTTTAAGCTGATATTGCATAATGTCCCCAGGAGATAGGACATAGTGATTAAGGGCAGGCTGGCAACCAGGCTGACTTGGATGTCAGGGAAATAGGTTATTGTGAAAGAGCTAGCTGATCATAGTGAATAAGCACTCAGGATTTTTATTATTATACTCTACAAGTTGTAGTTGACTTTGTAAAAAGTACTTTCTTGTCCTTCCAGGCCCCAGTGTATAAACTTTGAGCCAGAGTTCAGCCACTGCCAAGAACTGGGATCTCAAGGGCTCCATGTGGAGGCTGGTTAGCATCTTTAGGCTTTGGGTGGTGTTTAAAGCAGGGGCAGGTCCTCACGAAGGGTGTTGGGTGCACAAATATTATCCTGTTGGAGGGTTCCTGTATTTCGCTTCTGATCTTTGAAAAAAATCATTCCAACCAGGATTTCTGCATACTCAAACATGTTAACCAAACATTTCCAGGATCCATGGGTTATACTTTCTTTTTTAATGTGCATTGGTGTTTTCCTGCATGTATGTCTGTGTGAAGGTGTCAGATCCCTTGGAACTGGAGTTACACACAGCTGTGAGCTGCCATGTAGGTGCTGGGAACTGAACCTGGCTCCTCTGGAAGAGTAGCCAGTGCTCTTAACCACTGAGCCATCTCTCCAGCCCTGCAGTAAGCATTCTCAACCACTGAATCATCGGCCACCCAGTCCAGCAGCCAACGGCCTTCAGGCTCTAGGCTGATAGACAGCAGTGGTACCAGCTAACCAGAAAAGGCTGTGGCAGAACCAACAGAGCTCTTATTCCCATGTTCAAATGAGAAACAGACACATAGACTACCAGTGTAGTCTTGGGACAAGTCACATAGCTGGCACTAAATGTAAATTACGTACCTGATAATCAGGTTTATTTATGGTCAGGACAGACCTGGTGAGGGTTCCGGAAGTGTATGCTCTGGTGAGGGATCTCCAGACTTTCCTATGGACACATAATCTAGACTTATGTAGAGGTCAAGCAGGATACCCTGAAGGGGAGGGGTATCCTTAGCTGATGGGAATGTCTGTCTCTCCATCCTAGTAACTGCGCTGCCAAATATAGTTGCACTTGCCCTACATTATAGAACTCAGGTCTCTTACGCTGGCTTAGTATGAAGGAACTGGCTTTATTTATAATTTAGATCTTTCCATTTCCTAGAGCAATTAAGGAATTGCGCAGATGTGCCTAGGAGAAGGCTCAGGAGCCCAGCTAAATATTGGCGGAGCGAGAATCTTTGCCTCTCCACTAATTTGAACAAAAGTGAACTTTTAACTGCCTTACTGTTCTGGTCGTTAACTGTGGTGGAGACAGAGGTGGATTGAAAAGATAGATGAACACAGTTTGGGGATAATAAGAAGACAATGAGGAGACAGGGCTGACCCTTCTGCCCTTACCAGTGCTGCGTCCAGCATTGCACACCTGGCGGCACAGTCTCACCTTCACTCTGGTGAATGCTGCTCCGTGCCAGCTCTGTTGGTTTTGCCACAGCCTTTTCTGGTTAGCTGGTGCCACTGCTGTTTATCAGCCTAGAGCCTGAAGGCCGTTGGCTGCTGGACTGGGTGGCCTGTGTCCCTCACTTGCTGCGACTTCTGAGTGCCCTGTGCAGAGGTCTCTGTGGTGGGATTGCTATGCTCCTTGACATGTGTCACAAAAGTCACTAGAACTGAGGAGTTCTTCAGGAACCTCTGTGTTTTGTGGCGGCCCTCCAGGAGTGATGGGTTTCCTATGAGTTAGGGACCTAGGAGTTACAGAGAAAAGAATTCTTGTCTGAAAATCTTACCTCTAGTGACAGGAGCAGGCCACCAAGAAAGGGCTCTGTTGACTCAAAGCCTTATTCTCAGGGACTCAGCACACATAATGACACAGGGAACACTTACAGCACCTGAATGTGGTCCTCCCAGCAATTCTCCATACATTTTAGTACATTGTCTGCACACTCTGAGCAGGCATGTGGATGACGGGGAGTATCTTTGGCCAATGATGAGGTTGGCTCTCCCTCCCCCCCTCCCCCCCCCCCTCTCTCCTTCCCTCCGTCCCTCCCTGCCTCCTTTTTTCTTTCTTTCTTTTTTTTTTTTGTTTTCTGCCCCTCTAGGCCTTCCAAATTGAGTGACTAAATGCTTTAAGAAGTTTGCATTACTTAAAACCTGATTAAAGAGGCAGTGGATCAGCAACTTTGGCCTTTGGGTAAAATACACCATCTCACAGAACTTGAGCAGGGCAGGAAAAGGCATCTTACACGAGTGCCAGTATTTCCACACAATTTCACTTGGGACCAAGCATTGCTTGACAGCATCCATCTTGTCTGCCCAGGGCACATAGGTGTAAGAAATGGCCTCATAATGGTGGCTCATCAATGTTGACTGGGAGTCTTGCTAAGACTCCAAAGTCTGCACAGTCTAGACTAGTGAGTGCGGAAAGTGTGGGTGGCAAGAGTGACCACGTTGTAGCCGATGATGTCTTTCTGTCTTCCCTATAGCCGATTTCCCCAGATTTCCTGTCATAGTGAAATTGCTCCATTTAGAGCAAGTTGCTTTTGCAGTTTTGTAAATATTTTTGGTAGAAAGATGTGCATTCAGAGCTAATCTGGGACTCAGTAGCACACACCACAGGGTCCTCAGTCAACGTGTTTATCAGTGACTGCCTGGAAGCTGTGGCTGAAACATGCCTGGGAGAGACAACTGGTCATAGTCAAAATCCAGAAGACTGCCTGGAAGCTGATAAAACTTTAACAGCTATACAGAGTCAATCTACACTTTAAAAAAAAATCTAAAATGGGGATGGCTTGGTTTGCTTAAAACTTCAGGAGGTTTGTAGTTCTGCTCAAGCCAAGTGTGCAGTGTCATAGCTAGTGGGACATTAACCCAGCCTGGGTTAGGAGGTTAATTCGAGTTAGTGTCCAAGTATGTAGTTAATGGCCCTTTTTGTGCTCCTGGCTGGAGACTTCATCTGAAGTCTTTTCCCTCCTCTCTGTTTAAAGAGGAGTGCTGCCCACTTGGTGTGCTTCCAGTGCTGGACTGTGGACATGACGTTGACCAGAGGCCTGCAAGCTGTGCTCCTATAGGCGTGGTTTGAGCAGCCAGAGCTTTGCAATCTGTGGAAGTGATGGGGAAGTAGGACTGTTGGTTTCAGGCACCTGTCTGTGTGCCAAGCAGAAGGAGTAGGCTTATTATGTTTGATTCTGACAACAGTCCTTACAAGAGCATGGGCTGTAGTGAGGCCCGAGTCCAGGAAGGTGGCACTACTTACCGGGTGTCTCAGAAAATACATTGGCTAAGGCCGGTGTGTGGAGGATGCCTTTGAACCTGTTGCCATCAGCACTTGGGAGGTAGATGTGCAAGGTCATGAGGACAGAGTCAGTCTACAGAGCAAGACCCTATCTAAACCAGACTGAACCAACCAGCCAACTGACTGTCCTGGAAAACATTTGGATTTTGATCCTAGCCACCGGCTCTGGTCTCCTTCAACAGTGAGGTTCTATGATTTTTGTAACTGTTCTTGCCCTGCTGTCCTTTTGGAGCATCATTTAAATCAGGAAGAGTGGCCCAGAGGCTCTTATTCCTGCTTCACGTATCGTAGAAAGGGAAGCACAGCTGCCTGTCTCTGTGGACTGCCGAAGAGGCTCTGGAAACTTTTGTGAAGGTGGTTTGTCTTCTTCCTGACAGGACTGTGGAGTCTTTATTTCTTTATTTGCCTTGATTTTATTTGAGGGGATTAAATACTAGTGATTATTACATGCAAAAAATATTGCTACAGTTTTTTTTTCCTCATGTGAAAGCTGAGCCTTGCTTGGAGGATATTGTTTTTTGTGGAGGAAATCATAAATCAGGGTTGAAGGCAAAAGTTATTTTGACTCAACCCTTTCCCCTTTCTCTGCAGAGGAACAATTGCTTGGCTCTGAAACAGCTCAGGGGTTGATGATCCAGACTTAAAGTCTGTTAGCGAGCCATTTTACTCTGTTGAGTCCATTTCCATGGACTCAAGTGTTTGACAGAGTAATTTGGGGGTAAGAACTCCTGCTTTATGCTTGTTTGCCTGGTCAGATTGGCAAGCGTGTTTTTGTTGTAAGGTCACCCTTTACGTAAAACTGTAGCTCATGTTTTATATTAGGTGTTATATTTTATGTGTATGTAAATATATGCTTATATTTGCATAGTTTAACATAAAATTACAGACTTAGGGTTGAAACTAGTGTAGAAAAGCAATTGCATGTCAGTGTTAAATTAGACAATACTTGGAACTTAATTGTGAAGTTTAAGTTGAATTATGAATAATGAATACAGAATATTTTGGAATTAACAAGTTGCTTAGTAACTAAAGCTGCCTCCTAAAGACATCTGTTGCTATTGGGACAAAGTATTTTCTTGGCATAATACACTGGTTTTGAGTAATCTTTTTGTGGTTGATAGGCTAATTTTAAGATCTGCTGGAGAAACAAAACCTTCAGTGTAGGCTTTTAATTTCTCATATCCTAACTTTAATTTCTGACATACATGTAAATGGCTACTGGTATTTCCTTTAGCCACCCAGAGTAACAGATCAGCAGCATCCATTTCTGTTTGTTAGTGAAGCATGTTAATATTTTACAAAAGCAAGTACTGTCCAGCTTAGAGCTCTGAGCATCGTTTCTGTTCTCTGCCAATGATAATATTTGCCCTCATAGAGTAGAAAACTGGTTTTGCAGTGTCATCAGACAGCCACTGTCACAATAATAGCCAGAAGTGCATGAAAGACCAAATTCCAGCCGTGTAGATTCTGTTGTAGAGCCTTGGTGGAAGGGTAGGTTATGGGAATTGGGAATTCCAATGGAGTTTTACTCCTGCGTTTATTTCTTCTTGTTTTACAGTGCATTGTCCATTCTTACTGAGGGCAGGAAGTCCAGAATAGCTCTGACTTCTAATCCTTGACTAGGAAGGAGAGAATATGTTGGAAGGACTGGCAGAGTGACCTCAGGAATCACCTCACCTTTATGCTTTAGTTTTCAAATAAGACTTCTTAGAATGGTTGGAAGCTAATACATTTGCTAGGGGATTTGTATTTGGAGGGTGAGGAAAGGACTGGGAATCTTTTTTAATTTTAATTTTTTTTTATTTCTTCAAGTTATATCTCAATCACAACCCCTCCCTACTCCCCTCCTCCAGTCCTACCCTCCCATCTTCCCCCTCCCACCCCCCATCCACTTCCTTTTTTTTTTTTAACTTTAAGGTATATCTTTTTCCACCTAACAGCTCCCTCCCCTTTCAGTCCAACAAATGGCTCTTTCTCTTATAACAACAAATACAATACAAAACAATAAAAATAATTAGGCCACAATTACGAGAATTTATAAGGCTTAGCATTACATTCCCAATGTCCAGTCCATATGTATTTGGCAACTGACTTTAACATTCTACTATCTAACCATCTCCATGAGTTTAAAGTTCTATATCCAACTCAGCTTCCATCCTAACTTGCATCACCATCTTAAAAATATCTTCTTAGATCCAGAACACCCTCTTAATTCCTAAACAAATCAAAATTTTAACTATGAGACTATAACTATCTAGTCTTCAACCACATCAGAGATCTGAGAGGGATAAATATATCCGATTATACAGGAAGTGTAGGGCCAGCACCTTCCAAACTAAGAAATGACATAAAACTGGCTGCCTGGACAGTTCCCAGTTTCTCTATACATTAGCATCAATCTTCAGCCTTTTGGCCCTGTTTCTCTGACAGACATTAATTGTAAAGCAGGAATTACGAAGGACTTGCCTAAGGACTGGGAATCTTAACTCAGTGAAGACAGCTTTATCCAACCCAGCCCAACCCATGACCTCTAATGGGCTTACTGTATGCCTCAATGGCTTGGATTTTATTTCTTTAGTTTCAGAATGTGAAGTTGGGTTGAATCGTCTTCTATGAAAATCTGTCATGACTGGCTTCATATGTACTTTGGGAAAAATTAATGAATGATAAACTTCTTTTCTCCCATAGATCTTTATTTGTATCAAATTGAAAGCTTTGGAGGAACACCTTAGTAATACTATTTACTTTTACAGAAGAGAAGGAAAGGAAATAATCTGAAAAGTTAGAAGTAGGTTTAACAGGCACAGGATTGTAAGATGATGTTTACCAGACTCATCTACTGCTGTAAAACTGTGACTTGCTGGGTCTGGTGGCGCACGCCTTTAATCCCAGCACTCAGGAGGCAGAGGCAGGTGAATTGCTATGAGTTTTAGGCTAGCCTGGTCTACAGAGTGAGTTCCAGGACAGCCAGGGCTATAGAGAGAAACCTGGTCTAAAAAAACCAAAACCAAAACCAAACAACCCCCCATAAAATAAACAAACAAACAAGCACACGAAGAACCCTCTGCCTTTTGTGTGCTGGTGTCTACGTCAGGGCTGTTTTTGCCTTGCAGCCAGATAGGGACATGGCCAGTCTGGTAGGCATGGTGTGTTCTGTCTGTTTAAGTGCTAAACTCGTTCCTAGGGGCTTTATACTAGAAATGGGTGATTCACATTCATTAGGGACAGACATACAATTACTGGAACATTTACCCAGGAGAAGTCCCACTGTCTGAGAGTTCCAAATGGAGCCTCTGATCCGGTGTGTTTGAGTGTAAGCTGGCTGAATTGTTCACACCACATCTTTCATGAGTGCTTTGTTCGCATGCCCGTGTGTGTTGTTTCTCATGGCTTTTGTGTTTCCTAAGATCTATACTCTTCTGAAAGTATTTGGAAAATGTAATTTTTAAATAAGCAAGGCTACTTGCAGTTAGATCATGTGATCAAAACTGGAAAGAGCTATTCTTCATCTTTCCTCTTCCCAGGGTGACAGCGGCATAGAAGAGTGGGTTCTATGTGATTGTGTGTGTGTCTGTGTGTGGTGTCACACACACTATTCTATATAGGTCAAGAAATACCTTACTCATGTGGAGATACAGACTGGGGAAAATAGTTTTAATATGTATATTCCCTCTGTCTCACTGCCCCAACACAAACATGCTGCTTATATTGTGTAAGTTATAAACTGTGTACATTTTTCTTGTGCAAGATGGAAGGGTAAATGAACAAGTGTAAAATTTGCCATGCAGTCTGTTTGTTCTCATGTATTTAACCTGAATTTTGTATATAGCCTAAAAATGCTCTCATTGTGATTATTTATTAATTTACCTGCTTGCCAACAATGATTCCAGCATTCTGCCACTGAGACACAGCTACGGTTCATTATGACCTGTGTGTGTGTGTGTGTGTGTGTGTGTGTGTGTGTGTATGTGTGTGTGTGTGAACCCTTATGTATGTGAGGCTGAAGGTTGATTTTGGATGTCTTTTCTTTGATCACTCTCCACCTTGGTTTTTAAAATTTTTTAATTTTCTGTGGGGTCTGAACCTGGGACTCAGCAAGCCCCAGGGTTCCTCTTCCCTTCTTTCTGGGGCTGAGGTTACAGGTGTACACTGCTGCCCTGGATTTTTATGTAGGCTCAGTGGATCTGAACTCGGGCCTGTGCTGACGTAGGCTCAGTGGATCTGAACTCGACCTGCGCTGACGCAGTGAATACGTTGAGCTATCTCTTCAGCTCTGTTCATATGTTTTTAAGTGTTACAAAATCTCATCGATGGCAAATTCTGATGACAATTATAATAGCTTAATTTCTTTATTAAACAAAGAAACCTTTTAGCTAAGATTTCCTCATGTTTCCCGACGCCTAAGGGGTGTGATGGCCTAGGAGAGAGAAAAGTTAACTGAGCAACAGTCCCAGAACCCTCTGCTGCTTTACAGTTGGCTCCTAGGGATACCTATGGTATTACAAAACCTAATTATAGTTATGCCTCATGGCGTAATTATAAGCTTCTCCTTCCAGACACGAAAATTAAATAGTGAAGTTTCTGTACACATACGTAGCACCAAAGTGAACAAACCCTGCTATTTCCCAACATGAAAAATAAGAGCAAGTGGTTAAGTTGACACTCTATAAAGGACACATGCATTAGGAGATGGTAAAGCTGTTTATCCCCCCTCAAACCCCCAAACACTGTAATTGTCATTTAAACCAGAGCCTCAAATGCAGTGACTGTCACAACCGGCCACCTGTGCTGTGCTCACACTTTGTGCAGAGGTGTGCTGATGGCAGACTTCACACACGCGAATGTTTCACAGATTGACATTTGGAACTTTGTCCTCCTGTGGAATACATTAGTTGGGTCTATCAAAACCAAGTGTTTTTCCCTTTGTTTTCAAATAGCAGTCAATAATCTTTTATTTTAGAATTAAATGATTGCCAGACATGGTGGCTGTGGCCTGCCATTCCAGTGCTCAGGAGGTGGAAGTCATCCTCACTTACTATGTGAATTCAAGGCCAACCTCAGCTACGTGAGCCCCTTCCTCAAAGAACCAAATCAAAGTGAAAATAAAAAGAAAGAAAAGAGTGATTGGCTAGCCTGTGAGGACCTGGCTGGAGCCTCGAAAGGAAGGCTGGCCTGAGGAAGGGTGAGTCTACCCTGGAACGGAGAGATAAACTAAGCCTACTTTATTTTATTTTGACGCTTTTGGGAATTCTGTCAGTTTTGTTATTTTTGTTTTGTCTTTGCTTTTTGTTGTTGTTTGTTTCTTTTGAGACAAGGTCTTTTCATGGCACAACCATCGATGGCCTGAACTCCTGACAGTCCTCCTGCTTCAGCCTAAAAGGTTCTGGGAAGTCAGTCAGACATGAACTACCATGTCCTGAAGGGACTTGTGTTTTCTTGAGGGAGACTTGCTGAGCCCAGATAGAAGGGACAGAGTCAAGCTCAGTGGGGTGTGATTGGAATCTCATACATGGTGCTTGTGTCCAGCATGCGTGCTTGTTCCTTAGGCCTGGCTATCCGAGCTTCTGTGATGGGTACCTCTTTGTATGGTCTGCCTGGGGGCTCTCTGTCACAAATGGCAGTTAAGGTGGCTCTGAGCCTTGTGTTTTAAGAAGTCAGGAAATTGAGGTGGTGAGGGGTTAGAGGCTTGAAAAGGTGGAGCTGGGATCTAAATCTGAAGTGATCCTTGAGATTCTGCAACCTGGGCCGGAGCCCCACTGCTGCCCTGTTGCACCTTTCCTTTGAACAGTAAATGAGTAAACCCAGATGACGGGGGTGTTTACAAGTAACCCTGCCGCCATGAAGAGACAGTTACTGGTGATTTTGGCATATTCAGGAAAAGCTTTACATTTCCCTGTTAACCTTCAGCTTCAAGGCCTATGAATTAAAAAAAAAAAAAAAAAAGACAGGTTAACAAACAGGAAGTGTGTTTGTGTGCAAACACCTGTCACAGACATGGTCAGTCTGTGAACTAATCTAGTAGGGCCTAGGGAAGGGAAGAAAAGGAGCCCGGGAAGAGGACGCCTATTTCTCTAGGAATGGCAAAGGGGGTTTCCAGAGAAGCAAAGCTTGAGGTAATTTTTTTAGCAGTACAGTTGGTTCTTCTGACTGCCATACAGTCTTTCTTCTTCTTAAAAAAAAAAAAAAAGATTTTATTTATTCTTTGTTGTATCCACCCCATTCCCCTGTCCCACTTCTGCCATCCACCGTGTCCCGCTCTCATTGGATATCTCACTGGATATCTTTTTTTTTAACCTATGCAGTTGGGTTGATGCTGCCTTCTAGAGCCAGCTGATCTTATGGCTTGGTCTCTCCCAGTAGCCACAGTTGCTGTGAGCGCATGAACACAACAGCCATGCCATGTCAGCCCATGTACAGTCCTCGTCCCATTCCGGGGGTTCCTGAGCCTCACGTGTTGGTGTAGACGTCCATTTTGGGCTGAGCACTCCTGCCTCACGGCCTTGAAACTCCATGGAGTTTCCTTAACATTTATGTCAGGCTTACTTTTGGTCTGCTTTCTGGTAGTAAAAGTCATTCAGGGAATTTTAAAATACATATATTTATCAATTCTTGGAGAATTTCATACATGTATATAACATACTTTGATCGTATTAACCTCCTACTCCTAACTATTCCTAGATCACCCTCCAGCTATGCCCCCAACTTTTTTTTTTAAGATTTTATTTTACATAATCATGTGTATGTGTCTCTGTCTTTGTGAGTGCATGGTCTATGTGTGTGGGTGCTTGTAGAAGCCAGAGTTGTTGCATATCTGGGAGCCAGAGTTGCAGGTGCTTGCTTGTGAGCCTCCTGATGAGGTGCTAGGGCCTCGAATTCAGGTCCTCTGGAAGAGCAATGTATTCTCTCAATTGTTAAGCCACCTCTCTAGTCCCTCCTCCTCCTCCTTCTCCCCTCTTTAAACCACTGAGCTCAGTGTGTGCTGCCTGTCTGCTCAGGTGTGGGGCCCTCCTCTGGACTGTGGGGGATATACTAGGGGCCTCACTCTTAGAGAAAGCTGACTCTGCCTCCTCCAGAAACCTCCAACTGTCAACAGCTCCTCAGCTAAGGGGTCAGGGTTCCCAATCCCATGCTGGAATGTTGACTGGCTTGATCTTGTGCAGCCAGCTCTAGCTGCTGTGAGTTCACAAGTAGCAGAAGTTTTGTCATGTCCAGAAGACAGTGTCTCTAGTCTTTCCAGACTTCTGGTTCTTAAAACCTTTCTTGCCCTCTTTAAAAATGGTTCCTGATGTTTAAGGTCTAAGAAGATGTTTTTAAGTTGGTAATGCAAGTTAGGATGGAAATTGAGTTAGGTACAGAACTTTAAACTCATCAATATAGATAGATAATAAATTATTCTTATTAGTTGCCAAATACATAGGGACTGGACATTGGGAATGTATGTCATACCGTACAGTTTTCATAATTGTTTCCTAATTGTTCTTATTGCTTTGTATTGTATTTATTGTTATAAGAAACAGAGACTTTTATTGGACTAAAAGGGGAAGATGTTGGGGAAAAAAAGATATATATTAAAAAAAAAAACCTTAAAAAATTGTCCCTGAGTCTTAGGGGTAGGGAGTATGACATAGATATCCCATGTGCTCCTCAGTGTGTTCTCTGTACTTTAATCTGTTGTGAATTTCTTCATTAAGCATCATTAAAGAAACTTGCCTGATGGAAGTCTGAGAGCAATACTAATGTATGGACAGACATATAACTTTTGAGGTAGTTTGATATTATATCTAATTAGCAAAATAATAATAGTACATTTACCTCTAAGGCCTAGGAGCTCCCCAACCCTGGTTTCTTTTGGGCTAGCTTTACAGTACTAGCAATGCATTTCCTCCTTAAATCTAACCTGAGCAAGCAGTTGGTTGCCCCCATAATATTCATCTTGCTTTTGCAGCCATGGTTGTATCTTTCTATCTGATATCTATCTGATTGTTTTTATATTCACAGGGTTCACAGCTGGGCAAGACTGGTTCTGAGTTCTCCTCCCTCCAGCAGCCTGTATAGTGCCTTTTGTAACTGTGAGAGCTAGCCAGCAGGGAGGAGACATTCTGCTTAATCAAGAAGCAATGGCAATAACCTGTATTGTTTGGTGACTATTTGGGATGTTCATGACCAACTGGAGGGGAGGTATCCCACACCTGGGGGCTTTTATTTGGCAACTTATGAATTCTGGTAGGAACATTACTTGCTATGTAGGGTAGCTACGATTAAACTCTTTTATGTGAAGTGTGTGTGTGTAGCTTATAAAATATTTGGCTTCCATATGACTTTTCCAAATGTCCTTAGGTTTGTCTTCCTCCCATGTGCCTCCTCTGCCCTATCTTCCCATCCTTCTGGCCACGTAAACCCTCCCATTACTTCCCCTTTCCCTTTCATTTTGCCTGTGCAATACTGCCTTCCCCCTACTTTAAGATCAATCTTCCCTCTTCACATCAATGGTCCCTTTGTAGTTTCCTAGATTCAACAGGTACTCCAGACTAATCACACAAATCTGAAGAGTGAGCACTAAGTAAGTTTGTGAGTAAATGCGTGTCTTCCTGCGTTACTTCACTTCACAGCTGAGTAAAGTTCCATTGTGTATAGGCACCACGTTTTCACTATCCATTCATCAGTGGCTGAGCATCTCGGCTGCTTCCATGTCCTGGCTCTTGTGACTACAGCAGGGTGAACACAGATGAGCAGGTTTTACTATTTTGGGTACATGCCCAAGAGTGGTGTGGTTGGGGCATATGGCAGAGCTATTTCTAGTTGTTTGAGGAGCTGCCGTGCTGATTTCCACAGTGACCTCACCAGTTTGCACTCCCACCAGCAGTTCTGTGGGCTCCTGCTCCCCACATCCTCACCAGCATTTGTTGTCTTTTGTTTTCTTAATCTTAACCATTTCTCCTGGATAAGAGGAAATTTCGAAATAGTTTTTAATGTGTATTTATTTCCCTGAGCGCTAAGTTTGGTGACCTTTTGAGAACTCTGTTTGGTTACATAGGTGTTCTGTTGGGTTCTTTAGAGAGTATTTCTTAGCCATTGTGTTTCTTCTTTTGAGAACTCACTGTTTGGTTACTGTTGGGTTCTTTTCTTGGTGTTTGGTTTTTTGGGTTCTGCCCTTCCTCTCCCCCTGCTCCCTTTTCTATTAGAATAAACACAAGGTGCACATTAGTTCTGTTCTTTCCCAGATATACATTATTCATACACATCATGTGCATACCTGGCAGTTTCCGTGGGTTTGTAAAAGTGCTGTCACGCAGCTGCTTTAACAGATTGTTTTCTGCAGCTTCGAATGTGTCAAAAAACGCCTTTCTGTATGTGCAGCTCACTTTTTAGGGGACTCCACCAAGTTCTCTTGGGCTAGACTCTGCTCTTTGATGTTAGATTGTCCCTAGGTACTCAGTGAGTCACTTGGTACGTGGCTCGTTTTTGTGGGTTCCTGTAAATAGTGTCCGCAGGCCACAGCTGTCATGCATTTAAAATGTTGCTGTGTGCTGCTGTGCTGCCCTTCCTTCAGTGAGATGCCCTGATTCATGTTGTACCATGGTTTGGTATTCTCCAGACGGACACCCAGGAAACTATTAGCAGGTAGTTAGTTGGTCTAAGGATAGGCTCAGGTGTGTGAGAGTCAGGCATAAGGACAAGACTTAAATATTAGAACTGCCTTTGTACCTTCTACATTTGAGCTCCAGACACGTGTCATCCCCTTGGAGAGGGGCAAGAGCACTGTTACTTCTTTTTTCCTGAGTCTTTGTTCCGGGAGGAGACTCCTTTGTTAAAATGCTTGGCATCAGATGGCTTTCAAATTTCATAGTTCTGCATATTTTTGGAGTATTTGTTTAGATTTTTGGTCTGAGCATCAAAAATGCTCCAGCTTTTTCAGAGCCTTTTAGATTTGGGCTGGGCTGTTCAGTTCATACCAGAATTTTCAGTTCATGCCACAGTTTTTAGTACTGAAAAAGTCTCATGTTAACTTATATTTTTTAAATTGTTAAGAACATTGCTTTTGTTTCATTAAAAAACACAATTTTGAAGTTTTCTTGCTTTAAAAAAGTACATTTAAAAATGTGTGTGTGTGTACGCACTCGTTCATGGGTGCATCACAGTACACATGTGAGGAAGGTCAGATGATAGCTTAAAGCAGTTGGCTCTCTCCCTTCCTCCTTGTGTGTTGTGGGCACCTTTACCCACTGAGCCTTCTTTAAAGGCCCTAGACTCATTTTTAAGAAGTTTAATTTGAAGATACAAGAACAGATTCTGAGTCTGTTCTCACTATAAAAGAAAATAGCAGATCCTGGAAGTTAGGCCTCAAGGCCTGCCATCCTAGCATACAGTGGTGTAAGGTTCGTCCTTGTCTTGGCTCATGGCTGGAACTTTGGAGAAGTCTGTTTAATTCGTCATTTTGGGGTATTGACTTTAATGACATTAGTGGGCTTTTGGGATATGTAGACCTCAAAGCTCAGACTCTGGGTGAGCCAGTTGTAAATATTGGTTCCTTTGGATTCTACAGGCACGTGATAGTCTGGGATGCGGAGCTTAGTGAATGGGGCCTCTCTTCTCAGCTGAGGTGGTGTGTGCAACATTCTGCATATAAGAAGATCCATTTACTTCTTTATGACTGAGAGTAAATCAACAGTTCAGTTTAAAAACAGCCCTCTTAAGCATTCGCCTTGAGGCTGGTATGTGTGTTACCATGGTGTGGTACTTGGGTAATGTGCAAGGCCAGGGGCCTAATCCTTGGCATCAAAGCAGACAGAACAGAGCACACCCTTTGGTTTATTTCACAAGTACAGTTCTTTGAATTTATTTCGGCACCGTTTACCAAGTCTCATCTTGTTTTCACTTTTTTTAAATAAGGAAAAAAAATCGTATGTAGGTGATTTCTAGAAACTGAATATTAACAAGTGAAGATAAATGAAAGGCCGATTTGCATGATCAGTGTCTCCCTTTTGTACTTTCCTTTGAAGGCCTCCACTCTGTCTTCTCCATAGCCTTTGATGTGTCTGTCATGAGGGAGTTGACACAGATACTATTTCCAGCTTGCTGCCAGAAACCCTCCAGAGGGTCTTCCTGCTTTCCAGGTCCCTCCTTCCTTCTTGTCTTTGCCCTCCTGGAGCCTCCTCTTCCTTCTGCCAGGCCACCAGCCTTGTCAGCCTCTTTTCTAGGTGTTGGTAATGGCCGCCATCCTTACCAAGATCCTGACTAGCACCCTAGACCATTTTGTCCTGTTTAATGTTATGACCACCTCTGCTTCCAGATTGTGGGTATTGGTGGGCCAAGGGGCAAGCCACCGTTGTCTCTTTGGCAGGGGGACAGATGGCAGTCCTTTGATGTTTCATCTGTTGACTTCCTACCCACTTTCTTGAAGCCGTTATGATTTCTTCCCAATAATTTTTAAGTCTCTTTCTACAGTCCGCACTTACTCTCTAGGGATGATGTTATTTCTTTTATTCATTGAAAAGATCCAGGCCAGAGGTCACAAATTCAAATGCCAGCAGGAGCCATTGAGATTACTAAAACTAATGAGGCCAGAGACAGGGACTATAAGTGTGGCCTGTCTAAGAGTGTGTGTGTGTGTGTGTGTGTGTGTGTGTGTGTGTGTGTGTGTGTGTATGGTGACCTTTGTCCCATGGGAGCTAGGGCCTAGTGTTGTTCCCTCTTCTGTTTTCTTTAAAAGAACTCAATCAAGTATGTTTTTCTGTGTGAAATCTAATCATGTTGAAATCATACTGGATAGGCCACCAAACGGACAGACAGATAGTTACCTTAATGCCAGACCTCCACTTTCTTTGCCACCTCAGCCTCTTTCTCTCATATGTCACCCTTTCTTTGTCTTCAAGGTCTTCTGCATTTTCTTTCCTATCCCTTTGTGACTTTTCCTTTATTCCTTAACTTTCTTGATGCTCTCTGTACTTTTGCGGATGGTCCAATGACCCATGTCAACTCGTTGGGATGGGATTTACTCATCACCTCTTTCCCACCCTCAGCTGCGTGCCTGTGCCCTCAGGACCCCATCTTTTCTTGTCATGGCCAATTGAATTTATAGGACTTTGCAATTTTTATTTGATCGATTCTTTGCTCACGTAGCCATTCAGTCTTTCAGTGTCTGTGTGGCTGAGGCTTCCTTTGAACTCCCGATCCTTCTGACTCTGACTCCAAAGTGCTGTGAATTCAGGTGTTCACCACCACTCTCAGTGATTGCCTTTACTTCTTCACATTTTTTTGCATATGTTATTTGTACAAAACACTATGTTTCATTGAGTATTTCCATAGACATGTATAACATACTTTGATTGTCTTCTGTGTCTCCCTCTTTTAATCCCACACCCTACTGTAACCGTTCAGCCTTTCTATGCCCACTCTTGCTCAGAATAATGACTCGGAGACTTCTTATATTTACTATAAGCTTATGGCACTGTAGCTGGGCAGATTCTGAGTTATTCTAACTCAGTAATGCTCTGGCTTATATCCCGTGTGTGGCCTGTTACCTTTCATTCGTAGTCTCTCAGTTCTTGCTTCTTTCTCTATGTCTGGTAGGTGACCTTTCTTGCCTCTTTCTTTTCCAGAGTTCTTTCTCTGCCCGGAAGTCCTGCCTCCTAATTCTCTCTCAGCTTATTGGCCATCAGATTTTTATTAAAAGCAATCAGAAGGTGAGAGAAGGAGTATTTTCAAAACACTGAGACAAATGATGCTTAGCAATACCGAAGAAGTCTGGCCTGCTGGCACAGAAACCAGCATTTGAATAACACAAAGACAATCCTTACACAGTGCACAGTAAGATCACTCCAGCACCCCACCTTTCCCCTATTTCCTTAGCCCCATCTTCTCCTCACTCCTTTAAGGCTTTCTCTAAGTGAAGCTGTTACCTTCATGACTTCGTCTGGAGGTTCTGAGGCTGTACTCATGTGAATTTTCGTCTTTGAACATGGCTTTGCTACCTGTTTTTCCTCGCTCATACTGCTGCCTCCCAAAGATGATTTTATCACTGTACACTTTGCTCTTAGCGCTCCTGCCCCAACTCCACCTCTAGGAACGGGGCTCACTTCATCTCCTTCTCGTCCACCCAGCTCCTCGGCGGCTCCTCTACAATTTCAGAGTGACATTTTTCCTTCTGAAACTTAGCTGCTGCTATCCACATGGTCCTTTGAAGGGTTTCACTTACAAATTAGCTGTCAGTGGCTTCTCCTTGTCTTCCTCTACTTTCTCTTGTGTCCATCTTGGCCTGGAGAACCCTGAAGAGCTGTGAGTTAGCAAAGATTCCTGCTTGGCTTGCCACTGTTGTCAAATCTCTTTCTAGACGCTTCTCTCACTGCCTCTGGATACTCTGCACTCCAGCGCACTGGAACCATGGCTGTTGCTGAACACTGGCCCTGTGCTTCTGTTTTCTGACGCTGATTTTCTTGCTTCTTCCATGCCTCTCTTAGCTGTCTGAAATTCTACATTTCTACAGCTATCTAACCCAGGAGTTCTCATCTGTGGGTCGTGACACCTTTGAGGGCCACGTATCAGATATCCTGCATATCAGACACGTGTCAGATATCCTGCATATCAGGCATTTGCATTATGATTCATAACAGTAGCAAAATTACAGCTATGAAGTAGCAACAAAGTAATTTTATGATTAGGGGTCACCACAGCATGAGGAACTGTATTAAAGGGTTGCAGCGTTAGGAAGGGTGAGAACCACTGCTCAACCCACCATCCCTTCAGCAGTGGCCCTATAGCTACCTTTAGTCGTGAGCTACTGTTCCATTTTGGCTTTCTTGGCTTTTCATCTGTGTATCTCCGAAGACATTTGTCATTAAATTATATTAGTTAGTCTCTTCCTTAGAAAGATTCTGTGCTTTTTAAATTTTATACCCAGTAGAGTATAATGGAGTAGTAAGTACTGAATACAAGTTTTAATTTAAAATTCATGTTACTAATAATTAAAACATAGGACCATTGAATTTTTTTCTCTCTTTCCAACTCAGCAGATTAGAATTCATGAAGTGCTTTCTTTCCCCCCTGAATGCCATACTTGGCACATGACAAGCAATTTGTCAAAGAAAAACCTTCTTTGTCCCTGACCTTAATGCTTCTTATATAGGGAGAATCAGCTCCATGATTGTATTCAAGGACAGCTGTTTGCAAACCATGAAAGATATATTATCCCACAGCAGGGCTGGTTTTTGTTCAGAAGTGTCATGTTGGACAGAAATGGATTAAAAAATAGTACAAAAATTAATGTCTTCAGCTTTTAATATTTTTGGCTTTATCTTTTCTGTCAGTTGATAACAATTTTAGTGAGAATATAATCCATGCACTTCCTTGTTTTAGAATTCTATTTTCACTTTTTAAATTATTTCCATTTTCATGGATGTTTGTGTATGTGTGCATGTTTGCATTGTATGCATGCTTTCATGTGTGTGCAGGTACACATGCGTGGTGTGTATGTGTGTGTATACATTAAAGGTCTGAAGTTGATATCTGGAATCATTTTCCACCTTATTTACTGAGACAGGGCCTCTCAATCAAACCCAGAGCTCACCAATATGGCTAGTCACCCTAGATAGCTTGTTCTGTAGTTCCCCTGTCTCTTGCCTTTCAAGGCAAGAATTACAAACAGCCACCACTTTTGCCTGACATTACCTATGGGTTCTGGAGGTCCAGACTCTGACCTTTATGACAAGTGTTGAGCCATCTCCCCAGTCCTATTTTCACATGATAATACAGTGATCTTCAAAGTTTAGTTGATTTATATACTTATTTTTGAAGTTGTTCATCACTGAGAAAATTAATTTATATTGTTTTCTTATTATTCTCATGTATGTGTGCACGATATGTGTGTGTGCGCTTGCACGCACACATGTGGCGGTCAGAGGATACTTTTGTGAAATTAGTTTCTTATGGTCACATGTGCTTCTGTTCCTGGTTCCCTTAAGCCACGTTTCCACTTTGTGGAGTCAGTTTGGTTGAGTGACACTGATGACGGCCCACCTTCTTCTCCAGGGCACGCATGGCTGGCTAAAGGATAGAGCCAGCAGGAGAGTGATCGCTCTGTGGAAAGGCGGGAGGCAGGGCCTCAATGGAGGAGGTAAATCACAGGGAGTGTGTCCCTGTGCACTGTATCTGTCCTGAGCCACCATCCCCAACATGATGGACTGACAACTGGAAGTGTGAGACAAAGGACATAATCCTCTCTTGTTTATGACTTGTGTGAGAAGAGGTGCATAACTAGTGGCCTTTCATGTCACAAACTGTTGATAATTCCTCTGCGCCCTTGTTTTACCTAATATCCCGACAGGTGGATCTCAAGTGAGGACTGGGTTTACACCCGTAATCCCAGCACTTGGGAGGCTGAGGAGGAAGGATCGGACTTCAAGGCCAGCTACCAATAAATAGTGAGTCTGAGGCTAGCCTGGTCTACGGGAGACCTTTTGTTCAAAAACAAAACAAAACAAATAACCAAAATTAATGGATAAGCTAAATGTATAGATGCTTTCCATGTGTTCATATAAATAACATCATTGTTAAGAATATATACACCTATTTTAACCGTTTGTCCAGCTTTAAGCTTCATGTGGAAAGTGAGTAAGGCTGTTGCGTATTTAAGATTTTTTGTTAACCATTGCCAGTACTATACAAAGAATCAATGAAACCAAGAGTTGGTTCTTCGAGAAAATCAACAAAATAGACACTCCCTTAGCCAAATTAATTAAAAGGCAGAGGGAAAAAACCCAAATCAACAAAATCAGAAATGAAAAGGGAGAAATAACAGACATCGAGGAAATACAGAGAATATTTGGGTCCTACTTTAAAAATCTATACTCCACCAAATTTGAAAACTTAAGTGAAATGGACAATTTTCTTGATAGATTCTACCTATAGAAGCTAAATCAAGATCAGATTAACAGATTAAACAGCCCAATAACTCCTAAGGAAATAGAAACAGTCATTAAAAATCTCCCAACCAAAAAAACCCCAGGGCCAGATGGTTTCAGCACAGAATTCTACCAGACCTTCAAAGAGGAGCTAACACCAATACTTTTCAAACTCTTTCACAAAATAGAATCAGAAAGAACACTGCCAAACTCATTCTATGAGGCCACAGTCACCCTGATTCCTAAACCACACAAAGACCCAACAAAGAAAGAGAACTTCAGACCAATCTCCTTCATGAACATAGATGCAAAAATACTTAATAAAATACTAGCAAACCGAACTCAAGAACACATCAAAAGTATCATACACCATGATCAAGTAGGCTTCATCCCAGGAATGCAGGGATGGTTCAACATACGAAAGTCTATAAACGTAATTCGCCATATAAACAAGTTGAAAGAAAAAACCACATGATAATCTCGCTAGATGCAGAAAAAGCATTTGACAAAATCCAACACCCCTTCATGCTAAAAGTCCCAGAGAGAACAGGCATACAAGGACCGTACCTAGAAATAATAAAGGCAATATACAGCAAGCCAGTGTCCAACATCAAATTAAATGGAGAGAAACTTGAAGCATTTCCTCTAAACTCAGGGACAAGACAAGGATGTCCACTTTCACCATATCTCTTCAATATAGTACTTGAAGTTCTTGCTAGAGCAATAAGACAACTAAAAGAGAAGATTAAGGGGATACAAATTGGAAACGAAGAAGTCAAATTATCCCTATTCGCAGATGATATGTTAGTATACATAAGCGACCCCAAAAATTCCACCAGAGAACTCTTACAGCTGATAAACACCTTCAGCAAGGTGGCTGGATACAAAATTAATTCAAAAAAGTCAGAAGCCCTCCTTTATACAACAAACAAATGAGCTGAGAAAGAAATAAGGGAAACAACCGAAAGAAATAAGTGAAACAACCCCCTTCACAATAGCCACAAACAATATAAAATACCTGGGGGTAACTCTAGTCAAGCAAGTAAAGGACCTGTACAACAAGAACTTCAAGCCCTTGAAGAAAGAAATTGAAGAGGCCAGTTTTCAATTTGCCCTACTGCACAAGCAACTGACAATTTGTCTGTCCTCTTCTAAAATGAAGAGAGAGTGAGACAGCATAAACTTTTCTTAAATGGACAAGGTGAGAAAAGCTTTGATGTTGGCCATGGTTGGTATGGTTTTAAAAAGTGGGCTAGCCTTTTTGGTGGTAACGCCTTTCATGTTACAGGTGGCTTGCAACTCTTCCCCTGCATTTTGTTATTTCCTTAATTATCATAGTTGGAGCTCATGGGTAGGAAGTGTTTTAGCCCATATTCTCCTTAGAGTTGTGATGGAGTCTCTTGAGGTTTGCATAGTTTGCATGCTATTGTGTATTTCCATCTTTCATGGAAGCAGAATTTGCTTTTTTTTTTTTTTGGTTTTTTTTAGACAGAGTTTCTCTGTGTAACAGCCTGGCTGTCCTGGACTCACTTTGTAGACCAGGCTGGCCTCGAACTCACAGAGATCTGCCTGTCTCTGCCTCCCAAGTGCTGGGGGGAAGCAGAATTTAAAGGGAGGATTCCGGACTGTTGTATCAGCAGCGATAAAGTTCTGAGCAGGCTACCTCCTTCCCAGATCTACGATGACCTCACTGGGATTTGTCTGCTGCTGTGTGTAGTTCTGCTGACATCATCAAGGGTTACAAAGCAGTGAGCTGACGTCACTGATTTTACTAATGCATTCAGCTGTGTAAATTCCATAGTGCTGGGGAGCCTGAGTGCTTTTAACTTTATGTTTTGTAAGACACGTTTGCAGAAGCATCAGTGAATTGATGAATGGCATAAGATGAATTTGTCATTTGTGATGAATGGATACAATGAATGGAACAGTAGAGGTTGGAGTGGCATGGTCAGGTTTTTCCTCAGAATCTTCCCTTTCAGATTCTAATGAGAGATCATCTTGGAAAGCTGTTCTACTTCAGCTGGAGCACTCAGGACATCATGGATTCATATGGTTACAGAAAAAAAAAAAAAAGAGAAAAATATATGGGTTGGAGTTAGAGATTTTTTTCTTTCTCCATTCCTTCTCTCTCTCTTT
>CAJQZJ010031946.1:7819101-7830930 GCA_907164525.1 Lophiomys imhausi
AATCCTAGAACCAGAGCCGGTCCAAGGCCCACACCGTGAGATTGTCACTGTGCCACTGGCATGGCCGTTCTCACCAGGTCCATGTAGTGCTCTGGCTGGTGCATTTCCTGGTCAGAATGGAAGGCTCGTCATATAACTCGGGAGCTTTCCATAGCCTTTCTCTAAGATCTCTCCTGTTGGACACCTGGGCTCCTCTTTAGAAGCAAATGGGAATTTAGTTGGTCTTTTTACCTCTTCAAGTGAACACTTGTGGGTGCAGGTAGATTTTGAGAAATTCAACTGCTATTTGCTTATCTTACCAAAGCTGTAGGCGTCTTTTCTAGATCTTCAATTCCTAGGGCACTTAGAGTTAATGATTCGGAAATTCCTTTTTGTCTGTATAAGAGAAGTGTGCTAGAGTGTTACTTCAGACAGAGAAGAAATAGCTTGCATGCTTAACATACAAATATGGGGAGGGATTTTTCTCTCAGGTCTTCATGCATTTATTTATTTAATTAGAAGACCATACTTTTTATGTAATGGTTACCAGATGTGAATTTCTTTCTTTTTCTCCCCCTCTCTCTTTCTCCTTCCTTTGGAGGCTAGTGGTTCTCACACCAGAGTTCTAATGAGCCAAGGCCTTCCATTGCTTCAGAAATAGAAAAATAGGGGATAGATTTAAGTGGTTTGTAAACCACCCCACCCCATTTAGCCACAGTTCAGAGGTCATGTGCGTCATGATCGGGGGACAGAGGCTCTGTCTCCTGGCTGCACACCCTTCTTTACACCTTGGTGCCTGTGAGCTGCTTCTGGGCATTTTGTACTATATTTATCTTGGACCTAACTTTTCTTACTGTTGTTCTTTGATAAGCTGTTCCTCCTCTTTGCCTCATCCTCTCAGCTTGCTTGGAACGTGGATGCCACTTTCATTCAGCTAATAAGAATTAGACTTTGAGGGGAGCTGGGGCACAGTGTGGAACCCTCCACTAATGCCTCAGGATTCCTGAGGCAGGGAAGTCAGTCTCCTGTGCCTGGGCACTGAACTTGCTTACTTCTGTAGGATAGCTCTCACCAAGAGACATGTGGCTTCTGAGGCATTCTCCAAGGTTCTGGATAACTTGGTGGAATTTGAGTTGCCTTATTCTTCTTATTTTTGAATTTTTTACAAGGCATTATTTGCTTAGATAAGGGAGACTTTGAACTGTTCTAAGAAAATCCATGTGTGAGAAATGACCGCCAAAGGCAGAAGGTGCCTAGGGAGTCAGTACAGACTCAGATCCAGCATTGTGCAACAACGCAGTTCTTAATGACTTATGGATGGAACTGTGAGCTACGAGGCAGGTACATCCTCATACGTGAAATAGAAGGAGATTTGTATGATGAGCTAGGCCAAAGTAGCCATGGGCAACTGGAAGGCAATGGAGCTTTTTCAACAATAAAAAGCAGTAGTAGAGGGCCCAGCGTGGAAGTGCAGGCCTGTGATCCTGACGCTGGGGGCAGTAGTAGAGGGCCCAGCGTGGAAGTGCAGGCCTGTGATCCTGACGCTGGGGAGGCCCCAGCAGGAGGGTGAGGAGCATGGAGGAGAGTAGCTTATGGAGTAAGACCCTGCCTCAAAACAACACCAAAGCCTGTTCCTGCGCTGTGGGTGCAGCCCAGATGTAGACCATTATATACATATATGTATATGATGAAACTATTAGTATGATAATGTCACTTAAGAAGTAGTGTGTATGTCAGTCAGTGGCTGGTACATAAAGCTCAGCTGAAGTCTTTGGTTTTTTGGGTTTTGGGGCAGGAGCTCACTATGTAGCCCAGATTGGCCTCAAACTCACAAATTTCCAACCTCAGCTTCCTGCATTGCTGGGATTGCAGGCATATGCCATGTTGCCTCCTTGGCAGTTGTCTTTTTAAAGATTTATTTTTATTTAGTGTGTATGTATGATTTGCCTGTGTGTGTATATATGTATGCATGCCACATGTGTGCCCAGTGCCCATGGAGGTCAGATGAGGGTTTCAGATACTCTGGAATTGGAGTTATAGATGGTTGTGAGCTACCTTGTGGGTGCTGGGAACTGAACGTGAGACCTCTCTAGCTCAGTGACTTTGTTCTTTGGAGCCTGGGATGCATGCTAGGGTCTCCTGGCAAGTGGAATGGCAGACATTGCTAGGATGGTACCTGTGTGTCAAGCTAGGTTCTTGCTCTCGCCTGTGTTGATTTTGCTCGAGTCTGACACAGAACAGTCCTTTCAGAGGCCTTTCACCCACAAATTGGGCCTCCCATGTGGGAGGGAGAGGTTAATAATACCTGAGCTCCAAGCAGGACATGGTAAGAGTGGCAGACCTCCAGTCACTGGCCTTCTCTCAGGAGAAAACAGCACACCTCTAAC
Organism: Lophiomys imhausi; assembly: GCA_907164525.1. Taxonomy (NCBI): domain Eukaryota; kingdom Metazoa; phylum Chordata; class Mammalia; order Rodentia; family Muridae; genus Lophiomys; species Lophiomys imhausi. The sequence continues at coordinate 7,821,468 of CAJQZJ010031946.1, forward strand.
CATAGCACCAGCCCTAACCCAGGTGGCCAGGAAAGCCCCAGGCTCTGCTTTGTAAGGCTGAGTGATTCCAGAAAGGCAAAGATACCAAACTGGTCCACCAAAGTGGTGCAGCTCTGGGGTTGGGGTTGTTTCCTCAGTTTGTGGCCTGGCCTAACCCTGAGAGCTAGCACTGAAAACAGAATCAAGTGCCTGTGGTGAGGAATTGCTCTCCCCACCTGATGTGATGACTCTTGTCATTGTCACCTCATGGGGGTTATGCTCTACAAAGTCGGCAAGAACCCAAAGTAACTGGGTATTTTTCCTAGAGGAAATACAGAGTTAATTTCCTGCCAGCCTCCAGTCACAGCATTTTTGTCAACCAAATTAGTACCTAACCTTGTTTTATGTGTTTCCATGCTTAGATGTTGTTTAATAGTTGAATCATTAACATTTAGCTCACAGCCAAATGTATTCTGACCCATGCCTCCATAAAGCTTGGCTAAAAATCATTTGTCCCTGAAGTTTTTTCTCACTAAGCTTTGGGCGAACTTTGAAACAGCAAAATCTTCACTGAGAATCACACCGATGTGAAAACTTCTGGATACACCTTGGAAAGGGAATGTCACAGTATGGCGGCCACAATGAACTGTAACACAGAGAGAGCCTCCATTGCCTGGAAGCTACATGAGGGCTGTGGACAGGCAGTGATGCCCAGGCTCCGTGTCCCCCAGCTGGAATGATCCTAGAGTAGTGATTTTTGTTTGCACACTGTTAGCAGTGAACAAATTCATAAACAAAACGTGAAGACATATGAGAAAGTGACCTGTGTTGTTGGCCATGAATCTCCCTTCCTGCCCAGTCCAACTCACAGGTCATGTGGTTGAGGCACAGATACATTCCCCCACAGAAGGCTGTGAAAGGAAGTGACATTCCATTGCAGATCTTATCCATTGAAATTGTTTCCTGCATTCGTTTCACCAAAGGTTTATCATGGAGCCTGTGTATGAAGAACTGGGTCAGGGCTTTGGAGCATGCCGAGATAATCAGAACACCAGAGCCTTTGTCTGGGGGAGAGAGATGTGGACACACGTCTCTGTTCTGGTTGCTACAAGTCAGAGTGAAATGTGCACTTACACACCAAAAACAAGTGCTTTGAAGACACAAGGAAGCAGGAGGAAGCCCCAAGCCTCTCTTGCTCTGTTCTGTAGCGTGACCCGAATTTAGCCTGTGCTCTAAGGATACATTTAGAGAACCGGAGAGAGAGGGGACCGAAGATGTTAGGGGCAGCTCCTGACAGGAAGTAGCGTGAGCCAAGGCCCTGAGGCAGAATCCCATAGAAACAAGTGCTGAGAGGCTCGGATGGCAGGTCTGAGACCAGAATATAAAGGAGCATTGGGAGGGACTGTAGAGAGACACGGTGTCATTTAACTTGAATTTTCTTCTGTGGCCACCAGGAGCTGTGACAGATTTCTTAGAATAAGGGTATCATGTGACATCAGTTAGCAGTATTTAAACTCTGTAAACATGTGTGCCATTAGTACTTGTACTAAATGCTCATTACTACTTTTTCTTTTAAAGGTTAGTGCCCCATTACAGCTTATAGATGAAGAAACAGAGAGCACAGACAGGTTAAGTAACTTCCTTAGAATTCACTGCAAGTTAAGAGGGCCCGGGACCAAAGCCAGGAAGTCTTAAAAACTCTGTTTTTAAAGCTAGGTTTAAAAGATAAAACTCAGTTTCTGAGTGGTCTGGACTGCTTGCGGAGTGTTCACTGTATGCTGATGTACATTTTTTTAAGACAGGGCCTAAGCTTCAGTCATGTGTTCCCTTGTGTGTGCACTGTTCCCCATCTAAACATTTGGCCTTTGTTCTTGATGTTGCACTGCCCCAGAAGGAAAGGAAACATCAAAACAATCTTCAGGAACTCTTAGACCTGTTCCTGCCTGTCGAGGAACAGAGGTATCTACAGTGAGCACTTCCCAAGGTAGATGAGATGGCAAGTCCTTGAAATGTGAGGTCATTGAAAGGGTAGGGAACTTGCCTCTAATGGGCAGAAACTATTCTTTCTAATCTCAACAAAGCTAAGAAAGCTGAGATCATGCTTTAGAAGAATGCTTTGATACTATTCTGTTCTCAACTGTACCAGTTTGTGTGCTACAGTCAGGAACTGAATATTCCTTAACCGTGTATAACAGTGGAAGTTTCGTGGAGCCAAGCAATCCAAGACAGATCTCAGGATGAATGAAGGAGTCTAGACTAAAGGGCTGCCTCATTTATATAATCTCAGCAAATTAATATCTTGTTCCAGTGCTTTAAATATTAGTTGTTTAAAATGTGTATGTAGCTGGGCTGGAGAGATGGCTCAGGTGTTAAGAACATCTCTTCCAAAGGACCTGGGTTCAAATCCCACCACCTACATGGTAGTTTGAAACTCTAATGGCCAGACATCATGGTGGTGCACACCTTTAATCCCAGCACTAGGGAGGCAGAGGCAGGTGGTTCTCTGTGAGTTCAAGGCCAGCCTGGTCTACTGAGTTACAGAATAGCCAAGGGTACACAGAGAAACCCTGCCTCAAAAAAAAGAAAAAAGTCTGTGTGTCTAAGACATTGTGTCATGAGAATGTTAATGTCAGGAGTACCGAGCTGGACTCCTTATTGCATACACTTCATTTTTTAATGGTTTCCTGGTCTTTGCTTTCTTATTTTCTTATTTGTGAATAAGCAAAGGCATTCCCTTATGTAGCCTTAATACTGTTATACAATAAATATCCAACCGCATCATCTATTGATAGTGGCTGTGATGGCTGTTCTTGGTTGTCAGGTTGACTGCTGGAATTAACCAAAATCCTCACGACTCAGTACACCAGTGAGGAATTTTTTTCTTAATTAAATTATCTGAACTGGGAAGACCCACTTTTAGTCTGAATCTTTTGAGGTAGGAAGATACACTTTTATCCCAGATCTTTTGAGGTGGTACATGGAAGAAGGAAGCTTGGCCATTGCTTGCTGGTTCTTGCTCTCAGTGGCGAGTCCATGCCGTCACTGCCATTTGAGCCTACTTCTTTAGGATTCTGATATACACCGAAGACCAGCTGAGACACCCAGCCGTGTGGACGCAAGAACTACTGGGTTCTTGGGCCTTCTGTGGTTGTCAGCCATCGTTGGACTAGCTGGACCTCAGCCTGTGAGGGACTAGCTGGACCTCAGCCTGTGAGGGACTAGCTGGACCTCAGCCTGTGAGGGACTAGCTGGACCTCAGCCTGTGAGTCATTCCAATGAATGTATGTTCTATATATATTACATAATATATAGAGAATCAGGAAATATATATTCATTCTATAAGTTCTCTTCCTCTAGAGAACCATGACTAATACAGCTACTCAATCATATTATATACTGTCCTTATTCAGGTTTTCCCCAGATATTACAAAAAATCCATTACCTTGTTTACCTTTATTTAGCTTTGTGGATTTGGTCAAGGATTCAGAGGTCACAAGTAGCAGCTGGCCTTCATGTCTCTGTTGTTTCCATTATGACCTGTCATGTCTCTCTGCCTTTTTCAGTTTAAAAAAATGTATTTTGTGTTTTATGTTGCTAACACGTTTCATAGAGTTGTCTAGTGGAATGTTCTATAACCTAAGATATATCTGACTGACACTGTCCTTGTGGTCTAACATTGCTGGCCAGCCTATTCTGCTTCTGTGATGTTGGAGAGGCTGTTTTCCACATGTGGACTGACTCTTGGACCCCCTGCATATACTGTTCCCTCACTATATGGTACAAATGGAAGGTCTGGTGCCACTTTTATTGATGAAAAGTGTTTCTCACCCCATCCCATTTGGGAAAACCTAAGACCCCAAAGACTGAGTACATGGTGACGTCTGTTGTGCTGTCTGTTCTGTGAGATTCTGCTCTCAGGGAAGTTTTATAGGGGTTGGGGGTGGGGAGTGACTGCTCTTTTTATTTTAGAGGGTTTTTTTTTTTTCACTTAACATAATGAATGTTGAGGTAGACAAGGAGAATGCAAGTCAATCACCATTCTTACTCTCTTCTGAGCAGAGGCTGCTGTGGTAATGAGGATTAGTTTTCTTTCAAAAGCCACAAATTGGAGAGATGCCCTCAGTGCCTTGGAAGTAGTTCTTTTATCAAGCATATTGTACTGAAATAAAATGGCATTACATCCACGAGGTTTGTTTGAAATGTGGGATAAGACGGAAATTGTTTAGCAAGGGGACTTCTTGATCTAGGCTAATAATCTTTCAGGAAATTTATCCAAGGGCTCTGCACCCACTGGGCTGAAGACTGGCAGTGTTATCTGATGGGGATTTTGTTTCTTCTAAAAGCTGACCATTGTTCTGTTTGTTGGTGAGTTAGTGGGAGGCAGGAAAGACTCATGGCAGGGAGTGCAACATAAAACCCACCTGTCATCCTGGAATTAGATACTGTGTGTACCATGTAAATTCTTCACTTGGAGTTCATAATGAAACAGCATACTTTTGAACCAGTGATTATTCCTCCTAACTACCCTTTTTTAATATTAAAGTTAAAACCTTAACATTCTCTAGGAATTCATTTAGTATTGCCTTCTTTTTTATTTTTCTATCTTTTGGGGGAATTAGAAACAGAGTCTGTATGTAGCCTTGGCTATCCTGAAACTTGGTATGTAGACCATGCTTGTCTCAAACTCACAGAGATCTTCCTGCCCTTGCCTCCCAAGTGCTGGACTAAAGGCGTACGTCAGCATGCCTGGAAGATGTTGTGTAAATAGCTCTGAACTCATGCCTGCTCTTGAACTGTGAATTTTCACTGTATTCTAAACATATTGAAAAAAAGATTTTGCCCTCGTTTATTGATAGATCACCCCACACCCCTTAGTGGTGTTCTTTTCATGGGTGGTCTGTAACATTAGCATTTGCAGAGAGCTGAATAACTTTTAAGTTTCATAGATTTTTATGTTGTATTCTAGATTATATTACAGTATTAAGAATTCTAGAATATGATTGTATAAGTAATACCCAATTAATTCAAGCAACTGAGCCTTTACTTCAAGGTTGAGACACCTTGAAGGAGTAGTTTTAGTTTTCATTCATAAGGCAATAGATCCAAAAATTTATTGATTAATGAGATCAGCATGTTGCTGACAGTTACAGTAATTCTACAGGAGATTTGAGGGTTCAGCAAATCTTTTTTTCCAGTGACTACTTCTAGCTCATGCTTGTTCCTTTTGATACTTGCAGTGGCCTGCACTGTCCCCTTCCACACATGTGTGTCACAGAGGACCTGTTGTAGTTGAATAACATATTGGACAGGAAGATCAATGAACAATACTGGAATATTTCCTATTGCCACATAATTCCAGAGATTAAAATGAGTAAGCAGAAATCTTACTAAAGCTGTGAGCTTACTCTTTAGCATAGATAAGATGTGGGTTTGGTGAGAATGATACCCTTCTCAACAATCTGCACAGGTTTTTTCCTCAATAAACATAGATTTCTGTTGTCTGTGTCTTCTCCCAGCAAATCACTTTGACTCAGGGTGAAAATATGCTTGTTGAATCGGAAATGAAGGCTGAATTCATTCTTGGAAAACTTTGGTAGTATTTTGTTTCCTAAATGAACAGTATCCCGCTTTTTCCCCTTCTTTTTCCCACAGTTTGCTCCTTTTTGTTTATGTGTTTTACTTATTCTTTTATTAACTTGAACCGTCAATTCCAGAAGGCAGCATGTAGCCACTAGCCTCCAACCATGGCAGGATAACTTGGGTTGTACTCCCAGAGGGTACTGACCGTGTTTGAAGCCACTCGTTGGTCATGGTTCTAGCTTGGAGACAGCAGTTCTGATGACCCAGGGTGCCAGGCTCCTTCAGGCAAGATTGTTGTTCCCAGCATGGTAGTCATAGTAAGTGGCTGGTGCAGAAGGAATGTGAAGATTGGAGACTCCCCCTACATCCTCCAGTCTTGATTTCCTCATTTGTGAGGAGGAGGAGAGAACAACACATACCTCTTAGGGATTGTTGAACAAGGGGCTTCAAAAGTTTAAAAATCTAGGGATGTCAGGTGAACTGATTCTCCAGTCATTCTTGGGGTTGGACTCTGTTGCCTCTAAGAGAATGTATCTTCCTCACTGCCTTCTGGTGCCAGTTGCTGGTGACCTGGCTGGGGTGCTCTCTCCTCCATCCGGACAAGACTGGTGTCCTCAGCCAGTGGAAGACCCCCCCGAAAGTTCAGACAGGATGTGGTATGTGAGTGGGAAGTGTCCTTCTGCTGAGCGGGTGACATAGAGGAGGATTCCAAGAAGCCCTCGGCTGCCTGCCTTATCTCCTGCTGAGAAAACAGGGTGAGTTAAATGTTTGTCCTGTCAACAGCGGTAGGCTTGCTCTCTACTACTGCGTTGTAGAGCCCAAGCCCGCTTGCCCCAAACAGCCCAAATACAACAAAGCTTCCAGACCCATTGACTTGAACATACACACATTCAATTTTACGTAGTTGTTGGTTCTACTTGCTGTTCCTACCCTCGTCCTTCCCTGCGTGCTCTGTGGTGTCTTCCTACAGCTCCACCCTCTCTCCTTTCCTGGCTGTTAACTTACTCCCTGTCTTAGTCTCCTGGGGCCCACCTTGCCTCACAGCAGGTAGTGAGGCTCTACTGTGCATCCTTCTCTTCCCCAGTCCTGCCCCTTGCTCTCCAGGGAGGCATCTCTGTGCTCACCACAGCTTTGTCTTTTGGTAGCCTTGGAGGATTCTCTAGGACCTGGCAGATATTTTCACTGTCCGGTGCTTTGTGCTTGGGCAAGTACTGACAAACGTCACATTCTTTATGACTGACCTGAGCTATATGTTGAGAGGGGCTACTGTTCAGGTAGACGCTTTTCTTCTGAGTAGATTCAGGGAGCACATGGCCATCATGTTGGCCATCTTTTTCTAGAAATGTCTCAAGTTTCTGTACTAGGCTATCCAGTGTGCAGAGAGTCAGTTTTGTCTTGTCTTCTGGCCACTTGTCCATCCAGTGGCTATGGCTTTTTAGATCCAGATTATCTAGAGAGTCTGTGTGGTCAGGGCCCACATCAGTATCCCAGGCCAGCACAATGCTTAGCTTGCAGAACTGCTCTGGGTCTTGCTCCATCTGATCTCGTTTTCTGAAGAGTCTCCTTAAACTCTCTGTCCCCCAGGTACCTTGGAGAGGAGGGAGGAAGTGGGCTGAAGAATCCATGGAGGCCATCTCCTCATAGGAGACAGTGTCCTCATAGGGAAACATGTCCCAAGAGGGGTAATGGCCCACCGAGAAGCTCTGGGTGGATTTGCATTCGGAAACAGAGTCTATGCTACTGTAGTCACTGCTGGAGGGCGAGGTTGTCATGGTGCTTAGAGTCTCTAATCTCAAGTCTTCCTTGACTCAGGGAACTTCATAAGAGAAAAATTAATAAGTGACATTGGGGAGGAAGGGTTCTGTGGCCCATCCCTTTTTCTATTTGGAACTATCCCACTCCACACAGTATAGTCCACCTGTTGGTACTTTCTGCCTCTGTAAAGTCATTTCACAGTGTGACAAAAACCCTCTGGGCATCTCGGTGCCTCTCATTTGTTTGACAGTAGTTGAGAGAACTTGTATCATAGAAGGAAAGGGAAATTTGGAGATGGTAGGGAATTATGAATGGAGTTCAGTATGCTTTCAGTCCACTATCTGAGGTCAAGCTGACTAATTTCTTAATATATTCATATATTTATGTACATATGTACATACATACACATATCAAAATACACATGATTCTTACATCAGCAGAAACTTCTTATCAAGTTTATAATATATAGCTATTATATATTCTTAACTATTTTCTTATTAAATAGTCTTAGGTGTCACCTAAAATAATCATTAACTTAGATTATTAATGACCACTAGATTATATAAGACCATTAAGAGGTCCATGAAGTTAGTGGACCAAAGATACTAGATTGCTTTCTGGAAAGGTGACCGCCACTCAAGTGCCCACCCTCCCACCATCTAACAGCAAGCATGTTTATTCTGCATCTTCCATGATCCCCCTGTAAGTAGAGCTGGAAGACCACACACACACACACACACACACACACACACACGCTCATGCACATGCCTCTTTCACACACACACACACACACACACACACACACACACACACGCTCATGCCTCTTTCATGCCCTGCTCTGAGGACTGCCCACAAGACAGATGCTCCCAGCTCCCGAGACATAAGTGAAGGTGTCCAAAACCCTTCAGATCCCATGTCTAAGTGATGTAAAGCCCAACTGCTTCTGGAAAGTCTGTGTTCCAAGACTGTTGGTTACCATGGCAACAGAGGAACCAAGTGTTATGGTCAGAAATGTGTAAAGGGACAGATGTGTCCCTTCAGTTCCAGAGTATTCTGTGCACAGACAATAGTAGGCTGAACTCCATCCATTAGAATTGGTCATCTCCATGGTATCTGTCCCACATTTTCTTGTTTCCATCCCAAGACTGCAGAGTCTGCCACGTTTCATGCTTAGGTCTTCACCAGTGTGCTGGCTCTCTGAGTTACATGGGCCAGTTCTTGGAACTTCTCAGCAATTCCTTGTAACTAGTCTCTTTTAAATGTCCTATTGTTTATGTGTCTCTAGAGAAGGCAGGCTACTCATTTCTTTTGTTGTGTTTGAAATTAATGAAGTATCTTAGCTAGCTATGTGGTACATAAGGGCTGTAAATCTAGCCCTTGGGAGACCAAGGCAGGAAGTCTGTATGTAGCTCAGGCTGGCCTTGAACCTGTGATCCTCTTGCCTCAGCTTATATTTTAGCTCATTTATTTATATATTTTTTAAACCTGACAGTTGAATGCCTATCAAGTTCCAGACTCTATGTCCTGCCACTTGTAGCAGCAACAAATTTATTTATTTAATTATTTGACGTATGTGTGTGCCTGTGTATACATACCACATAGCTGCCTGAGAGTCTTGGAGGCCCTGTAACTAGAGTTACAAGTGTCGTGAGTCTCCTGATATAGATTCTGGACCCTAACAGGAGTCCTCAGCAAGAGCAGTAAGTGTTCTTAATCACTGGGGTCATCTCCCCAAGACATGATTTTAACAGGATTTTGCTTCATCTGTGAAACAGGTAGTAACATCTTCCCTGCAGAGACATTGAAATGGTCAGGGATTGTGCAGGACATTCAGTACAGCTTATTCCATTCCATAATTGAGCACACAAACCTTTCCCATTGCCTTGCATGGGCAGTGTCCCCTCCCCAAGAAAAAGATTTATTTCATTCTAATATTTCAGATGTAGAATAATTTCCACCCTGATTATGTAGCAAAGTCATGTGTATTATTGATCATAAGTCTGTTTATCTGAAGGTTACCCTGGCAAAGCAAGGTGAATGGATCTTCTAGTTAGTGTTTGTTGCTCCAGCATGACTGAGGGCAAAAGCCCGAGACGGGATCACAGCCATGGAACGCTCAGAGTTAGTGTCCCTCCGGTCTAGCATGGGA
>CAJQZJ010031946.1:7830940-7843429 GCA_907164525.1 Lophiomys imhausi
TGGAACGCTCAGAGTTAGTGTCCCTCCGGTCTAGCATGGGAGCCAAGGAATGCTCAGAGTTAGTGTCCCTCCCAGTCTAGCATGGGAGCCATGGAACGCTCAGAGTTAGTGTCCCTACCAGTCTAGCATGGGAACCATGGTGGCGCCAGTCCCTTTTGGGTGCGTTCTGCCATCAGAGAGGAAAGACCCAGAAGGAGTCCTTAGACCAAGAGGGTGGCGTGAGCTGTCTGCTCTTGTTCAGAGGCTGTGGCACTGGTTCACCCTTTGGCAACATTCTGATTTGAGTGCAATGCTTTCTTCTTAAAGAAAATGTTTGAAGGGAAAGATAGGGAAGGTGTAATGAATGGCTCTTCAGGAAACAAGCTAAAGAGCTGTCTTTCCTTAGGAGTGTAGGAACAAAATGCTTAAAATGCGAACAATCCTTGTTATTTCCAGTCCTCAGGGCACTGTGAGGGAAAAGCTGGAGATGGGTGAGAGTGAGGGGAGGTCAGAAATGCTCAAGGTTGATTCCTGAAAAGGAATCCAAGGTGTAGAGTCAGAGGGGCTGGCTCCCAATTCCCAAGTTAATCTAATAGACCGTGGGGCTCAGGGCTGGGTGTGTAGCTAGAGGTAGAGCACTTGACTAGCCTTGGTAAGACCCTCTGTTCAGTCTCCTGCACCACAGAAATGCAGCAGGCAGTGTGAATGCCTGCTACAAGTAATAATTCTTTTCAGTTTAGTTCCAAGCGGCCGGGAGCAAAGCAGCCAGGGCGCAGCCAGGGTTGGGATGACTGGGGCAGGATGCAGGCGGCTGACTCTTCCTGTCTCTGGCTGTTATCACTGAGCACCCCAGGCTCCTCCCTCCCAGGCCTGAGCACCTTCTCCTGCTTCCTCCCTCACGTGCGTGCTGGCTCAGTGCTGTGGTTTCTGCCCAGCCAATATATCGCACAGATAGAGCTTTTTCTCCCCTTCCCGAGGCTAAGAAACACTATCTCTGGGAGGTTCCCCGCCTGTGGCTCAGATCTCCTGCAGAAAGTGGAGTTCTTAGACTGGGAGGGTGACATGTGAATAGATGCTGCTGTGTGTGCACACAATGGCTCCCATTCATTTGTGGACCACTGTGCACATCCTGTGGAAGACAGCTTATTGCCTCAAGCACTTTTGAAGCCAGTTAATGAAAATGATATTGATTAACACATACTATAGACGAGTCTTTTAAAACTCTTTGTGAAGTTAAAAATGAGTATTAAAAATTATGTTTTGAAACTCTCCACAAAATGCTCCACAAAATTAGAAGCTACAGGATAAGTATTTTAAAGGAAGTATTTTAAACTTCTTAAAAACAAATATTTCAGGTATACAAGGTAACTGGTAGTTGCCTGGAGCTGGGGCCAGGATGTGGTATTCCCTGCAAATTGGCAAGAGGTAACCATCCATCAGTAAAAGGCAATTTGAGGTATAGTACAATCATTAACTTTTAACTTTCTGATAGGTACATAAAAAGAGGAAAGGCTCAAGTCAAATTATTTTTGCTTTACTTCAGGTAGTTCATATAAAATATTGTAATTTTACATAAAATAAATATAGAAGCATTAAGCTCTTTGCATTTTCTCAACCAAATCTTTGATGTCTGGCGTATATTTTGCATACAAACCATACATGACTTGGGGCCTGCGCAGACCTCAGCCCCATGTGCAGTAGCCACACATGGTGCCTCCATTGAGCAACAACTCAACAGCCTTGGTAGCGGTTACACATCTGCGTGCATTGTCAGAGTTTATTGGACTGTACACCTAAAAAGATCAGTTTTTGTTGTATATAGATTATATTTCAATTAAAAGTATTCTTGCAAGCCTGTGCAAGTCAATGTATGAAAATTAATTATATATTAAAGTTGTTTTCTTAAAATGAGTCCTGGAAATGGGATTTGACAAGTCTGTTGTCAATTTTAAAAAGGATGTTAGCCATAAGCTAATAATTTTCATAAACTTCAGTAATCTGTGTGGGTGTTGAGAGTGTGCAGTACACTTTCTCATATGTTTCTATAGCCCATAGTTTATGCGCATCTTAATTTAGAAAGGACTAGTAGAAACTAGACAGTACAGTTTGAGGTAAAGAATTGTCATGTATTTGGCAAGATAAAGACAGGCACAACTTGCTTCAAGAAGACTCAGTGATAGGTTTTTGTAAAGAGCTTGTCATTTTTTGTTTGTTTTACAACCGTTTATTTTTTTCAGCAGTATTAAAATCACTTATCTCTGATGTTTTTCTGCTTTTATTATATGTATTTTTGGGTGATTATTTTGACCAGCTGTCTGCAGGTACATGAGGGTGGAGAAAGGTGAGCCTCATGAGCATAGAACAGTTGGTTAAGAATAAGTTTAACTTCTGTAGCTAAAGCTGGGATGGTTTGGGGTTGGAACATGTTTTAATACTTATAAGAAATGTCTGCAATTTGATAGCATTCTGGATGTCTTCCCTTATGCTTTCAACTTCCATGCTTCCATTTTGCTGAGACTTGTAGAAACTCTATGACAATTTACAAATAAATGACTTAGTCAGGGATAATAGATCAGAAAATACCTTCAGTATGGTCTCGAAATATGGGCCGAAAATAAAGTTCAGTAGCCTTGAAATTTAATTCCATAAGTTTGAACCAGAAAAAACTCTTATCTGATAAGAAAATTAGCTCAGAGTATAATAGAGTGGACACAAAGTATAAGGTGGCTGTTTTAAGACTCACAACCCACAAAATACATTTAAGAAGTGGGCTACAAGCTAGAGCAAAATTACCTGCCCCCCCCCTTTAGTTTATTTCAGTGTTCACATAAAACAGAGGTAGTTGATTTGACCCGAGGTTCATTATCAAGGTGAATTTTACCTACAGCTGTAAAAATTAAGTCCCACTGTATATTGAGAGTGTGGGTTCTCATATGCCCTCTTCCTAGGGATTTCTGGGTAAATAGACTAGGAACAGGACCTTCCTGGTAATTGTGTGTGTGTTCAGATAGACTCTTACTCTGTAGCCCAGGCTGGCCAGAAGTTCACTGTGGGATTGGGGAGCTGGCCTGGTGCAAGTGTGGGTCAAGGCATGTCCAAACACTGAAAATCTTGTCTTGAGACCTGGAGGAATAGGACTGTTACCTCCTCTGTGCCTCTAGTGTCCCAACATATATAGCCTTATGCCCCCCACCTCTGCAACCCTAAAGGTGTCATGTAGCCAGGTGGTCAGGTTACAGGTTACATTTCCCCTCTCCTAATAAGGTCATGTCCAACAAGCACTTGGAGTTTCTTTTCATGCAAATAAGGCATTCGAAGCACCTTGGCCCCCAGCCAGTGATATACCGTCAACCCAAAAGCCTCTACCCATTCCCCTCAGGTTTAAATAAATAGCCTTTCTTCTTCCCAATTAAATGAACTGTCTCACTGAAGCTGTTTCCTGAGGAAGGCGTTTCTTTCTAACTTACTGCCCACACCTGGCTAAACTTCTCTCCCTCCAGTCCAGCTTGATGCATGAGCCTGGATACCCCAAGTGGAGAACTAGACATGATCCTCCCTTAGCCTCTCTAGTATACTACACTTGGCTTCCAGGTGGTTTTTCTTGTTGATTTCACCTTGAGAAACACTGGCCTGGAATAACCAGGTGTTGATGAACTCCAGTAAATAGCAAGGTCTTTGCTGTGAGTGTGCAATCAAGGCTGTGTACTCAGAGTAGTACAGCATAGTGAGAACCAAAGGAGCTCTGACCAGAAGGGCTGTCAGCCTTCGCCAAGGGCATGAGTGAGATTCAAGTTTTGTGGAGACAAACCTGGAGGTCACCTCATGACAGATAGTGTGCGATCTCACAGGGAGGGTGACATTGGTGGAAGACAGGTTCATGTAGATACTGGATGTAGCTTTTAAGTAGCAAGGAGCTTGCAGTGGACAGTAAAATACAGCAGATAGAGGGAAGCAGGCAGAGACCTTTTGGTGATTGTTGGTGGTTTCTGGACTTGAATGTGTTTCCTTGTCATTCAGGACTTGTTACATACAGTTTACAAGCTCCTCCTCAGAGTTTCTAGAGCAGTAAGTCTGGGTGAAATCTTAGAGCCTTTGGTTTTAACGAATTGGGGGTCTTGTGAAAAATCCACAGATCATGAGGGCAACAAATTATAGTAGCAGAATAGGGAGGGGTCATGGCTGATCTGTCACATGGTCTGGACTACCTACCATTTCTCTTTCTTGTGAGACTTCTTAACTCTCAGCACAACTGGTCTCACCAAAATTATGCTGGGGTGGAACAGGAATGTGGCCATGGAGAATAGTTTGAGGGAGGGCTTCCTAACTTAGAAGCAGCTTGTAGGCTCAGTGCTTCTGAAGCTCTTAATTGTGTTGCATTTTCCAGTTTTATTTTTGAAAATGTAAATCTGGCGTGTTATATTTTAGTGCCAGCATATGCCGAAGAGCCTTTTAGCACATCGCTTTATAGAAGTCTCAACTCTAATACTTGAATTCATGACCATCACCATCAAATTTGTTCTTTCTACACTCTTCTTAATGAACAGTAGCAGTATCTGCCAGTGCCTTTCATGCCCCAGGCTGGGCCCCTGCTGGCTGCACTCCTCCCTCTTGCATCTGTCCCACCTCAGGAAGCGTTCCAGAATCTGCCTCCCAACGTGTCCTGAATGTCACTTTTCCCACTTCCCTGCTCTGTCCCAGCTGTTTCTCAGGTGGACTTTCCCACATCTTCTCTGGGTTCCTTCAGGAAAGCTAATGAAAGTGTTTAGAAACAGCAGCTCTGTGGCTGAGACTCCTTGCTGACATCGCTCTTCTTTTTAGGGTAGACTTGTAACTCTCCAAGTACCCCTGCATTGCATGGCCCTCGGCACTGCCAGTCTGCTGGGGCTACCCCCAGTCTATCATCTCTTTACACTCCAGTGTGCTGACTGTTTCACTTCCCAGCCTTCACACTGGTAATCTTAGGTCAGTAGCACAAGAATATCCATCTCAAGAATATTCATGGGAGAGGGGTGAATGTGATACTCTGAAATGACATTTTAGAGAGCCGAGTGCATACCCGGCTGTGTCAGCATCTGTTGGGCAAAGATGAGGGTCTGCTCCAGGGCAGTGAGCCAACTGCAGGTGTCATTTTGCCTCAAATTAAAATAAGTCTGTTTGACCTCATATCAGAAGAACAAAGAGTAACGTCTAGAAATCCCTGGGAGTGAAGTGATGTGGTATTGGTAATAAATAAGAAAGGCTTTTCCGTGAGTGGTAGAATGGTTCTCCCTGTGACCAGTGTGACGTCATAACCCTTTCAAGCCTTTGTGGATGTGACCCTGTTGCTTGCTAACAGCTGTGGGTCATAGTTGAAGATCAGTTGTGCTTCACGGTCTGGAAGGCCTCAGCCTGCTCTGAGTTTACTGCATGGAGGGCCTCCAGCATGCCAGGAACAACAGCCTTTGATCTGGCATATTTGCTCTTGTGGGAATGGCTAGAAGGGTTTGAGACCTGGCAGCTGTAGAAGTGGGAGGAGACCCAGTTCTTGCTAGCATGAGTCATCCCACGAACAAATAAAGTGGGCTTTTTCCTTATCGGTTTCGATATTGATACTGTGCTATAGCTTAGATGTATCACGTGTCGCTATGTGCCTTGTGACTTGATCTTGTGACCAATCTATATTCAACTGAATCAGCACATCAGGTCATACATAAAAGCCAGTTATTACTGATGCCCACATATATCTGTGGCAGAGTTTTCAGGGCAATCGTATTCCGCAACGTTCCAGATGCTGGAGGCAGTTGGAGGTTGGACTGTGACAAAGGAGACTCCTTGTGGGAGGCCAGTTTCTCCTCATTTTACCCTGATATGTGTCTTTTTCATGTCCAGATTTCTCCTTTATATAAAGACACCGGTTACACTGGGTTAAGTCTCACCCTAAGGGTTTCATTTAACCTGGATTAGGTCTCTGAAGATTCTGTGTCCACATAGGGTCATATTCTGACTTTCCGGGAGTCGGGACTTTAATGTAATACTTTTGGGGACACATAGTTGAGCCCATCATAGACTACGTGAACCTCGGTCCAATTAGCCTCACAGAGACAGCCATTCAGGAGTCTTCTACAAATCAGAAAAACAATTCTACTTGATTGAATTTAGCTCCTGTTCTGGATCCACGGAATGTGAAGATTTATATGGTCAGTGCCACTCGTAGTCTGTGTTTGATGAAATGTCTAACACACTGTACATTCTGAGCTTGTCCCAGTCTTGTTGACACGTGTGCTGTGTTCTCACTTCATTGGTAGCTGTGTTGTTGCTTGATGCCTTGTTTTGACCCCTACGTACTCCCTTCATCCAAAGAAGCCTCATTTGACTGTGTACTTCTGACATTTTCAGCTCTCCAGTGCTTTGGATAGACTGTTTATCCCAAGAGTTCACAGCTGCCTCTTCTGGCAGGTCTTTCAGCTGTTCGGATGCTGTCCATGACTCCGTCAGAGATGTGGGATGTGTTTCTTTTCTCCTCTGTGCCCTTCTGTGTCTCTAGATGTTCTGAGTATCTGCCAAGTCCCTCTCTCTGCAGCTCTTGACTTCTGCCTTACTCTATACCTGAGCTATCCTTTTAAATGCATCTCATTCCTCATTGCTAAGTATTCAGGTTTTGGTATCAGTGGCACATACTGTCTCAGTCCTGGGCACTGATATAACAACCATGTTTTGTTTGCCCAGCCAGAGACCAGACAAAAGTAAAACTTTTCTCCCTAGGGTTGTTAGTTATGTTTTGTCTCCCCTTACAAATATTCTACCATTATCTTTTAATAAATCTGCCTTGCCTGCAGGAAGTTGAGTTTAGGAAGGATGGATAGCATTCTTCCCTGTTAACATCACTTGTCATTGAGACCACACTAGGCCTCTAGCAGCACAGAGGGAAGGGGTCCCAGAGTCCTTTCTACTTGTATAAAAGGCTGCAGTGACCATTACTATTGAGGTGAATTTGAATATTGAAACCTTTCTACTGTACAGGGAATAAGTGCACTTCCCCAGACAGAGGTCACACCCTTGTTGCTTTGTCTGACAGTCACTGGTTCTCTACCTCCACTAAATACATTGTAAACTAAGTCTTCTGCACAGGCGAGGATCTTTGGCTAGGCTAGTTTCCCACTCTGCTTCTGTCATTCTCTTAGGAGAGTGCTGCCTCCTGGGGAATTCTCCTTTGGACCTAGAATCACCTTGCATATACTTTACCCTACTGGCTCATTTGCTCCTATAATGAAATTTAATGGGTGAGTCATTTCCCTACCACTGTCAAAGGGATGGGTTGCTTGGTTAAAATGGACTTTACTGCCACAGGGTAGCCAACCCCAAAGAAGCAAGCCATGTATTTTAACAGAATGGATATGCAGTAAGATTAGCCATCAGAGCTGGCTGGGTCCCCACCCGCCCCATGTTGTGACTCTCATGAAATTATTTAGACCCTGAGCCTTGTATCTGGGAAGAGGCAGGCCTGGGACCTTGCTCTCCAGAGAAAATGAGATTCTTGAGGTTCTACTGCTAGTCCCAGGGAAGTCCAATGCCAAGGGCTGAAGCTTACAGTGAGCTGCATCGCACTTTGCTGATAGCCAGGCCTGAAGACAGGCCAGAGCAGCACAGGCTTTCAAGATGCTGGGCTGTTAGGAAGAGGCTCAGGCTTTCAGTCTCCGTGGGGTGACTGGGTGGTCCTGGCATTTTACCTCTGAAGAAGCAAAGCTCACAGGATCCTGTCAGAAGTTCCAGTTTCCTCGCTTTTAAAATAGCCTACTCAGAGCCAGATCTCCCTTCAGGCCTTAGATGGGAGGACATCTTTAAAATTCTACCTGGAAGTTGAAGTATCAGGCCCAGTAAGTTCTTTGGCTGCTTGCATTAGTTCCTTTGCCGATTTTTCAGGAGTATACGCTGTTCTCCAGCATGGTCCTGCCTGCATCTGACTTTCTTTTCTTGGAATGTAGAGTGATCAGACTTACACTGGGGCTGACTTCCTCCCTTGCCTTCTCCACGCTTTTCATACAGCTTCGTTCCTTGGACATGTGCCTGCCGTCTTAACTCTTGAGGTGACTGTTCTAGGTCGAGTCTTCCTTCCTGTCTTCTGGGAAGACTGTCTCAGCACAGGTTCTACTGTTCAGTCATCAGTTTCCCTCCTCCCATTGTCTTAGCCTAAGACTTTCCTAACTTATGTTTATACACTGGAACCTACAAGTCCAGGAAACATGGTGAACTGGACAGGAATTCCAAGTCTGACTGTCTCTTGCAAACAAGAGCCCAGGGTACTTCATGTTCTTCTAAGCTACTCCTGGGTTATCACAAGATCCACTTGCTTGTTCAGATGGCCCACTTGTCACAGGTTGGGTAAAACAAGAGGCTACCTGCAGATTTTTTTATTCATTCTCAACCTGGTGAAAATTTCAAACCAGAAGGAAAGAAAGGAAGGGAAGTAGAGCCTGAAATCACAAAGACCTTGCCCTGGGGGAAATTAAAACAACAACAACAACAACAAAGAAAACCAGCTATGACAGGTTTCACTTAAACAAACAGTAGCTCTGTGACCAGGCTCATAAATATTTTTACACTTAATTTGACATAGAAGCTTTGAAGATTTATATTCAGTAATCCAAACTGATCATTTATTTCATTGAGGAAAACAAAATAAAACATCCATGTACTGATTCAGTGGAAGAATGGATGCTATTGGCTAGTGGAAAGACTTTAAAATTATTTTAAAATGTATTTCTATTTTTAAATTATGTGTATGTTGTTTTAAAAAACTAAAATACCCCAGTCATTTGATTTTACCAATGAAGACTCAGGAGCCAGATGCTGCGTTGAAAACCTGCTAGCTCAGAGAAGCAGAGAAAGCACCCAGCTGACATTCCACCAAAGCCAAAAGCCCAGGCCCAGAAGAACCTACTGGAGGAATGCATTCTTCTCAATGTGGCATTCAGTAGGAGGAAACCTACTGAAGGAGAAAACCCAAAGGAAGAAGAACTCCCAATTCCTTCACCACAATTGTCTTAAATACCCTCAGCTCAATGCCCCTCCTTTCTGTTTAATTCCTGTCAGTTGGTTTCTTGCTCTACCTCTTGACCTAGGGTTGAACTTTATTTAATCCTGTGTACAGGAACCCCTGGATTAAAGGTGTGTGCTTAGAGCTGAGCCACACCATAGCCATTTGTTTACAGTAAACAAAAAGTTCTAGCATTAAAGGCTGAGCCATCCCACAATTAAGAAACAGGCTTTTACAGTTTCTTGGGGTTCACAGTGTGATCAGATATTTTGCAGCATGTGTATGTATGTATCTTTGTGTATGTGTGTGAATGTGTATGTAGGTGTGTGCCTGTGTGAGCAGAAATGCTTGTGGAGTCCATAAGAGAACCTTGAGTACCCTGTGACTGGAAGTACGGGTGATTATGAGCTGCCTGATTTGAGTGCTGGGAACTCAACTTGGATCCTCTTCAAGAAAAATGCACGCTCTTAACCACCAAACCACCTGCCTAGCCCCGAGTTAAAGGACAGATTTTAAAAGTAATTCTGTGTGAGTTGGCTGTCCTCCTCTAATCCTGTGTCTGTTTGAGTTATAAACCCAAGGAATGAATTATGACTAGGAGAACCAGTTAAGGTAAGGAGTCCTGGAAAGGAGCCTGGTAAGGCTGGGCCATGATGCTCTCCTCCCCAGCTCATTCCCATGCATTTGATCTCTAAGGCCTCAATGGTTTTAAGTCTCTGAAGATTCCATTGTCCAACTCCTGTTCCCCAACCCAAGAAGCTATTAAGCAAGTTATTTTTAAAATTTTTAGAATTATATGTTTAGAGAAAGATCTTGAGAGTGGAAAATGGAACCCTGATTCTGTGTTTTGTTGCCTAATGGTAGCTCAAAAAGTAGCTCAAAAAGGCCACCTTCATGCATGCAGTGTCCATGCCCACACCCAGCGGAGGGGGCGGGGCAGAACTCAAGGACCAGTTGTGTTAGATTTCAGAATAGAAAGAATAAAGTGAATATGTCTGTTTCCTCAAGGAAAGAATGTACAGCATTTAACATTACAAATCAATTGCTCCCTAAGAGCTGTTTTTTGCATCAGTAACACGAAGACTCTGTCTCAAAAAAGCAAATGCAAACACAAGCAAGTCTAGTTATGTCCGTACTTCCTTCTTCAGCTCTTCACAGCTCAGCTTCACAATCACATGCTGAAAACTCACCAAAGAATAAAGGCCTGGATGTGGTCCCCATGCCCTGCCTTTTACACACAAAATGAAAGAACAGGCCAGTAAATAAGTACACCTGGGAGCATTAGACAGACAAGACTCCTCCAGGGTGATGGTGGTTATCTCCCCATGGGGAGATATGGAGTTATATGCTGAGGTGAAGAGTAGGCAGGTGTAGGCTGGCAGAGGTTGACTAGGAATTGTTAGAGACGGTGGAATGTTGCAGGGATGGAGCTGGGGATCAGTAACGATTCCTGCTTAGTCACCTGCTGGTCAAGATGACAGCTTAACATCACCTGCTGGTCAAGATGACAGCTTAATGTCACCTGATGGTCAAGATGACAGCTTAACGTCACCTGCTGGTCAAGATGACAGCTTAATGTCACCTGCTGGTCAAGATGACAGCTTAACGTCACCTGCTCGTCAAGATGACAGCTTAACATCACCTGCTGGTCAAGATGACTGACAGCTTAACATCACCTGCTGGTCAGGATGACTGACAGCTTAACGTCACCTGCTGGTCAGGATGGCATGGCTAGCTCTGGAAATGGAGCCAACTCACCGGCACTTCCATAGGAGGACTCGGTGCTCACATTGCTACTCTTTAACAGAAGGCTGAGCCCAAGTGGTCTGAGATGAGGGTAAATCAAAGATAATTCTGCTGGTAACACAGCGGAAATTAAAATCTGGGTGTATCATTTCTTGTCCTTGTTTTTTAAAAAGCTCACGAGAATGCCACATTAAGTAGAATGCATTCTCTTCAAATACCCAAGCATGGGGGTGCCACTTAAAAATGTGTACTTAGCTATAGCAGAGGTCTGTCTGTCTTTGGAAACTGCTCTGAGGTGGACTTGGTTGGAAAGTAGGTACAGAAATGGAAGACACCCAGTGAAGTCAAAGCTCGCAGGGCCTGGGCCTGACTCTGGTACACGGGGACCCAGTGAGAAGTGTCACTAAATCCAGTGTGTATGTGTGGGAAGGGGATGTGGAGAGACATCCAGGCTGGGTTGCAGCACTGGTCCTGTCAGATGCTACACAGCATGGAAAAAACCTTATGATCATGGCCAACTCTGCCAAAGCCATTCAGCACACACCTACAGTAAAGGCGAACTCTCAAGTTCCTGGCAGGGCATCTCAGAGTGTCCATTCTCTTCTTCTCTTTCTCTTGCCCTCCCCACCTGGTTCCTTCTCATCAGAATGATGTTGCCAGAACCTTTAGAGAAATAAAAACAAAATCTAGGTCAATGATTTCAGACATAAGAGAGCCAGCATGTACAGCAGTGTGCATCCTTTCATGTATGTTGCTCCTGAGTGTTTGATGATGACTAATGAATAACTATATGCTGATGGACAGACAGCTCTTACTGTGTATTCTCTCAGGGATCACCACAGTAAGCCAGGCGTCGGAACTATTGAAAGTGATGTCAGAGTCTGTAAGAAGCTCACTGTGGTAGATTCTGAACCTGGTGAGCACACCACCTTCCAGAGACTTACCTTTTCCCAAGTTCACTGTAAGATAGTTATGGGGGCTGGAGAGATGGCTCAGCAGTTAAGAGCACTGGTTGCTCTTCCAAAGGACCAGGGTTCAGTTCCCAGCACCCACATGGCAGTTCACATCTGTCTGTAATGGCCGGGTGTGGTCATACATGCCTTTAATCCCAGCACTCGGGAGGCAGAGGCAGGTGGATATCTGTGAGTTCAAGGCTAGCCTGGTCTACAAAGTGAGTCCAGGACACCCAGGGATGATACACAGAGGGCCCCTGTCTGGAAAAATAACCAACCAACCAACAAAAAGTTAGTTACAGCTTGTGTGTGTGGTGTATGTTTGCTAGTGGGAGGACTTGTGGGGAGATTCACCAATGGATTCCTGGGTATTCTGCCATGGCATATAGTTTTCTTCAGGCTTTAGGACTATCTGTGGTAGCTCACCCTGGTGAAACTTTGGCTTACTTTTCATGTGTGGGGTCAGGAGTAGGCAGTTAATCAATTTGGTGAAACTCAGCTTTGTGTGGCATAGAGTACAGTCTTTGAGACTGTCCTGTATTGTAAATAATCTAGGCATGATTTTAAGCATATGGCAGAATCACACAGGTTATATACAGACACCACATCCTTTCACACAGGAGACTTAAGCAGCTGTGGGTCTGGTGTCTGGAGTCCTGGAGTCAGTACCCACAGATAGCAAAGTATGTGTCCCAGGACGCAGAAGCACAGTCCGGGCAGCTGTGGGACAGCACAGACATAAGCTAAAAGGGCAAGGTTGGACAGCTGTGTGGTGGAAGGCAGGGTGGTGCCCATACG
>CAJQZJ010031946.1:7843439-7859287 GCA_907164525.1 Lophiomys imhausi
TTTGGGTTAGAACTCAAGGTTGGACAGCTGTGTGGTGGAAGGCAGGGGTGGTGCCCATACGTACTTTATAGTTTGGGTTAGAACTCAAGGTTGGTGGCCCTAGTCAAGGGATGGCAGTTTGACAAATTCTTGTTCCACCAGTGAGATGCATGCCTGAGCTAGACTGGAGACCAGGAGAAATGGAGGTTCTTAGCCCAGGCTCACCATTTACACGCAGTTACTCCACTGTTGCTGCTCTTCAGAACAGCAGCATGCTTTTATTCTCGAGGAAGAGCCTGGCTTACCGTGTGGATCTTTCCATCACTTCCATTCTGGTTGCCATTCCTGAGTACTAATGGCAAATAGCGGAGAGCCAGCGGCCTCACTGCTCCTGTTATCTGAACGCTCCCCAGCTCTGTCCCATTGGCCTTTGCGGCATGTCGTTGTAGCCATCAAGAGAAGGGACGCATGCTCTCATGCTTGTGGGCCCTTTAACTCACCCATAGCCCTCTGTCTGAAAGAGGCTGCTCTGTTTTTGGAGTGTGCATGTCTGTATTTGTGTTCATATTGGTGATTGAGATAACAAGTATTTCATTTTGGTTTATAAATATTTGGGGAGCTCTTAGTATGCTTGTGGTTATGAAAGAAAAACAGTCTTTTTAAGACAATATGTCATGGCTGAAGGTGTTTGAAAATCTCGTAGTTTACGTAAAAGTGGATAAAAGTGAAATAGTTTTAAGAAATCTCCAGCATGCAAACATGTAGCTGGAAGAGTAGAACATGTCCAGTACCTCTGCCCAGTCACTGCAGTCATGCCTGGCTTTGTTCCTGTATGCTTTGCCTCTGTCCCTACCTGCTTTAAGGTAGGAATTCCACATGTCATATCACTTCATTTACAGAGATTTTGCTGCTAATGTCTGAGAAATTAGGAATTAGAAATGAATTGCACGGTATTATTGATAACTTTCTAATAATCCTTCAATTCAAATGTGATCTTCAAATCTCTAAGGTCAGCAATATTATACTTACGCAGTTTGACTGGCTTTTAAACCTATGACATTAAATGTCAGCCCTGCCATGAAGACACCATCCTTTCTGTTTTCTCCACCTCTGCTGATGCTATAAGCCCCTGGCCCCACACCCCACTCCACTCCACTACCCTATTCAAGGACTTTTCACTTTACCTAAGTACCTTAGAACATATTGGTCATGAAAGTGTTGAGATGATGGAGTTCAGAGATCGGTGGCACATACGTCACAGTTACAGAGTCAGGAAATAAGCCTCAAGCCTGAAATGGTGACATGTACCTGCAATCCCAGCCATTGGGAGGCTGAGGCAGGAGGATTCTGAGTTTAAGGCCGGCCTGGGCTATGCGGTAAGTTTCAGGGCAGCCTAGACTCCCTAACCAGATCATGACTCAAAAACAAATGCAAGGGGAGGTTATATGTTTAAGACAGTAAAGCTTACTTAGGGAGAGAGTTCTCCAACTGAAACCTTAATTTCTTCTTTAGAACTGTTCTTTTTGTATTGGAAGTTAGTAGCAGAGGTGGGAAGGGGATTCTGCTCTCCCTTGGTAGCCAGGCCCTACCTTGCTCCTCCTTTTCCAGCAGGAAAGGCCTCTGGGTTAGCAGGGAAGTCAGAACCATCCTGTGTCTGAGGCCCCAGGCCTTCTACTGGTACAGGGAGGATTTGCCTTTATAAGAAGCTTCCAGCTGCTGCTGCCCTCAAGCCACAGACCCAGTAAGTAACCCTTTCTATGTCTCCTTGGTCCTGTTTTGAAGATGGCTTATCTTTGCTGAGCTTGGTCAGCCTGCCATTGCTCATCCTCCATTGGTAGTGTCCTGGGAGGAAAATCTGGTTTAAAATGTGTGGTAATTGATTTACAAAAAAAAAAAAAAATTATTTTCATAGTGATCGAACACTTCAGTACTTCAGTGTTCCATCAGCCAGTCTGAACGTGCTTCTTTCTTCAGGGGGTTTGTTTGCTCCCTCTCCCTCCCCCCCCTCCCCCCTCTCCCCTCCCCCTCTCTGGGACAGGGTTTCTCTGTGTAACAGTACTGACTGTCCTGGAACTCACTCTGTAGGCCATGTTGGCCTTGAAATCATAGAAATCCATCAGTCTCTGCCTCCTGAGTGCTAGAATTTAAGGTGTACACCACCGCTGCCAGCCCATATTTGTTTTCTCTTTAATCTCCATGAGTTTTTCTGTCTTGGGTAGGAATTCTAAGTTCACTTTCAGATGCAGACATTTTGGATAAAGCAAATATAGAGACCACTTGGGCAAATGTTAGTGTTATTTTCACCAAAGCTGAACGCAGACTTGCGAATTTTCGTACAATCTTTCTTTTCTTTTTCATGTAAAGACTGGGACACTTGCCTGACCTAAAACAAAGTTAGCAGCCCTGCAAATAAGTTGTGGCTTTTCTGCCAACCCTTGAGCTACCACACCCATTGCTGGAACTTTCACTGGTATTTTATCCTGTCCAAATCTGCCCTAACTGTATCCCTGACCCAAGTCTGAAATTAGACTTCGAAATGTATTTCTATTGGATCGTGTGTGTGTGTGTGTGTGTGTGTGTGTGTGACAGAGACAAAGAGACAGAGAGAGATGCGGAAGTTCTGTTCTATAATATATAAATTCTTTGAAGTTCCTTTTAAGATTTTTCTAAATTCATATTTATTAATAAAGATCCATTGTGATGGGAAACTACTCCTTTTTGGGCCTGTGAACAGTGATGCCTCTTCTGTTTTGCCCAGAATCGGAGGAGCTTTTTCCTGTGAACTGTGACTTTGAACACAAGCACTTCTTTGCTGTGGTAATTATTTTTCCTGGTGCCTTTTCCTTCAGCAAGTGGCGTAAAGAAGCATACAGTAGGCACTTATAACCTAAAGGTAAATTTGCTACCTTGTCAGGGTTGTGATGGTGAAGTTTTAATTTTCTTTTTTTTGGTTTTTCGAGACAGGGTTTCTCTGTGTATCCTTGGCTGTCCTGGACTCACTTTGTAGACCAGGCTGGCCTCGAACTCACAAAGATCCGCCTGCCTCTGCCTCCCAAGTGCTGGGATTAAAGGCGTGCGCCACCACCGCCCAGCGAAGTTTTAATTTTCTAAGTACCATTGTCAACTCAGAAGAACAAACTAGCCATGAGTAATGGTGAGTGTTTGTAATCCCAGCCCTGGGGAAACTGAGGCAGGAGACGTGAAATCTTGAGGCTCCTCTGGGCTGCAGAGTGAGACGTAACTCTGTTCAGGTAAGCAAAGAAAGAGACCAAAGAAACCTGGGCACTCCGACCTTTTACTTTGGGTCTCAGGTGCATGGGATGGGATGGTTCTGGGTGTGTTAGCATAGGTCCATGCAGGTGCTACTTTTATTCATCCAGCTCTTTACTTAGTTCATTTTAAATATGATTTTATTTCTAATCCCTAGTACTCATTTTCATTCATAATTTTTTTATATATTGGGAATATCATCCACAATTTATACAAGTTATGTACAAGGCATGAAAATGGAAAACAGCACAAAATACAATTGAGGTATAAGCTAAGAGCACGGTATGTCATGTTTATACAATTGAGGTATAAGCTAAGAGCACGGTATGTCATGTTTAAGAGCATGGTATGTCATGTTTAAGAGCACGGTATGTCATGTTTAAGAGCATGGTATGTCATGTTTAAGAGCACGGTATGTCATGTTTAAGAGCACGGTATGTCATGTTTAAGAGCACGGTATGTCATGTTTCAATAAACATAATCCAAAGTGTGGAAACTAAGAAACCACATAAATGAGTCTCTTTTTTTATTTTTTTTTTATTTTTTTTATTTTTTTTTTTTTGGTTTTTCGAGACAGGGTTTCTCTGTGTATCCTTGGCTGTCCTGGACTCATTTTGTAGACCAGGCTGGCCTCGAACTCACAAAGATCCGCCTGCCTCTGCCTCCCAAGTGCTGGGATTAAAGGCGTGCGCCACCACCGCCCGGCAAGTCTCTTTTTTTAAAAAGTAAAACCATATAAAATATTTATTTCACGTGAGGTAGAGGACAGTTGTGTGTGTCATGTGATGCAACCAGCCACAGCAATTTTAATCATAAATCTATACACACTGCCAAAAGTATCAGTTTAACTATGCTCGGTATAGTCAGTTTGTCTCAGTAGTTGTAGAAGGGACTGTTCACTTACTGCCATCACAGGTTAGAAACTGAGAAACAGCCGAAGACTATTACACTGCCTTAAAATTACCAAGGTAAGTACTTCAGCAGAAAAGCTAATGGTGACTACATTTACCACAAACTAACAATTCAAAAGATGCCCTAGATTTAGCAATTATAGGGAGCTTTCATGAGAATTACTTTAAATGTGATGTGCTTTATTTTCAAGTGAGGTATCTATATTGAAAAAAAGGCTTATAAACTTCTTTTATATTAAACTAACTTTAAACACTATTTTTTTCTGGGATTAATTTTAAAATGTTTTATATTTGATCACTTTCTAATTCCAAAACAGTAGCACTATATAAGATATTTAATTCTATTTCTAAACAAGCTTCAAATTGTATTACGTATTTTAAAAGCCATTTAAGTGGGAAGATTTAAAAAGACTGTCTTTTTAAACAAGATACAATACAAAATACCCATGTATGTTTTTCTTCCAAGAGTGGAAATGCTTAAGTATTTTACACTAGAAAAAAAAAATTAAGCTGTTTAAATATCTCAGTTCCACAAGTATAAGCGGAGCAGTTCATATCACATATTGCTGACTGTTTCCATGAAACCATTAACAAGGAGATCCAAGTACAGATGAACTTGTCATTAGTTTGTAATGTCCTGCCCTAAAGATTAGCTGCATAACGGACAAATAAAAACTAACATTCTTCCCCGCTCACATGCTGAGCAGACCTTCCAGAAGCGGATGAAAACCCTTCAGGACCAACCAGCTTTGCAGCTGTTGCTAGGAAAATACCTCAGGCGTGTTTCATAGTGCTCCCTTTTCATTTTGCTTTTCTGCAAATAGAAGCCAGAGATACACAAAGAAACTGGTTGTTCTGGTGTGCCTTTGGAAGGATGCAGTGAGCCTTCCAACAATGTGTTACTATTATCTACTTCAGTCTGCTTTATAATCACTATGTACAAATGAGTTTTTTCATTTCTCCTTCCCGCCCCTGTACAAAAGATTTTACATATAAACAGGCTATATATTAAATAAGTTATAAAATTAGCTCAAGAAGCATACATTCAGAATTTTTTTAAACTTAAAAAATAACTTTTGTATGTGTATTTTATGTGGGAGTGTGTGTATCTGTGAGTGCGAGTGCCCTTGGAGACCAGCAGAGGGCAGCAGATCGCCGGGAGCTGGAATTGCAGGTGGTTGTGAGCCACCTGAGGTGGGTGCTGGGAACTGAACCCTGGTCCTCTGCAAGATGTGCTCTTGACTGCTGAGCAGTCGCCCCAAAACCCAGATTTTTAAAATTACAGTGAAATTTGCATATAGTGATGTCATAGCTGTACAAATTGTGTGTAGTTCCCAGCTCCCCTCTAAAGTAGGACAGTTATTTAGAAAGTAATCCTAAAGACTGTTAGAGCCATGAGAAGTCAAAGGAGCAGGAAGCCTACAGGTGATGCTTTATCAAATCAGTGACCACTCTGTGTTGCAGAATATTTGATCACATTGTGAACCTCGAGTTTATGAATTGAAAAACTTTGTAATTATGGGATGGCTCAGCCTTTAACCTTAGAGCTTTCTGTTTATTGTAAACAAGTACTTATGGTGTGGCTCAGCTCTAAGCACACACCTTTAATCCAAGAGCTTTCTGTACGTACACAGGATTAAATAAAGTTCACCCTAGGTCAAGAGGTGGAGCAAGAAACCAGCAGACAGGGATTAAACAGAAAGAGGGGACAGTGAGCTGAGGGTATTAAAGACTGCATGGAGGAGGAGTGGGCTCCTTTGAGTTCAGTCCTTCAGATAAGTTCCTTCAGAATTTATTCCTTCAGGGTTCCTTCATGGTGGCTTCATAGGTTCTCTTCTTCTAGGCTTCTTCCTCTAGGTTCTCCTGGGGTTCTTAGCTTAGGGCTTTAGACTGGGACATTGGTGGAATAGGAACATCAGCTGGGTGCTTTCTCTGCCTCTCTGAGCTAGCAGGTTTTCATCCCAGCATCTTGGTAAAATAGTATGACTGGGATATTTTAGTTTTAGTTTATTAAGACAACAACTCTGAGTTGTGCTGAAGCCCTAGGTAATTCTGGGAGCCAGGATAGGTGACATGGGTAGGAGGTAGTAGGATGTTTAAAGTTGATGACCATTCCCTGTGGGTAATTATAACCCTGACACTTCCAGCAACCCCCAGGTTTGATGGGCAGAGGGAAGGTTCCCTGAAATTAGTTATAATTTGGGCACCAATAATTTGGGTCATAGAAACTGAACAGTACTTAACTAAGCATGCATTTTGAAGAAATTTCTCACTAAGCAAGCTTTGAACTTTAGCCATCAACTGATAGGTACTTTAGCCATCAACTGATAGGTGTCATAGTTAAAACAAATAACTTAGATGGGATTGACACTGGGATCCTTTTGTGGTGGGTTGGGAAGAAAGGATTTATTTCAATTTACACTTCCCAGTCCATTGTTAAGAAAAGTTGTGGTAGGAACTTGAAGCAGAAACCAAGGAGAAGAGCTGCTTGCTTACTCACTTCCTGGGCTATGCTCAGCCTAGGTTCAGTAGTGGAGTTCCTGATAGCTAATACATTATAGATCTGTTGTCTACTGTGATGAGTGTGAAAGTTGTAAAACTTTGTGTGATCAGCCAAGATACTGATGGGGGAGTTCCCCGTTCTCCATCTATGCATTTGCTGAAGGTGACTGTTCTGCTTTCTGTAAGACACAGACGTCACTGAAAAGACTGGTGTTGGTCATGGTCGTCTTGTACACTTCTTTCACAGTACTGCCTGTTCAGTCAGGTTTACAACTGTCATTTACATAGTGTTAGAGTAATCGTCCATTATATTAATTAGTTACTGGAGGGAGATCTTCTTCTAAGAATTATTTTTGAGAACATAAAATATTTTTCAGAGAATAGGATTTTCAAAAATATTTTAATGTAGTTTTTCCATTTAAAAAAAAAAGCCTTTTCAGCTTAGCCATGAAAATTAACTTAGCTTTATCAACACATTCTGTCTAAACTGGGCTGTGGCTTAAATAGCTCATCCATGGGCAAGGCAACATTTTAATAGATTTGCTTGTCCTTTCTGAACTTTGCAGCGGTCCTTTAAAACCCGTTTGAAATTTGCTGAGACATTTTGTGGTTCTGCATCTGTGCTTTCATGGTGATTTCGGGTTTAGTGGGATGGTTCTTGTTTAGGGTACAAGACATCTCTCCCTCAGACTCCAAATGAGCCCTACTTTATAGACCTGAGGTTTTTGGTAATGGGTAAGTAGATACACAAAATATATTATAGTGATGTATCTTTGCCTTAGGCTGGCTAATGTAGCTTGAAAACTTGAGAAGAATATATGTTCTGCACTTGGGCATTTTGTTCTATAACTTGAATTAGTCCAGGTAACTGATAGAATTGCTCAAACCTTCTGTATTAGGGTCTTCCCACCCCTGCCTGCCAATCCAACAGAGCGGAAGAACAAATGAGTCATGGGATGAATAAAAATTGGTATAATATTTACATCCAATCCTATCAATAATCACATTAAATATAAATGAGCTGAATTTGTGTAATTCTCCCTTACTTCTGCCAGTTTGTGCTTTATGTGTTTTGAAGCTCTGATATTAACTTGCAGAGACATCTGCACTCATTATGACTTCTTGGCAAATTAACTCTTACCACTGTAATTGTTCTGACAGATGCAGGGCTTACACTGTAGTCCCAGCTGCTCAGGAGGCAGTCAGGAGGATCAGCTTAAGGCAAGCCTGTGCCCCGTCTCTGCCTGCTTGTCTCTCTCTCTCTATCCCTCTCTCTGGCCCTCCTTCCCCACTCAGCTACATTCCCAAATCCACACAGGGTTATTAGTTCTTGGGGTGGTGAGTGGACTAGGGCTGGGTGCACCCACAGGGGAGCCTAGGAATCTTACCTGTGGCAGGAGTTCCCTTTCCTCCAGGGCTGAATCACTGCTAGCCCCACCTGCTTTTAGTCTCTCCTCACTTTCTTCAAAGCTGTTTTTATATTTCATTCAGCATCTAATTTTCTTAGTATAATCGTTCTGCCAATGACCAGAACTGGAGTTTCCAGTTGTTATTTTTAGTAATATAATAATCATTTTAATATTCAGGGTTTTTTTTTTTTAAAAGATTTATTTATTTAACATTTGAGAGCTCTATCTGTATATATCCCTGCAGGCCAGAAGAGGGCATTAGATTCCAGTATAGATGGTTGTGAGCCACCATGTGGTTGCTGGGAATTGAACTCAGGACCTCTGGAAGAGCAGACAGTACTCTTAACTGCTAAGCCATCTATTCAGTTCTTAACTTGAAAACTTTTCAATAACCTTAGCCCCCCTTTCCTTTTTGTATAGTTAAATTGATTGTGTTTTTATTTCTAATATACATATATTAGAAATTTGTAATATACATATTAGTTGACACACACACCCAATTAAGTATATCTGTTTAATTGCCTTAGACTTTGGAAACTATTTTACTAAAACTTTGAGGAGCCCTTGTGTCTACTTGACTGCTGTACAGACTCCACTGCTGTTAGGCTGTTACAGCCGAGTGTCACACCATCCTGTGTGTATGCACCAGTTCACCTGCCTCGTGCTGAGGAAGGCTGGGTTGTTTCCATAATTTTGTTCCTGTAAAGACTCCTCTGTAAACATTTGTGCATTGCTGTTGGTTGCATGTTTTGAAGGAAACACAAGTGTATTGAAAAGAAATGTGGCTATTTGAAGTGACGGTGCCAAACTATTTCTCAATGTTGTAAATCCATGTAGAGTCCCAGCACCGCTTTGCAAGAGAGTCTGTGAGTTCACAGCCTTTCAAAACACTTACTTGCTAATTAACTGGATCTAAAATAATATCACACTGTTTTAAATTTATTGATTCTTAATGACATTAAGCACTTCATATTTCTGTTGGTTAAAAAATATTTCAAATGTCCCCTCATATTTTCACCAGTTCTGCTTTCACACTGAGTTGCAGGGACTTTGCACTTCTTGGGAAGGATCCTCTGAACTCTAGACACCTGTATTTAACCACTTCAGGTGGCTTTAGCTTTGTGTCTGTCACCGCTCCCTCCGCACCTATTTGCTTTGCAAACCCCTCCAGACTCTGCTGTGTTACCCAACTCAGTACCTGCCTTCTTCATCATGGTGTAGACACATGGGTTCCTTAGGCCTTACTGTCTTCCCTTAGGTTATGTGGAGGTGCCGCATGATACAGAGATAGGGAGTAAGCACATGCAAACGTGTACAGATACGTAATACTGCCATATTTTATTATGTTAAAGAAAGGATTGGTTTAATGGATTGGAAGTTACCGCTGTGGTCTGAGTGGTCTCAGTATTCCACAGGCTTCTGACCGGGATGCAGGCCAGATGCTCCTGCCCACCAAACTTGGAAGGAAGGGTGCTGGCTTGTTGGTGTTGCTTAGCTCTGTTCTTGGAATGCTGCCAGTCAGGATCAGGCCTCATGCCTGTTAGGCAGCCATCTACCCTTGCGCTGAATCCCCCAGCCCAAGAAGTGTTGTGTTCTACACAAATAGAATTGCTTTCAAAAGGAATGTCTGTTTTTCTGACTCAGTGAGGCTGTGAACATGCTTATCTTTTTCTTTTCTTTTTTTATTGATTGATTTTCATGAGCATACTTCTGAAATATGGGCATTGTTTTGTTGTGCTGATATTCCCACATTAATAGCTGAGCTTGATGTTTCTGTCTTGTATGTGCACATTCATGACTCTGTATGTGTGTGTGTAGATAGAGTAGATAAAGGGGTTCAGAGTTTAGAGGGGCTTTGATTTAAAAGATGGCCAGTTGTGTGTGTATGTATATGTTTCTGTTTTTAAAATGAAAAAGAATGGAGCCCACTTGATCATGAAATCCAGGGCTTGTTTAATACTTTATGCTCTTAGTTTTAACATTTTGAGTTTTCCAACTACCTCTGTGGACTGTGCCCACCCAAAAAATTATGAATAATTTTTTTTTGAGACAGGGTTTCTCTGTGTAGCCCTGACTATCCAGGAACTTACTCTGTACACCAGGCTAGCTTTGATCTCAGAGATAACCTGCCTCTGCCTCTGGAGTGTTGGGATTAAAGGCATGTGCCACTCACTTGACTATATGAGTAAACTCTTAAAACCCCTTGGTTTACATCCTAGCTTATTTATGCCTTGGTTTTTACTTGGCTGTATTCATGTACTTGGGGTATCTTTTTGCTATATTATTTTTGCATAAAACAATAGTGAAGATTTATACTTTCTGAAGTGAGTAAAATTTTACATAATTCTAGATAAAATTATAAACCAGAATATGGTATGTCAGATTTTTGAAGTATTTTGCCTATCAAATAAATACTTGCTCTTATTGCAAGTTAATAATAAAACAAAACAGAAAGTATTATTTCAGAATTTTGTTAGAAAAAATGGGTAGTAGAAAGCTGATCCCTGAAGCTGATAGCAGACCTATAAATACATTTATGAAAACAGAGTATTGTGTGAGGTCTGGCTGCTTGGAAACAGAGGGCAAAGGCTTCTCTTGAGCAGTGTGCCTTTTACTTCCCAGGTGTTACTACGGTGTAGTGTCTGTGGCATGACACCAGTCTTCTCTAGGCCTACTGAGAAATCTACATGGGTGCTGGCACCAAAAATGCATTAAGGAATGTGAAGATCACATAATTTGAGTGTTCTGTTGCTGGCCATTGCTATAAGTGCGATTTCACTTCATCTTTTAGCTGCTAAGCCATATGCACACACCTTTAATCCCAGCACTCAGGAGGCAAAGGTAGAAGGATCTCTGTGAGTTAGACGCCAGCTTGGTCTACATAGCCAGTTCCAGGCCAGCCAGGGCTACACAGTGAGACCCTGACTCAGTAAACAAGCCGACCCACCAGTATGACCATGAACAGATAGATCGTGATGCTATGTCAGGGTAAGTTTCCCACTGAGGTAGGACCTAACCGTAGACCTCAGGTGTTTGGAAAGGACACGCTCCTACTGATTATGTGCAGACGTGTTTTCTTATTATTTGTCCCTCAAACAGTGCAACGTACAAGCTAGTTACAAAGCACTTTTATTGGGCTAAATACTATTAAGTAATCATGAGACACTTCAGAGTGCTCTGTGCAAATGCTGTGTGGTTTTGTATAAGGAACTTGAGCACCATGGAAGCTGGTATCCAGGGTAGTACTAAAGCCACTCTCCTGTGGGTAGCAGATGTTGTCTGTACGCTAGTGAGCGTGGTCCTTATATAGACCTTATGGTAAACTGATACATAGAATGTAAAACATAGAAAATGAAGGGGACAGTGTTTAGATGAGGCTGATACAGAAAAAGTCTTATCGCACCCTCCTGGCCCTCAGCAGGCTACCATAAATAATACCCCTTCGTCCTTCAGTCTGTCTGCACCCTCCTGGCCCTCAGCGGGCTTCCATAGTACCCCTGTGCACTTCATAGAGACCTAGAGCTATGAAGAACAATGTGGCCACCATTCTACCAGACTTTTTGTTTTTGCAGTTTGGGGGATTGAGCCCAAAGCCCTGTACACAAAGCAAACACTTTATTGCCAACTTTGGCCCCACCTCTCCACCAGACTTTGTACAAGCTTGAGTGAAAAGATCTAAATCTTGCACGAACTGGTGGAGACACAGGGACTGAGATGCTGCTTCCTACAGCAGGGGATTAAGTGAGCCTGTTAATTCAGCTCCATGCTGCTTCTGACGTCTCCACCTCCTGACTGGAGCCATGATCTGAAGTAGAGTTAATAAGCCCACTAGCAAGCGCACATCACACATAGCATGAAGTGATGACGTCGTGGTCTTCGCTCCTCCCCCAGGTTGAAGCTGGAGTTTGCCGCTGACGCCAGGAAGATGATGAGTGACGCTAGTGACATGCTGGCCGCAGCGCTGGAGCAGATGGATGGGATCATCGCAGGTACCATGTCGCACGGCCTGACCGCCACCCACCCTGTCCTGCCCTCTCTGCTCTGATTTAATTCCTTGGCTCTCTCTCCAGGGCTCTCTGGACCCCAGGTTTTCACTCTTGTTGTGCTTCCGCAGTCCTGTCAGTTACTCTGATGTTCTGCTGCAAAATGTCAAAAACTTTACTTTCTTCCCCGAGCTCATGAAGCTGCAGGGTCCGAGTCCCAGGTGTCAGATGTGGGTGGTCCATTGTCCACACTAATGGTGTGTTCTGTCCTGTTTCTGTGAATGACTTGCTCCTAGAAGTCAGCACTTGGGACACAGATGGCTTGTTTCCTCACTAAGCCTCCCCTGCCAACCAGATCTCTCCTGTGAAATGCCCAGTAGGTACATCAGTGCCACACTGAGCTAAAGGACAAACTAAGCATCAATAAGCTCATTCTCTTTCTTTTGGGGGGTCCTCTAGTGACCTTCTTCCATCCACAATTTCCTAAATCTGAAGAAGTCACGCTGGGCCCTTCATGTTCCCTTTTCAGTGAATTCAATCCTGTCAGCTCTCCATCCTCCATCTTGTCAAGAAGTCTTCCGTTTTTCCATTCATTTTGCTTTGACTTAATGACGCTTTTGCCCATGTTGCCAAGGTGGAGCACCCTGCTTTTCTAGTCCCTACATCTCTGGACCCCAGAATCTCCAATCACAGATCTCTCTCTTCACAGTGTCCCCTTGCCTGTAACCTGAATTCAGTCAGTAGCTCTTGGTGGCAGAGGCAGACCCGCAGGCCCTGACTTCTCACTAGCAGAGCAGCTGATCTGGAGTCAAAAACCTCTGTGCTGCATGGTGGTTGCCACAATGTCCTCATGCCATATACCTGTCATTCTCCTGTGTCTCAGGAGAAGACTTACGTGTGCTGCAGGCCTGTGACAATAATGAGAGGGTAGAGTAGTCACCGGTCATCTGGTGGTCAGTCACAGCTGTAGTTGGGCATCCTCGCCCCAGCTCGTCTCTGTTCTGACCATCACCTGGAGGTGGTTTTCTGTTGAGACTCTTCCCCCGAGGGAGATGTCATGCTGGCTCTTTGTGCATGCATGTTCTGGAGACCCAACTTATTTCAGTGCCTCAGTTTAGAGTGTTCCTCTCATTTCCTGGAATGTCTTTTTCAAAGTGTTGTTTGTAAGCGAACTTCCTGAGAGGGAGAGCCAGTTAGTGCTCGTCTGGAGCAGCGCTGTCTTGTTCTTGGGATGATGTGTGCTTTCAGACAGCTCTGCATGCTCACAAGAGGCTTGTTCTGTCCTGAGTTCAGAGAGCACAGTGAGGCCCAGTCCCAGGCTCTGGCTAGGCACTAACCTCATACCCAGGAAAAATGGAGGAGCAATACATCTGGAATAGCATGTGCAGCCTAATCTACTAGACTAGTGTGTTTGTTTCTTAACCCCTGTAAGACCTAAGGGCCAGTGTTAGAGTCACTAAAAAAAAAAAAAAAAAAAAAAAAAAATGCCAGCAAGGCTTGGTAGGTAAGAATTCCTGCCACCAAGCTTGCCGACCTGAGCTCAGTCCTAGGGACCCACATGGTGGGAGGAGAGAACTGACTCTGTAGTTTGTCCTCTGATCTCCACACATGTAATGTGGCACATGTATGCTCTCCATGACACGTGTGCATGCTCATGAGAAAACACACAACTGTAACAATTAAATAAATGTATAAAAATAATAATAAGGACTGAAGAGATGGTTCAGTAGTAAAGATCACATACTGCTTTTGTACAGGATCTGGGATACATTCCCAGCGTCCACAGTAGTCAGGTTACAAATGCTTATAATTCTAGTTCTAGGGGAATCAGTTGCCCTTCTCTTGACTCTAAGGTACCTATATGCATGTGGCACATATAAACTCACATAGGAACATGCATGTTTAAGCACACACAAAGACAGATAAACAAATGTTTATAAAACTTTTGTAGAAAATAATAAGAAAAAAAGAAAGAAAAAAGAAGATTGTCCAGGACTCAAGCCGAACTCAGTCAGATGTTTTGTGGGTAGGTTGGACCTGGGCTTATTCCAGTTAACAGTAATGATTTTTCAACTAAAGGAGGAGGGACAGGAGGAGAAATCACTGTAGATACTTGGGGTATTTGTTTGTTGTTATTGTAAACTAAATATATATATATATATATATATATATATATATATATAGAGAGAGAGAGAGAGAGAGAGACATATATATATATATATATATATATCTGTGCTCACTGTGTTCTGTAACAGGATACAGGAGAGTAGAATGTTGTTATAGTAATACCAGGTGATCTTATAAGTGCTGGAACAGGACACTGGACACTGCAGCCCTCTGGATAGTGTGTGTATGTGTGCGTGCGTGTGTTCTGCATGTTTACATGTATGAGGGTACATGTGGAGGACTGAAGTTGATGTGGAGTGTCTTCCTTGGCTTTCCACCTTATTCTTTGAAGTAATGGTTCTCGCTGAACCAGAGCTCACCAGCTCTTGCTTGTCCCAGGAGTCTAGTCTCTGCCTCACAAGTACTGGAATTGCAGGCTACCACACCTTTTTTCTGAGACAGGGTCTTACTATGTAGTCTGACTGACCTGGAACTTGCTATGTAGACCAGGCTGGCCTCAAAATCTCAGAGCTCTGTCTGCCTCTGCCTCCCAAGTACTGGGATTAAAGGTGTGCACCACCACATTCTGCTTAGAACACCAATATTTAAAACTAATGTTAACAAGAAATTTGGTGCTAAGCTTATTTGTTTGTTTTGTGACAGGGTTTCTCTGTGTATCCTTGACTGTCTGGACTCACTTTGTAGACTAGGCTGCCTTGAACTCACAGAGATCCACCTGCCTCTGCCTCCCGAGTGCTGAGATTAAAGGCATGTTCCACCACGCCGGGCCTGGTGCTAAGCTTATAAACAGAGTGGGAGAGGAAATGCCTGTAGCACATATGTTCATATATGCATATGTGACACATGCAACTCATTGAACATCACCACATATGTTACTCTCATTTTCAGGGAACTCAAAGAATTCATGGTCTCTAGAATCCATATTTTCTGGGAGGCATGGCTCCATCTGAACTGGTCATCCATCTTGTTCTGGTCCCTTCTGAGCCTACCATGCTCCTTTTCCCTCTGTCCCCCACAGCTGGCCGTTTCATTAGGCATCAAAGCATTAGCATTTAGTGCCAGTGAGATTTTTTTTTCCAGCTATGTAAGATTAGAGAAATAGAGCTACAGGATTGGATTATTTTGTTTTGTTTTTTCCTGTTCTTTGTGGTCATTGCTGGTGACTAGGCTGATCTATCTTTTCCAGGTGTGGTATTTTACCTAACAAGTCCTATTGTTCTCTGATTTTTTTTTTTTTTGAAAACCAGGTTCTAAAGCCTTGGAGTATTCCAATGGGATTTTTGATTGTCAATCTCCCTCCTCCCCATTCATGGGAAGCCTGCGAGCTCTGCACCTCGTGGAAGACCTGCGTGGACTGCTGGAGATGATGGAAACGGATGAGAAGGAAGGACTGAGATGCCAGATCCCAGACTCAACAGCGGAAATGCTTACCGAGTGGCTTCAGAGTCAGATGGTAGGCTTCTGTGTGTTCCTTCTCTGTGCTGTCAGACTAGCAGATCAGAACAAGAGAAAAAGAAAACTTACAAGGCAGAGTAAGAGGCCCCAGTTCAGGTATGTCTATGTACCAAGTGAATGCAGTGGCTGTAAGGCCAGAAGATGGTGTCAGATTGTGTGTGTGTGTGTGTGTGTGTGTGTGTGTGTGTGTGTGTGTGTGTGTGTGTGTGTGT
>CAJQZJ010031946.1:7859297-7892757 GCA_907164525.1 Lophiomys imhausi
TGTGTGTGTGTGTGTGTGTGTGTGTGTGTGTGTGTGTGTGTGTGTGTCTGTCTGTCTGTCTGTCTGTCTGTCTCACATAGACAGTTGTGAGCCATTGTGTGGGTGAAGGGAATCAAACCATCATCAGAAGAACAGACCATGTAACCCTTAACCTCTCTGTTGGTCCAGCCCCTAAGCATAACTTTTGAAAACACACTATTGCATGGGCACCAACAAGTTGCCCATTTCTACCTCTGAAATTGACCGGCTTCTAGGTTATGTAAGTGACTTAAAGCATACCTTAAAGTAAACGTTCCTGTGAGGAAAAGAACCTTGCAGCCGGGCGTGGTGGCGCACGCCTTTAATCCCAGCACTTGGGAGGCAGAGGCAGGCGGATCACTGTGAGTTCGAGGCCAGCCTGGTCTACAAAGTGAGTCCAGGACAGCCAGGGCTGTTACACAGAGAAACCCTGTCTCGAAAAACCAAAAAAAAAAAAAAAAAAAAGAACCTTGCACATAACAGGTGCTCTTCCAGTAACAGTGGGATGGGGCCTCCTACGAAGAGCTTAATAGCTATTCTGGACAGGAAGTACAGTGAACGAACTCTTCAGAAAACAGTAACTGTATTTGAGGATAAGTGCCATCTAGTGGTTTGTGACCATCATGTCTCTTCCTCTTCTGTTAGCTCATACACAAGTTTTTAGACATCCTTCCTACACTGCTGTGGACACAGTAAATATCATGTCTGGTACCTGTTGAACACAGAGTCTAAAGAACAGCACAAAAGCAGATGCAAATGATAAGATAGGAGAGTGACAGAGCGTTTAGGATGCATGCATACACTTACGACTTGGTTGCCTTTATATACAAACTAATCAAGGATGAAGGTTTGTTTGGCACACTGGACAATGAGAGCTGCCTGCTCTGAGAGTCTGAATGCACACACTATTGCTGAAGCATTTCGTTTTGTGGTGCACAGATTCTGGAGCCCCAGCCTGGCCTGATCTGAGCCTGGTGTTCCTGGTTCCATCCAGTTTGTGCCAGTCAACCATCTTTCAATGGCAGTGCAGTTAGCTACACACAGTTAGAGGAGTTAGAGCTATTTCACTCTTAGAAACACATGATGCCTGTTCATGAGACTTGACACTTGCCCTGGGAGGGTCCTCCTAGGGATTTAAGAGTTCAGGTTTGCTGTTTTCTTCAGAGTAGCTTTGGTGCTATGAAGCTCACTGTTCCCTGGCAAATTCCTCAGCCTGCTCCTGTTTCCTGTGTCTTTACTCTGATATTCAACACACAGTGAGAAAGGAATTTATTACTGACAAAACTTCTCAGTCACACCCAGAGGCCCCAGTGACAGCCGTGGCTCCAGAGGACCTATAGATAATTGACCTGTGCCTTTTAGTCGGTTGAGTGTTTCTGAGGGCTGAGGGGGAGAGGGGTGCCCACATTGTGTTGTTAACCTGTACTCAGTCTTAAAAAACCCCACTTGCTGAGAGCAGGGAGGTGCTCCCTTACTGGCCACTCTGTGCTGGCCACCCCCACTTGAGAACTCTGCGGACTTGGTTAATGTGATTGTGGATGCTGCTCGTGGATGCTGCTCGTGGGGGTTTCCCAGAAGCCCCAGGACAGTTGCTTTAATGTCAGCTGGGGTGTCTCAGTGTGCTGCTGTGTAACACAGGTGGTTAAGATCACTTACAGGACACAGGCTTACGATGGGCCTTGTTTGCCAAGGCCTGAAAAACATCCCTGAGACCACATAAAAAGAAGGGACTTGCAGAGAGCACTGTGGGGGAGCGGCTGGAACTCTGTGACTCCGCGCCAGCCAGAGAGACCAGCCAGAAGCCCAGAGAGAGCACATCCCACATCTGGACTCTAAATTATGCACATTCGTATTTTTACCCGTGTGTGCACTCAGGATTGAAATGTTTTTGTTTCTGAAATGTAAGAAATAAGATAGGCCTGTACAATGACTATTTAACAGGTCAGAGGCTGGCCAGTAATGCCTCATTCCTATGCTCGATCTCACAGGTTTGAATTCTTGATTTGCAGACATTAAAGTTAGTATCACTCATTTCATTGCAAATGACATTTTGGTAGCCTCTACTGACTGTGAGACTGCCTCATAACTAAAATTGCAAAAATATGAGGCTCTGGTGTGAGACTACCGCTTGGTCTCCTTGCTGTTGCGGCTCTGATCCTCAGATTCTTGGATTAGAAAAGGCATTATGAGAA
Source organism: Lophiomys imhausi (assembly GCA_907164525.1). Taxonomy (NCBI): domain Eukaryota; kingdom Metazoa; phylum Chordata; class Mammalia; order Rodentia; family Muridae; genus Lophiomys; species Lophiomys imhausi. The sequence continues at coordinate 7,861,508 of CAJQZJ010031946.1, forward strand.
TATTCCAGGGCAAGTTAGACATAAGATAAACAAAGTCTGTCTTTGACTCATTCTTTTTACCACCTTAAATCTGTGGCTTGATAGACATGCAGTCCTCCATCAGTAATATCTGTGTAACACACTGTTTCACCTTTACACTGAAATTCTGTTCTGCCTCAATAACTGAGCAAGTTTCATATTGGTTAGATTTTTTTCCAACCACAGGAGACTGCTAAATTATAAATGTTTTCAGTCTTTAGAAGCATGTTGTTATAAGGCAGATTCATGCTTACACACTGTGTCCCTTCACTGTGATAAGCTATTAATGCATCTGTTTTCTTTTATCCAGCTACCTTTGTTTGTTTGCTTGAAACAGAGTCTCTCTGGGTATCCTAGGCAGGCTCAGATTCTCATTCCACCTCTTGAGAACTGGCATGACAGAGAGCTGTGCAGCTGCCAATATCATGGAGTAATTAAGGAGATGGCAGCAGTCAGTCAAGAAGTAACCTGCATCCTTTGGGAAACCAGGGGTGCTCCCAGACCTGGCAAGAGTGATAATTAGCAGTGCAGATGCCCACTGCACTTAAGAGAAAATTAGCATCTCTTACAGGACGGGGGCTCTCAAGCTGGCCACCATTGACCGTGAATGAGACTTCAGTTGCTCAGTCAGAATCATTAGCGGTGGTTGTAGCGCGTCTTGGGATCACCTCCGCAGTCTCAGAAGCATCTGTTCTCTCTTCACCTGTGCTGACCTGTACTGGCTCCTGGTGGTGGGGCCAGGCTCCTTTCCCTCTGTGGAAATGCATCCTGTTAGACTCTTGATCTCTAAGATCTTCTGTTGCCTGCCACGTGCAGAGAGGAGTGCCCAGTGCACGTCAGCATGGGTTCCTCACAATTCTACAAGGCAGAAACCATCATCATCCTTTGCTATTGAGGAAATGGAGATACAGAGGTAAAGAGAGCCTTGTATGAGTTACAGCCCACATTAGAATTCAGATTTGCTGCCTCTACATCTATCTATACCTATACCTGTACCAGGAAAAATTGATATTTATAAACAATTAATATGGTTATTAGGGCAGTGGTGTTAATCCCTAACCTGCCACCCATAAATAAACACACATGGAGACCTGTTACATTTTAATAAGCCTTATGCACAGGGGCCAGGTAAATCTCCATCCTCTGGGCTAACTTTCTATCTCCTTAGATAAAGCCCCATGGTACTTGCATGTATGTTCCATGTCATGCTGATCTCCAGGCCACGTGAAGTTATTATCGTCCATCTAACCCATGGCTGTGACTTCAGCAGCTTCACTCTCAGCAGCATCACTTACCTTCTGCCACCTTTAACATATGTTCCATGTCACGCTCATCCTCCAGGCACGTGGCGTTTCGATCCACCCTGCCCATGGCAGCCTTCCTCTCTTCCTCCTTCTCAGGCTTCTTTTCTTTTGCAGCTTCTCTAATCTTTTTCCTCCCACAAACCTTAGCTCCACCTACCTCTCTCTCTGTTCTAGTCACAGGCCATTGTGTTTTATTAAAGCCAATCAGAGAAGTTTTGGGGGGGGCAAGAATTACAGCCATCATTTTGGAGTAGTATGTGAGTGTCAGCTCATAGTGAGGAAGACAACAATTAACAATTAAATACAAGCAGATCACCCCGTCATATACCTATATCATATCTATCTCTATCTCACTCTGTCCCTATATCTACAGCTGTATCTATCTTTCTCTATCTCTGTCATCTATATATCTGTATCTATAACCCCATCTTCTTTGCCATTCCCTGCCTTCCTTCCACAACCTCCTTTACTTGATACTGCAACCATTTCTCCCCTTGCAATTGGGGGAATTTGCTAGGATTCTATGTGTCTTATTTACTTTTCTTGCTATTATAAAATACCCGACAATAGCAACCTAAAGATGGAAGGGTTTATTTTGGCTCAGGATTTAAGAAGGAATCCAGTCTACCACAGTGTGAAGCACATGGTGTGGGGAGTGGGAGGTGGCTGGTCACATTGTGACAGCAGGGAGATGATGGGAAGAGGGAAGTCCTCCTCCACTGTCCCACTTCTTCCAGTGAGTTTCCATGACTAAAAAGTTCCACACCAGCCTTCATGGCACCACCAGCTGGGAGCCAAGTGCTTGAACACTTGAGCCTAGGGGAAGAGACACTTCAAACTGACACTGTGGCACTCTGCTCCTTCAGTCCTGTGATGGTGTCAGCTTTTAGCTTGTTTTATCCTCTACCTAGAGAAGGCTTTCCATCTTGAAAACTCAAGTCTGTCCTGTAAATGCCACCCTGCCCTGCTCCCTCCTCCCTCTATTCAGCTTTTTCACTCACTTGTCTTTCTATGTCGTGAAGGTAACAGTTCTCGATACCCTACTAACAAGGAATGGAAAGGGAAAAATGAATCCCAGCTACATCATGTGTGTGTATATCTCCACTGTAATATGTTGACATTCTCCCTGACCCTGAAATAGTAAATGGAGAAGTCGTGAAATTATGTGGATTCTCAGTAATGTTCCCTTTTTCTAAAGGGGACGTGCACAGTGATAGGTAGTTGGTGGATCCTTCATGCTTCTGCCTCTGTTCCTCCCATACCCACACCCATTCCTGCTCTCCTTTCAACCTTGTCCTTTGCCTTTTCCCATCATCATCATCATCGTCGTCATCATCCTTTCCATCTCTATGTGCTTGAGAGAAAACATTTAGTTTGGTTTGGAAGGTTTGGGATTGGGGAGAAGGAATAGACAGAATAGACCAGAGAGAGCGCTTTGTGGATGAGTTAGGCCTGAATAAATCGAGCAATGAAAACTTTAACCTCTCTGGATCCATGCATACTGTACTTTGTTATTTTTGGAATGTTATTGTTGTACTGGAGTCTTCACTGGTTCTGAAATGTATTTGTCATTTTATGGATTCTTCAGCTTAAAATGTCAAATGTGAAGACAGAATACAACCTAAAATAAAAACCAATGAACAGTCGTCCACCCAGAAGTAAACTCTGAGCATCTTCCTGTCTTTTAAATGCACATAATACTTTGTTGTTTGCGGAGCAACTCTCATTACAAACAGTTATCAAGTACCTGCTGCATGCACGGCACTGCTCTAGACATGGGGAATGCAGTGAGTTTGTTTGTTGTTTGAAAACAGATTTCTCTGATTCATGATGCTGACATCCTGTTGAGAATACTGGAAATAAATAATACAGACATGATATGTCTACAGTAAATAAGAAAGTGGTGAGTGTTGAGAAAAACCCCAGCAGAGAGGAAGGAAGGACAAATCTGAGTAACTTTAGATGAGGCAAAAGTGCCTCTTGAAGCATGACTTCTGGACAAACACCAGAATGTGAAGGAACTGAGATAGAATGTGACCAGAGAGAGACTGAGGTAGTCGTGAGCATAGAGAGACAGAGATAGACCTAAGCAGAGAGAGAGACTGAGATAGACCGGGACCAGAGAGAGACTGAGATAGACCGTGACCAGAGAGAGCGCTTTGTGGATGGAGTGAGCAGCCACCGCGTATATAACTCCGCCACTGGCAGTTTGTGAGTCATGCTCTAACTTGTAACCTAAGCACTCGATTATCATACTACATTTATCATGCTGAAAATATTCTGTGTGTGTGTGTATGCATGTCCATGTGTGTGTAGGAACCTGAGTGTGGGGTGAACATGATTGTGTGTGTATATGTATGCAGGCCTGAGTTTGATACTCATTGTCTATCTTGATCACTTTGTGCCTGAGTCAGGGTCTCACCCAAAGCTTACCAATTCTTGCACTATAGCCTACTTACTCTGGCCACCCTCCATCCCAGGTCCTGACTCCACAACCCTGAAATCGCACACAGGTTGCTGTGCCCACCCAGCTTTTCTGTGGGTGCTGGGGATCTTACCGACAGCCTCATGCTTATGTAGCGAGCACTTTAGCAGCTGATGTGTCTCCCTAGCCACCAGAAATTTTGTTTTTATTTCCTGGGATGGACTCGAGAGCTGTGTGCACTAGACAAGTTCTCTGGGGCTGAGCTACACCCTCATTCCTCACAAATACTTTAACAGACTCGATTAAGCGCATGTTAAAGAAAGTGTTCTGGGCACAAGTCAGTTTTCTACAAGGGTCCTCTTGAGCTGTGGCTGCCAATGGTGCTGGGTGTGAATGAGGAGAAAACATTTTGGCCAGTAATAAATTCCTTTCTCACTGTGTGCTGAATCTAAAGACTGGGTGAGACAAGAAGTAGAAATAGGCTGAGAAATGTTCCAGGGAACAGAGGATTTCAGAACACTGCAATGCCCACAACCCCCCAGCAAACCTGGACCCTTAAATCTCCGAGAGAGACACTCTGGAATAAATGTCAAGTCTCACGCACGGGCACCATCTGTTTTGAAAGGCAGAACATCTCAGATTACTCAAGTTGTCCTGTTAGCTGCACACCACTGACAGAAGAATCCCGCTGTCAAAGTCTAAATACCCTGCAAGGGTCGGGGGACATCTTGGAAGATGGGTAGAAGAAAAAGTAGGAGCTGGAGAAAGGGGTGGAGTGTTGTAGAATGCTGTCTGCGGGGCTGGGCTTGGCCATTGTACTCCTGAACTCACAGCTGTGACGCCTGCACAAGATTGTGCCTGTCAGCATTCCAGCGGAGAGGGGAGGGCTGCATGGAGTTCTCTGGCTCCTAGTGAGAAGCTGTGGGTAGTTAGTGGTTCCTGGAGAGGGAGAGACATTTTCTTCAGTGTGTAGCCGCTGGTAAGTTGCCTATGCTCCTGTAAACGACTAGTTAAACTCATTGAGAAGACAAAAGAAGAAATGGAAGTAGAACTGAGGATACTTGAGCAGAAGAAAGGGCTCAGTGGAAACAGGGTAGTAAGGATGAAGGTGCTTGAAGAATGTCATATATATGTATGAAAGTATACAGAAACAATTATTATCTATAATCAGTATATGCTAATAAAATTCTTTTTTAAAAATCAATTTAAATTGGTTGGTAACACATAACAATTGGCTCGGGACTGGACCGGCTGGGATCCAGAATTTGTGTGCCAGCATTCCTTTGTGTGCCACCATTCCTAGTTGGTCTGGGAGTTACGCAGAGCTTAGTAAAGAGAACAGCAAGTTGGAGGTGGAAGATAATGAAGACGACTGTAGATGAACAGGACCCAGGAGACCGAAGGGGAAAACCCTGTACGAACCAGGCAAAGGCTCTCCCTTCCAGTGAGCTGGAAACAGAATGGTACACAGAGGAAGCTCTAACTCTTCTGTGTGTCTGAAATGATCTGAACAAAGTTCATGGCAAAAGTGGCCATGTGACAGGATGCCACCCGCTCCCACATGCTAGGCTTGCTGTGCTGGTAGCACTTGGCACAGAGATGGAAGTGGGCTGGGCGATGCCCTCACCTCATGTGCACCTGTGAGGTGTTCAGAAAAGTCACATGCCCAGATGGAATGACTGGCTAGCTCCAGGAGTCTACACTGGATGTGATATGATGCTTGTCAGATGCTTTACTCCTGATCATGCCAGGAAGACCTGGCCATATGTGTCCCTTAAGTGAATAAAGCATCCTATGACAGTGGAGAGGGCTGTTCATCCTGATGCTGACATTCCACAGCTGGATTAAATGCCAGCGAGACTTGTAGCACACTAAAGTATGAAGGGCTATTTTCAATGTATTTACAAGGATTTAAACATAGTAAGTTGGGGTGGTCTTTAATGCTTTGGAATTAGGAATTTGTAATAAATATATTCTTTGATGATGTACATTGTATTTTATAAGCCTTCTGGAAGAATGAAAAGAAATATAGGAGGGTTTTACACTATTAGGAAGAATAAATGACTATTCTAGTTTTCTTTCTGTTGCTGTATAAATAGCAACTTTGGAAAGAACGAGTTTATTTGGTTTGTAATTCCAGTTCACAATCCATCCTTAAGGAATGTCAGGGCAGGAACTATGGAGGACAGTGGCTTCCTGGCTTATGTTCTGGCTTACATTCAGTTACCTTTTTTATGCTGCTCAGGCCTCCCTGCCTAGGGATGGTAACACCCACAGTGAGCTGGGCTCTCCTTCATCAAAAGCAATAAAGGAAATGCCTCCACAAACATGCCCACAGGCCAGTCTTATATAGACAATTTGTTGATCGAGGGACCCTCTTCCCACGTTGACATCAAGGTTAGCCATTACAGTGACCAATTCATGTAATTTGGTGATCGGCCATCAGTGGCAGAATGTGGTAAACAGCTGTATTGTGAAGTTGAGGGCAGAACATGAAAGGGAGGCCATTAGGTGAGACGGTGATGATGAAGCCTCAGAAGGATGAGCTAGAGCTGGTTATGAAAGATGGGCTGACGTAGGCATGGGGGACATCAGAAGGACAAGCTAGAGCTGGCTGTGAAAAATAGTTGACATGGGCTGGAGAGGTGGCTCAGAGGTTAAGAGCACTGGCTGTTCTTCCCAAGGTCCTGAGTTCAATTCCCAGCAACTACATGGTGGCTCACAGCCATCTACATTGAGATCTGCCCGGGCATATATGTAGAGCAAATACTGTATACATAATAAATAAATAAATGTTTAAAAAAAAAAGAAGAAGAAGAATGGTTGACATAGGCACGTGGGATTAGGATGTGAGCGCAAATGGACACAAAGCCTCAGAGTAGATGTTGAGAGAAACCTGAAGAAATCTTATTACACTGAAGAAACTGAGAATAAGAAGAAGCAACAGTTATGGGTCTAAGGGAAGCTGGAGACCAAGGTTCCAGAGGAGGAGGTAGGAGGATGGGCTTTGGGAGGGAAGTCTCAGCTCCCATGAGACTGGCCAGAAGGAAAACAGAAAAGATGGATGTTGGGTGATCTTCCTGAAGGCGGAAGTAAACTAATTCAGAACACCGCCATAATTGTAATAAGTGCTGAATTTAAAGGACATTTTAATGCCAGGTCTCAATCCTCGTGTACAGAACACTTGTCATTGTTCCTTCATTCAGTAGTCATTTAGTTAGTGCTCCTGTCAGATGCAAAGAATCACTCACAGTGCATCTGTGCGCCCGCGCGCATGTGTGCGTGTGCGTGCGTGCGTGCGTGCGTGCGTGTGTGCGTGTGTGTGTGTGTGTGTGTGTGTGTGTGTGTGTGTGTGTTGGGAGTGGGCAGTCCTCTGAGCACATTGCTCCTGTGATGGAGCTTGCCCAGTGCTATAAGCAGTTTATGAATGAACTCTTCATTCAAGGAAAACTTTATAGAGCAGATGGATAGTAGGTAGATAGAGAAGGGCTTAAGGACAGAATAGAGAAGGGTCAGAGCACTGGTCTAGGTAAAAGGGATCAGATATGTGTGTGCATAGAGCATGCCACTTGGAGGAGGGCTTGAGTCACCTGGGCAGTGGATCATGGCTGAAGGAAGGACACAGGAGACGAACCTCACAGGCTTAGCTCCAGCGTTCTTAAGCAGAAGTGACAGGTAAAGAGGACACGTGGGGGCTGGAGAGATGGCTCAGAGGTTAAGAGCACTGGCTGCTCTTCCAGAGGTCATGAGTTCAATTCCCAGCAACCACATGGTGGCTCACAACCATCCATAATGAAATCTGGTGCCCTCTTGTGGCCTGCAGATATACCTGCAGACAAAACACTGTATACATAATAAATAAATCTTAAAAAAAAAAAAAAAAGAGGACACGTGGACAGAGCAGCACTCTCTGCTTAAATACATTGCCATGGCTGTATAGTAGTTCCTAGGATTAGCGTCAGGTCCCGGTGGTGACTGTCAGTGCTTCAGAAATACCAGCCAATCTCGAGTACCAGGACATTATTGATTCATTTCCTTACTTTGAGTCAGTTCATTTTGCATGCTTCCATGTGAGGCCCTGGGTTCAAACACCAACCGGAATCACAGGAAGAAAAATGAATGGATACTTTTTGTTTTGACTCGGTGGCCCATGACTGTAGTTAGAGCTGCTCAGGATGCTTGAGATCAGATGTTTGTGGCCAGCGTGGTCAGCACATGGAGCTCCATTCCATCTCTTAAAGAGAGACAGAAGAGAAAGTTATGCCTCTTGTGCTCACTGAACATAAAACGTTTTAACCTAATAAAATGTGTTCATAAACCATTACTTGTGGGCTGGAGAGACGGCTCAGCGGTTAAGAGCACTGACTGCTCTTCCAGAGGTCCTGAGTTCAATTCCCAGCAAACACATGGCGGCTCATAACCATCCACAATGAAATCTGGTGCCCTCTTCTGGCCTGCAGGTATACTTGCAGACAGAACACTGTATACATAATAAATAAACATTAAAAAAATTTTTTTACTTGCATAGGATTTTAAAAACAGATGCCTCATAATCAAAGTTAGGATTTGAGAGCTGTCCAGGGTCTGCCTGTGTACTTTCATAGACTGAGAACATACACTGTGCATCCTGGCTGCTTTCCAGAAGGCTGTCCTCAAGGAGTTATGAGCATTTCGTTTTCATGGTCCCCAGGGAGTGCAAGTCATTCCAACTACTCCATCAGACTCTTGTAAGTTAATTCTGGGCACTGGAGTTAATGTCATGCACAGGGTTGTGTGGTGGTAATGGTGCAGGTACGTGGTGGAGCAGCTGATGTTACTGTTACACTCACTGTAAACATGCATTGCACACTTGCAAAGTTAGCTTCTGAGTTTTCTGTGCCCTCTTGGGAAATGTAATACAGTGTGTTTACATCTTCAGAAGGAACATTTCAAATTTAATCTTTTCTTTTTTCTTTCTCCTCCTTCCCACTTCTTCCTCCCTTTCTTCCTCTTCCTTCTCCCATGTTGTTTCGTTTTCAGCATATGACATTTGTCACTGCCAGAACTGAAGTAGGAATGGGAGAAGTGGAATAGATTCAGGTCAATTCTGGATAAATAGTAGATGTCACATCAGATGTGCCTGGGGGAAGAAGAGGGTACAGTTTGGGGGGGGGTTGTTTTGTTTTGTCTTTTTTTTTTTTTTTTTTTTCTGGTTCTAACTCTGAAGGGATTGTTCTCTGTTGGATTTCTGTATGCCGAAACCTATCCCTTTTGGATTCCTTCTGGCTTTTATCTCTGTTGTATTTGAAGGAATATTCATGGAGTTCTATGGATATAAAATATAATGTGGCTACAAAATTATAAGGAACACATCACAATCTGGGCACAGTGGCTCATGTGTGTATTCCCAGGCAGCAAAAGCAGGAGGATTATTCCTGGGCTACATAGTGACATCATGGAGTTGGGGAGGACAGTGGAAGATGGAGGGGAGAGTAAAGGGTTATATTTCAGAGCAACAGTTTTATGTATCTTGCTCTTTGTGAGACTTTTCAAGTGTGCCTTTCATGACTTGTATATGAAAAAAATGAAAGAAAAAGCCAGGCACAGTGGCACATAACTTTAATCCTAGAAGTTGGGATGCAGAGGCAAGTGAATCTCCATAAGTTCAAAGCCAGCCTGATCTACATAGTGGATTCCAGGACATCCAGGACTGCATAGGAAGAGTGTCTCTTGAAAATAAATAAACAAAAATAAAAACTGTAGAAGAAAGCCTGTACTTCCTTGGACAGTTATACTATATGCATAATATGCCAAATGGGATTTTTCTTAAAAAGCTGGCAGAAGAGTGAGAAGATGACCATAGAAGAGCAGTGAGCCAGATGCCAGGAAGGCAAAAGCTGATGCCCCAGTTTTGCCGAGGATCTAATCTTAATGTTGTATGAACAGATAAACATGTAGGAAGTTAATGAAGCTAAGGCAGAAAACGATTACAAAACTGTTAGGCCTAGCTGGTTAGTGCCACCAGGGAAAACTGCCTTGGACTGAGTGTTTATGCTTTGATGAGGGGAGAGAAAGGCTTCGGGAGGCTTTCCAGGCAGGAGCCTTTATCTTGTGTCTTGGAGTGTTGAGTGGGCAGGAAGAAACCTGGCTGGCATTGCTCCTGTTGCCTGCTCCATAAACAGGCGTTTACAGTTGTGTGTGGAACCTGGGGATGGAGCAGTAGTAACAGGAGGACGTCACAGGTCATAGTTTGTTCTACACCCAAAATTAGTGACAGGGATCATTCAGGGACAAATGGAGTATTGTCCTCTCCAAGGTCCTCAGAACATTCCAGTAGCCACTGCCTTGTGGAGTCTGTGCTGGTTAGCATTTGTAAACTTGACATAAGATGGAGTCACTTGGGAAGAAAAGGTCCCTATCATTGTATGGATGTGTAGACAGGCCTGTGGGCGTGTTCTTAGTTAATGATTTTGTGGAAGGCCCAGGCTGCTGGCGGGGGCGGACATTTCTGGGCAGGTAGCCTTGGGTTGTATAAGAAAAAGAGGCTTAGCAGACTGAGAGGAGCAAGCCAGTAAGCAGTGCTCCTCCACGGCCTCTGCTTCAGATCCTGTCCTGATGTCCCTTCAAGGTGGACTACACTGTGAAATAAGCCCTTTCCTCCCCAAGTTGTTTCTGGTCAGGGTTTATCAGAGCAGTACGTTTAGAACCAAGACTTGTTTTCTGTCTGCTCAGAGATGGTGGAGGTCAGTCAGCTCTGTCTACATGCTCAGTTGTATATAAGTGCACACTGTGCCTGCTATACTTATTTTGAAGTCAATTAATTCTTACGTTTTCCATTCATGGCAGTGACAGCTGTGCTGAATTTAATTCAGGCCCTTTGAGTTTGAAATATGTCAGTTTTACTGATTCATAATATATCAATCCTAAGGAGAGTTGACATTACCTATGTTATTTTCTTGTTCAGACAAATGGACACCTGCCTGGGAATGGAGATGTGTATCAAGAAAGGCTAGCACGTCTAGAAAACGACAAGGAATCCCTTGTTCTTCAGGCAAGTGGCACTTAAGGCTGTTCCTTCCTCAGGACATGTAGCGTCCCTGCAACTTTGGATCACATATGTGTGGAACACACCGCACCTGTAGTAAACACGCCATCTAAGCAATGTAACAGCTGTGTATGTGCATTTACATTGTACCAGGGAACCTCGTGATGATTTGGAGCATAAGAAAGACGTGTGGGGTGTATGTGAACACACCACTGTTACATGAAGGAGCTTCAGCATTCAGACTTTGATATCTGCAGGAATTCTTGAACCAGCCCCTCACAGATACCAAAGGAAGGCCGAGCTTTCAAAGACTGCTGAAAGTGAAATAGTTAACTCACATGTGTACAGCAACCCAACCAGCTCCTGGTAGAAATACACAGTGGAATGGAAGGCAGCTGTGATGTCAGGCTCTGTAATTCCAGCACTTAGGAGGCTGAGGCAGAAGAATTACCGTGAGTTTGAGGCCAGCCTAGGCTATAGTGTAAGATCCTGTCTCACAGACAAGTAGTATGCTAGGCCAGCTGTCCATACAGGGAGTGGGCAGGGCTGGCTGTGGGGGACAAGGGTATGTCACCCAGTCCTCAGGAGCAGGTCCTTGAGCCAGCCCTTCAGGTCAGACTCAGTGCCATCTGATATGACTCTGTCACCTGCTGTCAGATCTGATTTTACATACATTTCAACTAGAAATTCAGATCTGTCAATACCTGTAGTATAAAACCCTCAGTCTTAATATATATTAATTGTCCAGCTTTTAAATGATACATGAACCAAAGAAAACAGCCCAAGGGGAGCCTGCTGTTGGAAACTGCTTTGGGGTGCACTTGTTTGCTTCCTTGTGGTATTTCTAAATACAGAGCAAATGTCTTTATTTTCTTGTTTTGAACCAACTGGATCAAAGCATATTTATTCAGCTGGTGATCACTGAGGACAGGCTTGTGGATCTGCATGGGACCCTGAGGAGGGAAGATGAGCCTGCTGTTTCTCCGGACATTGGAGTGTGTCGCAGTGAACCTGGCTTTTTTGTTTTCCTGTTTTGGTGCTGGGGCTGAACTATCCTACACATGCTAAATGCACTGTACCTTCTCCCCATGCCCTTGCTTTCAGTACATCTGTGCCCATGTTGATCTTGAAAGAGCTTGTAGAATTTGATGTCTTCATTCTTTGTGCTCCTTTTATTACTGAAGTAGGACATCTGAGTGATCCTTCAAACTCAGACCTCACTTCCTCTGTTGCCTGCAATATTACTTCCTCACCATCGTCTTAAAAATCAAAAATTTTTGTTTATAGCTGAAATGATTTTAATATGTAAAGTATTGCAAATATCTGATCAGCCCAAGCTTCTCCTCAATTGCATAGGAAATTTGGGTCATAAGGTAACATATGACTACAGATGTCACCCAGTGCCAGAGTGCCTGCCTTGCCTAGCGTGAAGAAGCCCAGGGTTTGAGCCACACACAGCAAATAAAAGTAGCAAAGAGCAGGGCCACTGCCGCCCAGTCAGGCCTGGGATATTTTAAAGCACATGAGTGATGGGTCTGAGCCCTTTTCCAGTTAGAGAGTGAACCATACTTTGGCATCCAAAGCCTTTCGGACTCATCGAGTCTTTGCTTTAAATTAACAGGTAAGTGTGTTGACAGACCAGGTGGAGGCTCAGGGAGAGAAGATTCGAGATTTGGAGTTTTGTCTTGAAGAGCACAGAGAGAAGCTTAATGCCACTGAAGAAACGCTGCAGCAGGTATGAGCCAAAGGTGATGGGGGAAGCGGCCTGCTGGGCTGCTTTATTTGAGGTGCAACATTCCTGTCTTGTGTCTGCAGCAGTAAATTCCAGAATAGCATAGCCTGTTGCATTTAGAGTCTAGTGTTAGCAGAGCCGAAAAACTCAGAGACACACAAAGCTATGAAGTTAGAATAGAATACAGTGTTACAGGAATTGTAAGTTGATCTTTTGTGCTCACATGATTTCTAACTCTCCACCATGAGAAGAAAAGCACCATAAGCGGCTTGTTTTTAGGCAAACCGGCTCACACACGCACACGCGCACACGCACACGCGCACACACGCACACACACGCACACACGCACACACACACACACACGCACGCACGCACGCACGCGCACACACACACGTACACGCGCACACGCACACGCACACACGCACACACACGCACACGCGCACGCGCGCACGCGCACACGCGCACACACGCGCACGCGCGCACACGCGCACACGCGCACACACGCATGCATTCATGTGCGCACGGGGCTTGTAGATAAGACGCACTGGACAGAGTACATACAGAAGCAGAGCTGCTTCTGTTGCCTGCCTGTGAGACTTGACAGGCTCCTGACCCCTCTCTCCTTGTGACTTCAGCTTTCATGTTTCTAATAAGTGAGACTGATAAGCTTTTCTCTCTCATGAGATTGTTGCAGGGACTGAGCATGCCTCCCAGTCCCTGGCACATAGCAGGCGCCATACACAGCATCATCCATGTTGTCACTAGGCCTAAGAGTCTGCAAGGGCAAGACGTGTCTCCCCTCAACCCTATGATAGGCTTAGTTCTGTTCAGGAGAGGGTCACTAGAGTAAGTGATCCTCAGCAGCAGTGGAGTGGCCATCACTCTTCACCCCAGCCCACACTGAGCCATTGCTGCTTTGCAGCATTACAGAAACTTATAATAAAACAACTTGTGAATGTTTATCTGGAATCCTAACAGGAGCTTCTGAGTAGGACGTCCTTAGAAACACAGAAGCTGGAGCTGATGGCCGAGATCTCGAACTTGAAGTTGAAACTGACGGCTGTTGAGAAGGACAGACTGGATTCTGAGGATAGGTTCAGAGATACAGAGGTGAGTGTGTGTACTTCTCTCTTCCCCTCCCCTCCTCTCCCCTTCTCATCCTCAATCCTCAGCCCTCACACACATACAGAGATAGACACACATGCACCCATGCACACACACACACATGCATAGACACAGATACACACAGACACACATAACACAGAGACACACTCATACACCCTCACACATTTATACACACCCACACATATAGACACACATGCTTCACGGTCAGTGCTGAACCTAAGTTGTGGCTGGGCTGCAGGTGGACCGTCTTGGTGGGGAGTGGGGAGGCTGCAGGGGAGACAAGGGGTAGAGCTAGAGGACTGGAGGGAAGGGAACTGAGGAGGCCACCCACAGCGTAGGCAAAGTGTAGGGGACATTTATCCTTGTACACGGTGCTTAGTTTAATCCGGGTGTGAGGCTAACGTCAGGACAGCTGAGCTGCAGCAGAGTTTTTGACTTCTTTGTGGGACCCGAGCAGCACCACCATCACCGGAGCTTGCCTTCGTCACACCGTGCTTCTCCCTGCTACTTCTAGGAAACACAGTGCTTGATCAGTTCCTATGAAATATCCACGCTGCTGATAAAACGGAGTCCACATATTCACGGGGCATGTTATGGAGCATTTGATAATTGTGATTTTGTATTAAAACAATCATAACCGCCTGCAAATGTTGAAATGATGAATTTGTACATGTTCCAGCTTAATGTTCCCTTAAAAATAAAGCCTTTACCTATCTATTCTTCAATGCTAGATCTCTTCACACTCTTTAAGAATTTTGATGGTTTGGATGTTGGTTTCCAAGAGAATGTTGAAGGAAGAACACTTACAGGCATTTCCAAAAGCTAGTGCGTTAAAATCTTTAAACCTTGAAGATTTGCGCCCCCTTATGGTATGAGACAACTAAAGCGAAGAGCTCTGTAAGGAGCCTGAGCTGCTAACTTAATTAAAGAGGTTTATATCGATTTTTTTCTTGAAGATTGGGGGGGGGGGGGGGTCAATTAAGGAGATAGTTCCATCTATTCCAGCCAGACTTGTCCTGGGCATATCTGGCTTCTCCTAGGTTGGAACTTTAAATTCATATTTAATTTATTACCACCAAAACTAATTGGATAGTTTTTCTTAGAAAAAGAAAGAAAGAAAGAAAATGACTCCACTATGTAGTTCGGTTTTCTATAGTTGTTTTTTCATCTTTGCTGTCACCACTAAAGGAAGTGGTAATGTTTACAGCAGAGTTTGCTGGGACTTCAAAGCTGCCTGTTAACAATAGCAAAGCCTAAAAGACCAAAGGAAGGAAGGCCACTCCTGACTTCTATGTAGGGAAGATGAGCTAACAATGGAAACTGACTCTTTTTAAACTTGAATTCAGAATATTTGGGCAAATTTTAGAAGCACTTTTTTAAAGTGTCAATAAACATATTGTTAAAATATATTCTGCTATAAAATAATTTGGACTTTTAAAACTTTGCATATATAAAATTATGTTATTGTATTGGGTGTATGAATATTATATATATCATATATATATAGTAATATATATGATATATATATGACCTTCATCTACCTTCCAGTTCAGATTCCTGTTTTTAAGAAATTTAAGTCAGCCGGGCGGTGGTGGCGCACGCCTTTAATCCCAGCACTTGGGAGGCAGAGGCAGGCGGATCTTTGCAAGTTCGAGGCCAGCCTGGTCTACAAAGCGAGTCCAGGGCAGCCAGAGCTGTTAAACAGAGAAACCCTGTCTCGAAAAACCAAAAAAAAAAAAAAAAAAAAGAAATTTAAGTCTATAGCTCTGTGTACTAAGCAAAAATTTACAGAAATGTTCAAATAACTGCAAATGTTACAGAAAAAGACCTTAAAGTAAGTGACTGTACCAGAGAGAAATCTCTAGTTCATGTGGAAAGGTGGGGTCCATAGATAGTTTTAATATAGAAATGGTGCTAAGTGACTTTGAGTTCCCTGTCAAGCTTCCTTTGTGAGCTAGTCACATTTCTGTCACGTCACAGTGAGCAATGACCGTCAACTTGACGCCGGCTAGAGTCCCTAGTCAACAGTCCCAGCTGAGTGATTGGGCTCTGTCAGGCCAGCCTATGGGTGTGCCTGTGAGGAATTGTCTTGATTGTCTTAGTTGATGTGGACAGGTCCAGCCCACTGTGGGGACCTCCATCTCTTGCACTATATAAAAAGCTATATGGGCACAAGCCAGGTGAGTGACCAGCAAAGGAGCCAGCAAGCAGCGTTCATCTGGTTCCTGCCTCCAGGTCCCAGACTTGGTTTCCTACCTTGACTTCCCTCAGAGATGGCCCGTGACCTGGAAGTGTGAGCCAAACAAACCTTTTCTTCCCTAAGCTGTGTTTGGTCATGATGTTTTATCATGCCCACAGGAGGGAAATTAGGACACATCATTATAACAGATGCCCAAGACTTCTAATAGAGAGACAGTTTATTTTAGCCCATGGTTTTGGAAATCATAGTCCATGATTAGTGGGCCTCATTGCTTTGAGCTAGTGTTGAAGTAGCACATTATCATGAAATGCACAGCAGAGAAAAACTACCTACCTCATGATTGGAAGCAGAAAAGAGGGCAAGGAGTCAGGGTCCCCAAGTTCCCTTCAAGCATGCTCCTAATGAAGGAGGTCCCCACAGGCTCTACCGCTTAAAGGTTCCACAAACCTTCCATCTGCAACTGGGGACCTGGTCCAAAGATTCCAGCAATAGCATTTTTACACTCAGAATCATAGCTACATTTTTGTTTTCATAAGCACTTGAGTTACTGGAAACTTTAGTTAGTATTTTAGTGGAAGTGTGCTTTGGCTATTAGGGGTAAATTTCACCAGATCTCTCTTTGTTAGGACTGGTTCTCACAATTCATATCCAAGGGGCTGGACTGGCTTAGGGCTTTCTGGCTGTTCTTTTGGTAACTATGCTATACTCTTTTTTTAATTAAAAAAATTTTTTTTGACAGGAGTTAATACAAGAGATAAATGATTTGAGGTTAAAAGTCAGTGAAATGGACAATGAAAGACTTCAGTATGAAAAAAAGCTTAAGTCAACTAAAGTAAGTTTCTCTGGAAAAAAAAACTTTTTAAACATGGTCTATCATTCTATGAGCAATACTATAAAGAGAATGTTTCCAACTAGTACATGATAACAAACATATCTTACAAGTAGATGGTGTTTCTCCCAAGCTGGAGATGCTGAGCTTACATGCTAGAGTTCTCAGTAAACCCAAGACTTAACTATTACTACACAGCCTGTCGTTTCTGAGTTAGCTAACCTTCTTTTGAACTGATACTATTTTCTTAGTTATTTAGCCTGTCTTTTTATGCCTCATTTTCTCTCATCCCTTCGTCTCTCTACCAGTCTTTAATGGCCAAACTTTCTAGCATGAAAATCAAGGTGGGTCAGATGGAGTATGAAAAGCAACGGATGGAACAAAAACGGGAGTCACTGAAGGTGCAGTAGACTTTGCTGGGAGCCCTGTGGCCTGTGACCTTCTGGCATGTGTCCTTTTGCTGTGATGGTGGTTTTAGTAGCATGTGCATTCATTGCGTCTATGTGTCACATGTTCATTAAAAATACATACACCCTGATTAAAGGGACAGTGGATCTCTAATGTAAATAATGAATGAGTAACATATAAAAGTATTATCTTATAAACTTATTCCTTGGACTATCTGACCCCTAAGTATCATAAAATAATTGTTAAAAGTTCACCTGTGGAAGAATTCCATTTTATGTAACTGGAGCCTGCTCTCCTCCATTAGGGTTTTCTGGAAGACTAGTGTGTGCGTGCTCATTATCATGGCAGGGAAGAGAAGTCACTGCTTACAAGTCCTGCAGGGAGCCGGGCGGCACCTCTTGCAGGGCTACTGAGAGTTTCCAAACTTGACTTCATCCTTACCATAGGTCAGAGGTAAAGGGCCAACCGGGCCTCTGTAACATTGCATGCACAGATAACTGGAAGAAGATTCCAAGAGTAATGCCGCACTGAATAAATAGCATATGTTGTCATTGGATAACTCTAGTTTTCTGTGACAGATACAGCCTGCAAAATATACATTTGTTAGAGCTAATACTTTCTAAAGCAAAACTGAAATTTAAAGTGTTAACAAATGCATCATGGCCTCAGAAGCTTTTGCAGATCTGTCATTTTGAAAGAAAGACTTAAATCCTCGCTTTCTAGATTCCTCTTTGCATTGCTGTAGGAGTCTGTCGTATTCAGTAATGAGGTGAATTATCTAGGCCATGATTTGGCCAGTCATCCCTGAATTGCCTCCTTGAGGCTGCTGAAGCCCAGTGGCTATCCCAGAATCATGAGGGTCACTTTGAAATGCTGAGGAAGCTGAGCAACCCTTTTTGACTTTGTATTTTGTTTTGCATTTATGAGCAATATCTAATTTTTCTCATCTTTTACTAACTTGGTGAGACTTAGTGTGATTTAACGTAGGTGGAACTTTAGAGGACACCCTCTCCTGGTTATACTTCCAACAGTTTCTTCTTACATTTGGTGACAAACGTGAAACAATTACACTATAATTATTACAGATTATTTATATTAATAGTGTTCACCATTGCCTCTGTTTGATTTGTGTTTGTATATAAGTTCTTATGGGTTTTTTGTCTCATTCCCAAAGTCCAAGTATTGATTTAAAGAGCTAATGTACTTTATAAATATTCCTCTTCTGCTATAGTCTACTGTTTTAAAGTGAATTGATAATTTGTAGGATGAATTGACATCTTTAAAAGAACAACTGGAAGAGAAGGAATGTGAAGTAAAGAGGCTGCAGGAGAAACTGATGTGCAAGACAAAAGGAGAAGGGATGGAAACCCTCGATCCAGGTAAGATTGTCTAGACTGCAGAAGAGGGTCTGATGTTGGACAATAGAAAAAACATCTCCAATGTCATGTGTTTTTTAAAAACTTGCATTTGGGTCTGTGTAGTAGTTCGCAGCTTCTGACATGCGGAGATGGAAGCAAAGGATCATGGGTAGGACACCAGCCTGGTGACACAGGGAGACCCTGACTATTTTTCTTTAAATCTTGAAATATAATATGTATAAAATCTGGAAATACTAGAAAAGATATATGTATATATGTATGTGTACATATTCTAATGACAACCATGATACTGGACACCAGAGCAATTTCCAACTCAGTTAGACAGATAAATTGCAGTTGGTAGAGCATGTCATGCTGTGTAATGTATGGAAAATGAGTGGCATTTTATGTCTATTTCCTTATCCACCAGAAAACTCAGTTTGTCAAGCCTTAGAGAAGTGGGTTTTCCCCTGGGTTTTGGCATAAATAAAACAACATTACAGGACATTCAGAAATAGACCCCAAGTTTAAGGCTGAATCTGCTGACCACACGCTGACCACACACTGTATCAGTCAACCACAATGCTAGTCTCGGTTTTAGAGTTTAACAACAAATGGATACTGAGTAAGTACATGTGGGCTGGAGATGTGTGTGTGTGGGTGCTGCCCACACAGAATCGGGAACTGGAACCAGTCTGAACTATTCATTGTCACTGCAGGACCAGCAGTGACTAAGTTCAGGGTCTGAACACAAGGGTTTAGAACCTCATGACAGTCTATGTCAGCAGGGGACTTGTTTCTTTGAACAGGAGACAGACTAGTTCAGTGATGTTGGACTTCAGTAGTCAGTTGGATGTGGCGTGTAGTCGGAGGACCAGGTGTCAAACTAACATGTGGAAAAAAGCCTACCAGACTGGCATTTGCCAGTCCACATCATGGTTGGTTGGCCCTGAGGCCTAACTCTCACACACAGGAGAGTTCAGAAGGATGAGGTAGCAGCTCGCCTGACTGCACACAGCTCTTCTGGGGTCAGGGAGTGCTCCGTGCTCTGCGTTACCTGCGAGATTACAGTCCCAGCATTCGGACCAAAGGAAACCAAATGCTAGTAAATCTGTTAAAATAGTGTTTTGTTGTAATATATGCTAACTTCCAGTCTGATGGGTTTTCCCGTGCAGATGAAAATATTAGAAAGAAGCTCAAAGAAAAAAGTAAGGTTTTGGTGTGTTTCCATCGACTTCTCATTTGCCAGCAGAGCCGCTTCGTTCTTTGCATGTTTGAATCATTTCTGTCAGCAAAAGTACGACTGCTTCATCAATAGGCCTCTCATTTCTTCATGGTGTGCAAAGTAGAGGCTAGACAGACAGACCGTAAAACAGGAGGAAAAGATCATTCTACCGGGTTTTCCTGCAGCCCGTTCACTCCCCAGAGTGCAGCAGGATGCACAGGAGTGAGCTCAGGAAGTGTGTTCTCTGTGGTGCCGGTGACAGGGAGGCAGAAGCCAAGACAGGACATGTGCTCAGGTGCTCAGCTTCAGATGTCACCACACCAGAGTGAGCTTCGCTTTTTGTTTCTGCTGTTATTTAGCTGAGCTGTAACGTTAGAAGCTCCACGGACCCTGGGCTATTTAATGCCATAATGATAAATGCTTCATTGACCACAGAGTGTGAATTATTAGGTTAAGGGAACTTGCTTGAAACAAACAGCAAACCTCAGCAATTCCTACTTGAAAATATATCAGTGAAAAATTTTAAATTACTGGAATTTTTCCTCTTCAGAAGCAGGTAACGTTAGCTGAATAATTTTTCCATATTTTAACTGTGGGTTCACTTTGGGGCTAAGTGTTCATTTTTATTAAAGTAGCACTGTTTTGTGCTCGGCTATCAGATTTTAAGGATGTCACATTGTGCACACTGTAGCTGTTTATGTCTTGGTTTTTGTTCTAAAATGGTGTTCGAAGTGAGGCTTATAGACGAAGCAGGGCACTCGTCCTTCTGTGGACCTACAGCTGGCTTCTCAGCATGGCCACTCATGTAAGCACCGCACCGCCCAGGCTCTCACCATGGCCTCTGCATTGGCCATTGTGAACACCATCCGTTGCTCTCGCCCACTGCCATGGCCTCCCTTTTTGAAAGCCCAGGGCTGTCATTCTGCTGCACCCATGTTTCATCTCCACCGTTTAAGGAAAACTTTGCTGTTTGTCCAAGAGAGGGTCTCTCTCCCCCCCCCGTCCACATTGCTGTCTTTTGGGGTGACAACTGTGTGGGTGAGGTAGAAAGTGCTCATCTTTTGTTGTCCCTAAAAGAGAACTGTTGCCCTATGCCATGTTTACCTCGAAACTTTTCAGGCAGAAGAGCAAGTGGCTTCTCACACAGGTTAGCTGAAGTGCCTCCTAACTATGTTGCATCGTTTTCAGACATTGAAGTACAGAAAATGAAGAAGGCAGTGGAGTCTCTGCTGGTGGCAAACGAAGAAAAGGTACCAAATGAAGCTTAAATATCACTGCTTTGTTCATGCTCTGCAGCCCAGTTTTGACTGTTCCGTGCAGTTCCGAGTTCACTCAGCCGGACGGGACATTTTCAAGATTCCACTGACATTTGGGGACCTTCATTGTCTCCCCTGCCTGAGCGTACATGGCTCCGTGATGGCACCTGTGGCTGTGGGTGGTGCAGAGCAGGGGCCAGCAGCCCAGGAGAGTCCCAAGGAAGTCCTCATGTCCTCTTTCCCTTTCGAATTTAGAAAATATTCAGACCGTCGGACTTCTTTGTATTCAGATCAGAGGAGAAATAGTGCATTCTGGACACTCTAGGCTAGCATGACCTCTGAAGGGCAGAGCTCCAGCTTCACAGAGGTACATACAGCCACAGAGAGAAGACATCGCAGTGCTGTGAAATCAGTTACTTCCTCATATTCCTGACTTCTTTTACATCTGGAATTGGCCTGCCTTTCCTGAGAGCTGAAACGAGAGAGCAGACCCAGAGGCCTGGTCCTTCGTCTTCCATGCATTGGCCCAACGCCTGTGCCACTCGGGCCCTTGTTCTGTTTCCCTCACCCGAATGCCACTTTCATCCTGCTAGGATCACGGATGCTACTGCCCCCTGGGGCAGTGTCTTCCTCAGTACCGACCTGACCGATCTTGGCTGCCTAACAACTGCTGGGTCCAGCTATGATGTCAGGGGTGCTCTCTCCTGTGTCCCTTAGAGAATGGAGCAAAGGGACATGTCCCAGAAAAGACTAACTCCAAGGAGCACAAAACTGCACAACACCCAGGAGACAGTTGGTCTTTTTCATCACAGCCTTCTCCATGTTTGCTGCTCTTTTACATCTTTTCTGTCTCCTCTCATTTTCATTCTGTGTGTGTGTGTTAGAGAGTGTGAGAGAGTGTGTGTGTGTGCGTGACTGTGTGTGAGATTGAATGTATGTGTGCACGCACGTGTGCGTTGTGTATGCATTCATGTTCTCACATGTGAAAGCCTTAAGTCAGGCCCACTTCATTCATCTCTCTCCATCTTATTTTATTTTTTTGAGACACTCCAGTGACCCTGAGCTCACTGATGGAGCTAGTTTACTGGCTAGCAGGCTCTGGGAATCCAGCTCTTCCTCCCTCTCTCGCCCACTCCCTGAGGTGCTGCTGCGGTCACAGCTACCACACCTGGCTTCTGTGTGGATGCTGGGGATCTGAACTCCAGGGTTTTATCCACTGGCATCTAACACGAGTCATCCAGGTTGATACCAGGTCTCCACGCCCACTGAGCTATCTCACTGGCCCTTGAATTTTTTCTTTTTTGTTAAATGCTGTTTTATCAGTTTTGTTCTTTTTTTTTTTTTTTTTTTGGTTTTTCGAGACAGGGTTTCTCTGAATATCTCTGGCTGTCCTGGACTCACTTTGTAGACCAGGCTGGCCTCGAACTCACAAAGATCCGCCTGCCTCTACCTCCCAAGTGCTGGGATTAAAGGCGTGCGCCACCACCACCCGGCATCAGTTTTGTTCTTAAAGATGGCAAGTAAAAGAATCTGGAAATCAGAAGTGCTGTTTCTGTGTCTCTCATACACATAGGAAAAATAGAAATATTACTTTAAAGTTTAGAAATATTCTTCAAGTAATGTAAAGGTACCTTTACTGTTTTAAAACCGCAGCAGTGCTGATGGCTTATTTTATTCACAGGATCGGAAAATAGAAGACCTGCGGCAGTGTCTGAACAGGTACAGGAAAATGCAGGACCCAGCAGTTCTGGCCCAAGGTAACAAAGCATGGTGCCTCTCTGGAAGCCTTCCTGCTTCATGTCAACCAGCCATGGACTTACACAGTTAGGCTCGTTTCTTACACAGCTCATGTGTGTTGTCCCAGACTGGGTGACTCATTTGTTTACCACCAATAGCTAGAGAATTGTTCTGTCAGGAAACACTCTGGCCAACAAGTACGGTGCAGATCCGTTCACCAGCCAGAGTAGCTCCAAGAAAAGCATTCTAGAGCAAGAACTACAGCACGTGTAAAGAACCTCAGGTGATTAAGAAAAAAGGCCAGTGTGTCCTTAAAGTTCTGAGCAGTGGTTGTGGCACGGTGACATGCAGGAATCTCAGGAGGCATAGGTTGGGCTCTTAAACACGCAGGGAATCCAGTTGTGGTTTGTTGTGTTTGTTGGTCCTAGGGCAGTGGTTTTCCACCTTCCTAATGCTGTGACTCTTAATACAGTTCCTCATGTTGTGGTAACCCCACCCATAAAATTATTTTTGTTGCTACTTCATAACTATAATTTTGCTACTGTTATGAATTGTAGTGTAAATATCTGATATTCAGGATATCTGATATGTCACCCCTGTGAAAGGGTTGTTTGACCCCCAGGTTGAGAACCTAGGGCCTTGCATATGCTAGGCAAATATTCTACCATTGAGCTACACTCCCAGCCTGGGTAAAGGGGCCGAGGAACAAGTTTGCACTGTAACCTTGCCAGAAGGGGGCTGTGAGGGACACCAATATCGAGAGCAGGGGAAACAAATCCAAAGACTTGCAGATACTGCTACTGCAGTGTCCTGGTGGATCTGAATTGACCAGACATATTAATTAAGGTTGAGATATGGTGAATGGATGATGGGCGTGAAGCAAAGGAAAATAAACCAACAAAGATAGACATTTGGTTGGGCCTGAAGTCACTAGGTAGGTGATGTTGCCATTTATCGAGGTGGCCAAGAAGTGTGAGTTCCTCTTTGAACACACCAGATGACCGTTCTCAAACATAGAAGGGCTGAGGGTTGTTTGAAACAGACAGAATGTTAGAGCACTTGTTTACTATGAGCATGTAGGTGGCTGTCACCCTAAAGATGATAAGTACTGAAAACGTGTCTTTTGAAGGATGTTTGGTTAGTATTTCTTTTGCTGTCCTGAGACGCTATGACCAAAAGCAGCTTGGGAAGGAAAGCCGTTCTTTCAGCTCCCACTTCCACATCACACTCATTCCTGAGGGAAGTCGGAGCAGGAACAAGCCAGGCAGGAACCCATGCAGAGGCCATGGAGGGTGCTGATTACTGGCTTGCTTCCCATGACTTGCTCAGCTTTCTTTCTTACAGAATGCAGGACCACCAGCCTTGGGGTGGCACCACCCATCATGGGCTGGGCCCTCCTCCATTAATCACTAATCAAGAAATGCCCCACAGGCTTGCCCCACAGCCTAATCTGGTAGGGGCATTTTCTCAGTTGATGTTTTCTCTTCCTAAATAATTCTAGGTACTGTCAAGTTGACATAAAAACTAGCCAGCAAAGAGATAATTGTGAAATACTCAAGAATTTGACATTTTAATTTTAAAATTAACTAATTAATTTATTAGTGCTTGGGATCTGCCTTGTGCATGCTAGGCAAGTGCTCTACCAGTGAGCTGTAGTCTCAGGAGCTTTAATTCTGATGAATCCATGAATCAAAAGAAAAACTTTGCTTTGGTCCAGGAGCTTCAAAACAAACAAACAAACAAACAAGTAAATATTACTATTTTTATTCATAAGAGCTGTTAAAGTCACCCAAATCCATGAGTTACAGCAAGCATAGCTTCTGAGCCATAT
The DNA here is from genome assembly GCA_907164525.1 of Lophiomys imhausi. Taxonomy (NCBI): domain Eukaryota; kingdom Metazoa; phylum Chordata; class Mammalia; order Rodentia; family Muridae; genus Lophiomys; species Lophiomys imhausi. The sequence goes on from CAJQZJ010031946.1 coordinate 7,885,980, forward strand.
CACTGGCCCTTTCATGAGACAGAGTTTGTCACTGACCAGACTGGCTGGCTGGTCAGGAGTTCCGGGGATTGCCTTTCTACTTCTCTAGCACTAAAGCTGCAGTCCACCATGCCTGGCTTTTAAAGATCTATTTTATTTTTATTATGTGCATGTGTGCGGTTATATGTGTGCCACATTTGTGCAAGTGTCTGAGGAGGCCAGAGGGGGAGTGTCAGATCCCTGGAGATGGAGTTAACAGGCAGTTGTGAGCTGCTTAGGAAGGGCCAGAAACCAAATCCAGGTCTGCACGATCAGTGTGTGCTCTTGACCACTGGGCCACCTCCCCAGCCCATGCCTGACTTTTATGTGGGTGCTGGAGATCCGAACTTGGGTCCCCATGCTTGTGTGGGAGGCACTTGACTGTTGGATCCTCTCCAGCCCCTCGTGGTAGTTTGAAATCAGATATAGGGGAAATAAGATATACCTTAAACTTAAAAGAAAAAAAAAGGGAAGAGGATGGGGGGTTGAGGGTGGGAGGGTGGGACTGGAGAGGGAATAGGGAAGGGACTGCGATTGAGATGTAACTTGAAGAAATAAAAAATAAAGGGAAAAAACCATAAAAAATATTTAAAAAAAGAAATCAGATATAGTCAGACAGGTTTCACAAGTCATAAAAATCATGCTGCAGTGAATAGTTATATAAAAAGTGATTTATCCCTGACTTATTTAGTTACTCCTAACAGAACTCTTAGCAACACTTACAATCTATTAAAGTTGGGATAAAATTCTAGTAAAACCTCAATGTAAAAGTTATGGTTAGGGCTGGAGACACGGCTCAGTGGTTAATAGCAGTGGCTGCTCTCTCAGGGTCTAGAGGCTGGCTCCCAGTCCCCACAGGGCAGTCCACAACTACCTGTAACTGTATTTCCAAGGGATCCAGGGCCCTCTCCTGTCTTTGTGGACATGTGCACATACATGGCACATATATACATGTACTCATAAATAAATAAAGTATCATGTAGCTGGGCATGCCTCTCATCTAAACACTTGAGAGACTGAGTCAAGATGATCTCAAATTTGATGCCAGCATGGGCTATGTTCTAGCAAGACACTTTCTTAAAAGAGGGGGAGGGAACAAAAAAAAAAAAAACCAAGAGAAGTTACAGACTTGTTAAGATCTTTAGATAAGTATATGTTTGCCATTTGGCATTATTTAGAGATCAGAGTTTTTAAAAGCATTCTTTCTATTTTTAGGAAAATGACTGTCTAGCATTATGTTCTACAGTCAATCCTTTACATCTTGACTGCTGTTAAAATATTTTCAAACCTAGTGCTTTGGTGAATATTTGGTTCCTTTTTTCTGTTAGGCTTTCCCTGCTTTAAAATGGGATAAAAGGATCCTTTTAAAGGATCAGCTGTTGTTTTTCTTTTTCTTTTATTCTCATTTTATTTTTGTATATTGTCCAAAGCACATCAGTGATGAGAAGGGCAGGGTTTTAGTGACGCCTGTTGTTATCTAGAGTTAGATGGTCATGTGGGGTAAATAGGTGTGTAAATGTATAGGTAGGTAGGTAAATAGAGTAGATAGGTAAGAGGATAGGCAGTTAGATGAGAGAGAGAGAGAGAGAGAGAGAGAGAGAGAGAGGGGGGAGGGAGGGGGAGAGAGAGAGAGGAGAGAGAGAGAGAGACAGAGCTTTTGTGATGGGGTCTCATGTAGCCCAGGCTGGTCTGGAACTTGCTATGTAGCTCAGGATGATCTTGAACTCCTCCTGATTTTTCTGCTCTCACCTTCTTAGTACTAGGGTTAAAGTTATACATCACCAAACATTGGTAAACTAATACTTACGAAGTCTGAAATCTTGAAAACAAAATTACAGTGGGTTCTTGAAATAAATTTACTTAAAAAAATCTTTTGTGCCGGGCAGTGGTGGTGCACGCCTTTAATCCCAGCACTTGGGAGGCAGAGGCAGGCGGATCTTTTCGAGTTCGAGGCCAGCCTGGTCTACAAATTGAGTCCAGGACAGCCAGGGCTACACAGAGAAACCCTGTCTCGAAAAAAAAAAAAAAAAAAAACAACAAAAAACAAAAAAATCTTTTGTGTCAGTCCTGTTTGAAACTTGACTCCCTCTGTTAATACCACTGCAGGGTACTTGATGTGGCCAGAATCCAGGGGCTTAGTTCCTACAGTTAACAATGCTACATCCCAGGTTCTGTGTTGCTGATTCACATATAATGCAAGGAAAAATGACTCATGTGTTTGTTTATGCTTTGGACTGGCACTGTAGCTTGGCGGTACAGTGCATGTTCAAGAAAAAGGAAGAAAAGAAATTCCCATCTCCCATTCTTCCACTTGTGTTGTACATCATCATCTGCTTCATCTTTTCCAGGCCAGGACGGCGAGTGTGAGGGTCTGTTCCACTCCAGCTCCGTTTCCACCTTGTTGGACGCACAGGGCTTTAGTGACCTGGAGAGAAGTTCTTCCTCTCCCAGCAGAGACCTGCTCGACACAAGTGCTCCAGAGGAGGCACGTATGGAACTTTGGTGCTTTCTTTGTGTCGAGGGGGGAATGCCTCACTGTCGGGAACATACATGCCAGTGCCATGTAATGTGGGTTCTGCCCTGCTCTATTGCCTGTTGGTCTGTTCTGGTAGGTTTGTGTGCTGCCAGTCTCTTCCTTCTTAAGTGTGTACTTCCCCCTCTTTTTAATAAATGCTTTGGACAAAAGTCAAAACTGCCTATAGAACTCAATAAAAGCAAGACAGGTACGTTGGCTGGAAATTTGAGAGCAGCCCAAAAGGATCGCAGTCTCAAAACAAACTTGAGCATCTTTGAGGCAGATACCCTAAAATATGAGATTGTAGTCTGTTTTTTAAAGACTAAGTACAAATAGGTCAGGACAGGGTAAGTAAGATTAAATACACAAATCTACTTTTGTTGTTTCTGATGACTCAAAGTTTTAAGACCTAGAAGAAGCAATCAAAGGGCAGTGGAGTCTTCACCCATTTCAGTTCATCCTGGTGGCCAGAACATCTGTTCATTGTGTGCTGCTGTTCACCAGCACCACACTGTGCTGCTGTGTCCTCTTCCTGAGTGGTCTGCAGAGTAGGTGGAGGGCGGTGGGAACCCCGCCCTGGGTCTGCTCAGCTCAGCTGCAGCAGGAGGGTTCTCACGGCTCGTTGAGGCAGCCTGCTGGCCGGGACCTCCACTGTACCCTGGCTGGAAGTCCTTGTGAGTGCTTAGCTGCCTCAGTGCCCTGTGGTGACAGCTCCCTGAGAAGACCAGGTGGGTCTGCGTCACCTGTAACTGAGCTCCATTAGTGTCCCTGCTGCTGTGGTCACAGGTCATCCCTTAGTGAACAGACCCTACCTCTGAGCTCAGGTGACATCACAGTGTAAGAGCATATAGAATGGAAAGCAGTCACCATTACACCTCCTGGGCAAACCATTACACTTTCTCTCGTATCAAATGCAGCCTTCCCTTCTCCAAAGATCTCCAAGTGTCCTTCCCGGGAGCTGTTGTCCGTTCAGGTTGACACATAGGGGAAGCCCCTCAGGAACTGATGCTCAGTTCCTACATTATCTTTCCAAACAAGGTGCAGAGGTAGGACCCTAACAAAACACGTCATCTGTCCCCACACACCCAGCAAGCTATGTGATGAGTCAAGAGTAGGGTAACCATGTAGACACTCCTACTTAAGAAGACAGAGATGACAGCATGGCTGTCCTTGGTCCATAGCAGTCCAACCTAGCTAGATGTGTGTTGTTACTTCTCTATTGGAGGCCGCCAGCCTGCCAGCTCCTGGGCTTATCATTCTCCTGTCTGAGTCCACTCTTCTTTTCCCCCTCTGCATATTTTGAAGTGAATATTGTCTCCGCTTTGTAAACTGTCGCTGAGGTCCAAGCACCTTTTATTTCCTGCTGTGCCTGACCTTCTGAGTCTGATTTGGTGCATTACCTTTACAAGTCACAATCTGCTAAGGACCCTCCAGTCCACTGCGCTAGGTAAGAAGAGCTTGTCCACTCCTTGCACCCCCTTAGGCCCAGGCTACCTGCGGGGCTGCTGGGACAGCTGCTTATCCGTAGTTGTCGCAGCCTCTCATGGCCTCGTGAGCTCAGGGTTCCCCGAGTGCAGATTGGTCTTTGCCCTGAAGTTACATCTTAATTTTTGTATAATTGCTGTCTGGAGAGACCGGGAACTGAGAACATCTTATTCAGCTCCACAGTCGTACTGTGTTCAACAGTTGCTTCCTTTCTCCATCTGTGTTGTTGATAATCCCATAAATCAGAACATAATGGTCAGTGATAAGTGTCTTTTTCTGATCCTTTTTAATGTTTGCATGTGGCAGTACTGGACATGAGTGCACACCCCTGACATGCACCTCTAGTCCTGAAAGTAAAATCTGAATTGAATGAAAATTAATTGAGAGAAAACAACTAACATTTCACACTTAAGTGTTAGAGTACTGAAATAGTTCATCAATCAAGTTACTAATTATGAAATAAGAGGAGGTTCCCTGCTTGTTAAATACATTTTAATTGAGGGGGGGCAACCAAACAAAAACAAAGAAACAAACCCCTTTTTTTATTTTGAGACAGAGCCTCACATTGTTGTCCAGGCAGGCGTAGAAGTAGTGATCTTTCTTCCTCAGCCTTCCCAAAAACAAAAACAAAAAAAAACCTATAACAGCCAATATTATGCTGCCTTTAGAGAGGGATTGCTTGTATATGTAGAGTATACAGAATTGTTCTACAGAGTCTTTGCTACATGAGTCTCAGTTTAAAAGTTTGTTTTTATTTATTTTATGTGTATGATTTTGTCTGACTGTATGTCACTGCATACATGCAGTTTCCAAAGAGGTCAGCAGAGGGCACCCGATCCCCTGGAACTGGAGTTAACAGACTGATCCACCATGCAGGAAGAGCAACCAGTGCCCTTAACTGCTGAGCTATGGCTCCAGCCCTTGTGAATTCCAGTTTAATGATGTTTAGTTTGTCATAAGTGATTGTTCCAAACTGAATAAAAATAGTGTGATGAAAATTCATAGAATTCAACCTTAGTTTTGAAGAAAACCAGGAAAAAAAATTAAAGTTGAAGCTGAAACCTTAATGTTTGAAAAAGAAATCAAGAAAGCACACCTGGGGCTGGAGAGATGGCTCAGAGGTTAAGAGCACTGGCTGTTCTTCCAAAGGTCCTGAGTTCAATTCCCAGCAACCACATGGTGGCTCACAGCCATCTACATTGAGATCTGCTGCCCGGGCATATATGTAGAGCAAATACTGTACACACAATAAATAAATAAACAAACAAACAAACAAACAAACAAACAAACAAACAAATGTTAAAAAAAAAGAAAGCACACCTGTGTGTTAGTGTTTTTCCCCCCACCATTAGGGGAATAAAACCTAGGGAAATAGTTGAACTTCAGGAAACATGGATGAGTGCTGAAGGGATTACCAGAATTGATTGTAAAGAATCAAACCAAAACTAAATGGGGTGGGGAGGTACATAGAAAAGAATCCTACTTTATAGTAAAATGACTTGAGCCTTCATTGTGCCATCACTCAGTAACAGGCAAGACTCACAAAGCTGAGTTCCTGCTTCTTTGTGAAACTGAACTTTGCCGGTCAAGATACCCAAGTGCATCTTACCTCCCCTGGGCTTTGGAGTCTCGTTGCTCAGAGGCAGGCATGGTTGTGCGGTGGTGTAGACGTGAAGCTGCTGCTGTGTATTTGGTGTAGACGTGAAGCTGCTGCTGTGTATTTGGTGTAGACGTGAAGCTGCTGCTGTGTATTTGGTGTAGATGTGTGTTCACTGCGCGTCTTCGCTTGTCTCACTGGGAGGAGTAAGCAGCCAGGCAGCGCGTGGGAGGCTGAGCTCATGGCAGCCCAGGCTATAGAAGACCCTGATTAAAAAGACAGTTAGGAAAAGGTGTTATGAATTTGAGAGAGAGAGAGAGAGGGAGAGCGAGAGAGCGAGCAGTGAGCAAAGTGAACAAAGGAAGGTACATGAGGGGTAGAAAAGGGAAGGAGAAATATTAAGTTTTAATTTTAAAACCTATTAATAAAAATTAAAGAGAGAGGAAAGAAAGTGATAAGTGTGACTGTGGTAGTGGAACACTGGATATGTGCTAGGCCAGCACTGAATAATTAATTGAGGAGCCCACGATTGTCTGACTTGGAGTCCACTGAATAATTTTTTAAGGCTTCCTTGTGAGCTCTTGATGCCAATCCCACTCTGTTCTCTAGTTCTCAGACATTACCAGAAAACCTCAGTATTAAAACACTTTAAGACTCCAACCCTAGGATCCAGAAGTATTTGGGAAAATGGTGTTCACATTTTATTGTTTCCACAGCGTTGCCATTATTACACCAACCATTTTAAGTGGTAACCACAGGGTACATTCTAAGTGATTTTAATGCATTTTTCATAAATTATAATAGTTGAGCATAGTTAACTTGTTCACACATAAAAGAATTAACCAACATGATGTATTTTCTGTGTTACAACTTGTAGTAGAAATAAAACTGAAATAGTGCTCTGCTTGCAATATATGCAGATACTGTAGAGTGAGTACTTGGCACTGCCACTTCATGGGCTTTTTATGTGACCAGAACTCGGCACTTTTTGTGGTGTGAGGTACTTTCTTATTCAGGATATGCGCTCTCTTAGAACCAAATTTAATCCCCTTTCTCGCCAGTGTTTCCTCTTATTAATCTAGATGTTTGTATTCTGAAGTGATTTTATACATATAAGGATAGAGTTCTAAGCCCAGGTGTATTTGGATAGACCAGTTCTGGGA
>CAJQZJ010031946.1:7892767-7908044 GCA_907164525.1 Lophiomys imhausi
GGATAGAGTTCTAAGCCCAGGTGTATTTGGATAGACCAGTTCTGGGATAGAGTTCTAAGCCCAGGTGTATTTGGATAGACCAGTTCTGTTATGTTTTGTTACTCTGCGGCTTGTGTTTTGCTTCTTGATTGATTTTCTTTTCACTTATAATTTTTTACAGTTTCACACCAGCATCTTGCAAGCTTCAATCCCTTCACTATTGTCGCCATCGATGGGTGTAGAAACTTCTGAAAAATCCAAGGTGCCGACTAAGTCCGAGACTTCATTTGAAGAGAAGTATGTAATTTATGGACTAACATTGTGATATAAATGCACAGTTGAGAGAAATAGAACAACCAAAAATAAGGCCATATCACACTTATTTACAGACACAGTTCTCATCATCAGTTTTGTAATGATTTAGTAACAGGCACAATCAGAAAGTGGCAGGAGAGGAGCTGGTCACGGTCATTTCTCCATAGGTAAAGAGATATTTCACCAGAAAATTCTCAAATTAATTGCCTAATCTTGAATTAATCTTAAGAAAATGTTTAAAATTAGAAATAGCTTTCTTCTTTGCAGTAATTTTTTAAACATTTCTGTTCACTTAGAGTATGTACATACAGCCCCACCTATGATGGCTTTTTGACTTATGATTTTTTTTGACTTTATAGTGTTGCTGTGTTTCATTTTTGCTACAATTTTTTTTGATGGTTACAAGGTAGTCGGCACACCCTTCTAACGTGGACTTTATGGGAGAGTTTACCTAGCTGTAGGCTAGTTGGGGTGCTGTAAATCTGAACAAGGTAAAACAGACCAAGCTGTGTTTTAGGTAGAGTAAGCAGAAGACACTTTTGACTTAACACTGATTTGAACTTCCTATGGGCTCTTTGGGACTTCACCATTGTGAACCCAGGAATGTCTGTGTGGCTTTCAATTCATGACGTTAACAAATGCCTTTTTAAAAAAATATATTTTAGTGATGGAAAAACGATCCTGGGTGCTGCCGCTGAAGTCTCGCTGTGTGATGGCGCTTCGTAAGTTGTATATTGTTGAGTGTGAAGTGTGATCAAGGCTTCAAAAAGTGGGGATCTGTTATGTTCGCATAACCATTTGCTAGCAGTGATTGGCCGAGGCTGTTAAACTAGCGAGAGAGCAAGGCTGTGTGTGTGTCATGACCGCCAGGGCTGGGGCCACGCTGATGTTCACTGAGAGACGCCTCCTGCCTGCTGCTTGCAGACCCTGGGTCTTCCGTCATCAGTTCTCATCGGAAGCTCAGCACTTTTAATTCATTTTTGTGCTGAGTTGTACTTTTTATTCCAACAGAAAAGAGTCCCAGAGAATGTGAGAGCTGGCAGGGCTGCTCTCTGCACTCACAGTTTAATGAACGGGCCTACTGTGAATGCTCATCCAAGTCAAAGTCTGGGTTAGATTAGGAAAGCCCCACACAACCAGGAGAACCTATTTTCAGAGCAGAGCTCGGGTGAGATGTTTCTGCTTCTCTGTTGTCTTTTCTTTTACGGTTTTTGGCAATCTTTACATAACTGACAGCTTAGTAAATGAAGGAGAAATGCCTTTTAACAGTTCGTCTGCACAGTTGTAGTGTTTTGGAGTAAACACATTCCTTCTTTAGTCTCTCTGCTTTGCCTTCCCTTTTTGCCCTGTGTTGCTGGGAATCAGGCCTCAGGCCCTCACATGCCAAGCACACTCCAGTACTGGAGTACACCCCCAGTCCCTTGGTTTTTGAAACTGGCCCCATGTTCGTGCATTTCGTTTTTGAGTAAGCCCATCTCCAGCTGTGTGTGCCTGAACACTAACTATGTGAAAGAGAACATTTCTGTGACCCACAGGCATCTCTTGCCTTCCTAGGCTAGCAAATGGATTACTGGGGGTAATAACAAAGATTCCTCTAGTGCATTTTCCTCCCTCCTTCCTTTCTTCCTGCCTTCCTTCTTCCCTTCCTCTACCTTCCCCTCTTCTCCCCTCTTTATTTTTGTCCTTCCCTCCTTCTTTCTCATTTTTGGAGACAGGCCCGTCTTGATCGCCCAAGCTGATCTTAGACACCCAGCAATCCTTCTGGCTTAGCCTCTTGAGAACTGAAATTACAGACTTGCCCCACAAAACCTGGCTTGTTGTGCTTCAATCAGAACTATTAAGTGAATTGCTTTGCCAGACTCAGAGAAGCTATTCTTCTTTGAAAGAAAAGTAAATTTTAATTCTTTAAATAGAAGGATTAGCTGTAAACAGGGCGTGAGCGTCTACAAAGTTGCTAGTTTAACTCTGTAAGCAGCACTAGTCCATGGAAAACAGCTATTACCAGGGCAGGCTTAAGTGCTTTTCCAACTGCTGTGACATGTGTGCGACAGTTTGCGTTGTTGGCGCGACATTTAACCACCCTGCTTTTAAAGACCTAAATGCTGCAATTTACTTAAGCACATAAGTGTTTGCCTGGATCCAGATTTTCTTTTATTACCAAGATTCAACCTCCAGACAATTTTTAGTTTCCTTCTAAGATGATCTGCTTAGATACAGGGACCAGAGTCAACTTACTATTAATTCTAATTATCATTATTTCTGTGTTTAGAACTTCAAGTCTGCAAAAATCCAGCAGCCTGGGAAATCTAAAGAAAGAGACATCAGATGGCTTGGTGAGTTTTGTGGGATGGTTTTGGTTTTGTCCTCCCCCCCCAACACAATTTTTTTCCTTTTCCCTTGTTATCCTTAGAACAAAATACTGAAGGATGGATCTTCATTTTGCCCCATCTTGCACACAGGAAAAATTAATTTTAGGAAGAGCTTATGGTTTCTCTGATGGAAAATTACTAGTTACCATGGTACAATTAATGACAGATAGTAAGAGTGACTATAAAGGACTGAAAATTCATAAATCAAAGGCTGAGATGAAGAGAACAGTGTAGGAAATAAACACAACTAAGATTTTTGTGGTTTAGAAGGATTATAAATAGCTTCTTATTTATAAAAGTGTATGTGACATCTCAGTATACAAAACATTTTACAGCAGCCTTCCTTAAATGTCATTGTTTTTGAACAGGAAAAGGAGTCTATCCACAAGTCTTAGAGGTAATTTTTATATCTGAATTGAAGTATAAAATCTTTTAAATTTTATGACATGTAAGGTCAATAATTGTCTCCACTCCAGGAGACCACGGCTGTCAGAGCCTCTACAGCATTATGCAGGGGCAGGAGGCCAGCTACGAAGGTCCTGTCAATGGTTGTGTTCCACTGATGTGTACAGCATGACTGACTGCAGACAAGGCTGCGGATTAGAGGGGAGGAGGGCAGAATAAGGATTAGTGAGGGGCTTTTGCTTTAGGATGGTGGCAGTGTTTTGGAACTAGATGGGTGGTTATTTTCAGAGAGGTGATAAATGACACTGAATTATTTATTTTAAAATTTTAATTTCAGATCTGGGAGATGACCCAGTGATTAAGAGCACTGGCTGCTTCTCCAGAGGTCCTGGGTTCAATTCCCAGCTCCCACTTGGCAGTTTATAACCTATAACCGAAGTCCCATGGGATTCAATGCCCTCTTCTGGTGTGCAGATATACATGCAAACAAAGCATCCATATACATAAATAAATCTTTCTTTTTTTTTTTAAGTTAATTTTGAGCTAGAGATAGTGGCACTCACTTTTAATCCCAGCACTTGAGAGGCAGAGGCAAGCAGATCTCTGTGAGTTTGAGGCCAGCTGACCCAGCTCAAAAGGATCTAGAACTCTAACCCCAAGGGATCCAACACCTACACACACACACCTCTACACATACATACATGCACAAACCCTACACACACACATACATGCACAAATCCTACACACACACACACACACACACACACACACACACACACACACACACCCTTATAAAACAGCACAGAAAGCCAAACCTATGACGGAGCTCTGCAGCACACTGGTCTCTCCTCCCTGTGATGTTGCATGTGTGGGTGATCCACTGCCTACATTATTCTCCTCTTGATTTCTGTCCAAGCCAAGGTTCCACACCAATGAGCTTCCAACTTGGTGGCAGAAAGAGCCCACTGCTGTCATTAGAAGGTGGATCCACCTACTTAGCATATGTGTGGCTGCCCACCAGAGGGCTCTGGTGGTCTAGAGGAGCAAAACGGGGTGCATCCTGTCATGTCATGCCTACAACTCAGAGCCTGGATGCACCAGGGCCGCAGAGCAGAGGCCGGGAGAACCTTTGTAGAAGCTAGAAGTTTTAGGAAGGACCATCCCAACTTCTCTGCTGGGGACTATGGTTGAAACTCTAGACTAGTTTCAACACCATCCTTAGTTTGTTTCACCCAGAGCTGATATAGTTATATTTTGTTCTCTGGATTTTCCAAATGTCCTTTGTTCCCTAAGTCATCAGTGGTGCAAATGGGGAACTGGCAATATCATGGATTATTACTGCAAAAGACTCATCACAGCTCTCAGAGCCCAGAGGCTAGCAGCTTGTGGTATGAAGACCAGCTGCCCATTTGTGCAAAGTTATATTACAACCCAATTATGCCCATCTGTTTACATACTGTTCACATACTGCCTACTGCAGTTTTCATGCAATAGTGGCAGCGCTGGGTAACTGTTAACAGAGAGTGTATGATCCACAAGTCAGAAGTATTCCTACCTTTGCTGATCTCTGCCATAAATGAATAGTATGCAGCTTTGAAAAGACAGACACATCTCCTAGATGAATTTCAAAAGCAATTCAGAGAACAGAAATGTGACCATGAAATACCAAAACCTCTCAAACTATAAATGTGCTATTTAGTGACATTCATAGGTGGTAAAACCATAAAGAAAAATGGGGGAATAGGACCCACAAGCTTCAACAGAACTGCTAAGAAACAGGTATGGGAGAATTGCTTGAAAATATGTTAATGAAGGAGCTTCAAGTGATATGTTAAGACTTAAGTTAGTCTTAGGGCTGGAGAGATGGCTCAGTGGTAAAGTGCTTACTCTGCAAGCATGAGGCCCTGAGTTCAAATCCACAGCAGCTACATAAAAATCAAGGCATGGCAGCACATGTGGGAGCAGGAGGATCCCTGGGACTTTGCTAGCTAATTAGTCATTGAGCTCCAGGTTCAGTGAAGAGACATAGAAAACACCCAGCCTCTAGCCTGTACTTGCACACATGAACATGCACATCTGACATGCATGCATTACTCTTTACATATGGAGATGCAAAGCCTGTGTGTAGAACAAGCATAGGCCTCTATGCTGTGGTCTCAGAACTGGGCCTCAGGCCCCTGACCAGGTTGTAAGGATTGGGTAGACAGGGAAAGGGCTTGTCACAGATGTTTCTGCTCAGTCCTTCCCTGCTTGGCTCATCTCCATGTACTGTCTCCTTCCTAAGCAGTCTTCATATGTGGTATGAAGTGTCACAACTTAAATAAAATGAATGTTTTGGTAAAGAAAGAAAAAAATTAATTTGGGGCAATTGAGATGGCCAGAGGACGAAGCCTTCAAGCCTGCAGCCTAGATTCAATTCCTAGGGTATATATGGTGGAAGAGGAGACTGACTCTGACAAGTTGTCCTCTGACCTCGATACACACGTGTTGTGGCACATGTATAACCCACATAGGCACACATATGCATAAGTAAGTAAGTAAATAAATTTTTTGAGAGTTCACCTCTGTGATTAGAAAGCCAACCAGTGATGTCTGAGTCATGTGATTTGATCATCTTCATTACTGTAGCTGCCTTCCCCAGGCTCCGCAGAAAACCCTTAGATTGCCTGCTGTTTGTGTCATATAGCCCTTGTCTATAGGAGCAAGCACGGTGTCTAAACAAGTTGTCAGCACGAGTTCCAGGTCTTCCCCTGGGTTCTGACCATGAACTGTGTAAGGACTGCAGTGGGGTTTGAAGGCCAGTTCCAGCCCTGACCGTCAGTGAAGACAACTGTCACTCAGGTCCTTTTCAACTCATCATTCAGCAAATGATGGAAGGGCCTGTCAGCGTTACGATGACTATATTGTCACTGTTTTAAATATGTGTGTGTGTCACACACACACACACACACACACACACACACACACACACACACACTTCAATTACTGTGAGCAGTAGATGATTTAGAGCTAGTCATCCCTCTGACCCTTTCACTGACTCTTAAAAGCAGAAAGCAGGAGGTGTTAGAAAAGAAATGCAGCCAGGAGCATCTCATAGTGGCACTAAGACAGTGAAATATTCTTCATAAGCGTAATGGTTGACGCATCCAACAGTTGCCAATTGTATTCTTCCTCTTCTTTGAGAAGAGGGTGTAAAATAACTGAGGAGATGCTCCCCTGGGACTCAGAGCTTGCGCACTGCCAGCTTTGTAGGCTGCCTGAGGTTTCTGCTGCTGTGGTGGTGGTGATGTAAAAATGTATACTCATAGCTCTGCATCATAATTGCTGGAAAAATAAGAAATCTACCATCCTGGGTATGGAGTGTCTTCATTCCATTTCTTGGAAAAAAAAAAAAAAAGAGGCACATAAAAAATTGTTTTTAAAGCTGTCTTACACATTTAAAGTGACAGTTTTGATTGAAGATGGAGGTAGACATGTTCACTGTGTTGTTGTTTATTTCCTTAGGTTTTTTAAATGTGCTGCTCGGTGTGGTGCTTCGGTTTTCTGTCCAGGGATTTGAGTCCAGCCTGTCCCAAGGATAATGCACCCTAACACTTGGTTACCTTCTTATCACCCCTCAGGATAAAGCTCCAACCGACAGCCGCACATTTGGGACCCTGCCTCCCAAGGTCCCGGTACATGATGCCTCTGTGGACGACAACCCCTTTGGCACTCGAAAAGCCAGGTCCTCCTTTGGCCGGGGCTTCTTTAAAATCAAAAGTAACAAGAGGACAGCCAGTGCACCAAACCTCGGTATGTGGCGAGGGCACCGAGTCCCTGACCCTCCAGAAGGAGGGAAAGGCTTGATTCCACCCGTCCCTTGTTCATCATGTGTTTCTCATTCTGACCAATGAAGGTGAATGTCTTGCAGGGACAGTTAGCAAAAGCACTTCAGTGGATTTAATTTGCAGTGTGAAGATAAGTCAGCTCTTAGCCCACTCTCTGTCCAGTGATACAAACAGCAAAATGTAAACGACATAGCCCTGTGACTTTGTTCAGACAGTTTCCCATCTGTGGTGGTGGGATGAATGAGCCCCCGTGGATGACCCTGTGCAGTTTGTATAATCTTAGTGCGGTACGTGTGTTCCTCCTGTGGGCATTTGCCTTGGAGGGAGGAGTCTGATCTGTTTCATTTTGTCACCCCTGTGTTCTCTCCATTGGGCTGCGTGTGTTGTGTGCGTTGTTGGGATACCTGAAGACCATAAGCGAAGTGCCAGTGCGCCCACCTTAGGTACCCTACCCCGAATACCAACCTTCCTCAGTGCTTCACTCCAAACCATCTAACCCCCACTCTTGGCCTCTGCGATCTCTACCAAACTAGCTGGCCGCAATCAGAAAATGTAGTCTGTTCCAGAATATTTCTTTATCTTTGGCTAAAACAGACTCCACAGAGCCTTTGCTTCTGAGCCTACATGCTGTTTTAACCAGTGCTGTTGATACCTTGTAAGCTATTTTGTGGGAGTGCCTAGCAGCCTGCAGGGTGCAGGGCTGGAATGTGCTGACATCACACATCTCAGCTCCCCTCACCCAGGACTGAACCATCACCCACCAATTCTCCTTCCTCCTCCATGTGTTCATTTTCTCAGCCTCCCCCCTAAAATCTCTGTTGTCAGGCAAGAGCTGACTTACTGCTCTTAGGGGAACATTCTGGACATCTTATTACTTTGAAGTTGGGGATATTTAGTGGTGACAGAGGTGACTTCACATGGTATGTGAGGGTTCTCCATCAGAGTGTTTTTAAGAGAAGTTTATTCTGTCTCCCTGTGGGGAATAGTGTGAAGAAATCCTTCAAAACTGAAACAGACAAACAAACAAACAAACAAACAAACAAACAAATAAATAAATAAAAGAAGTATGATGCTTCTTAAAGTTAGGCTATGAACATTTTCAGGGCACCCATGTCTTTATGGCTGTGGAGTGAGGGCGTATAGATCCCCATAGGTTTCCCTAGGCCCTGTCACCTTGTTTAGATACCCAGCTGTTGACACACATGTCCTAGCAAAGTGATGTCGTTCTCTTTGGAGCCTGAAGTGTGTGCAGTGAGGGCTGGCTACACAAATTAAACTCTTATAGTTGTACAAGTGTTTTCAACTGCTCCTGTGTCTTTCTAGGGCAGTAGGTGATGCTGTAGACCAGCACTGCCTATTGTAACCTGTAACCACAGCTCTGCTTCATAGAAAACTTAACTTCTGCAGCCTCTGCAAATACTTGGGAGATGCTTTTCCTGATTGTTTTTGTTTTTGAGCAAGTGTTATTTATAAAATATAAAGTTTCACACTTGGGAAAGCAACAATCCTGTCTTTGTTTGTGACTGTTCCTCCAGAAATGGACAGTAGAGAGAACTTAAATCATCGATTAAATGTGGAAGTCTGCAGTGGCACGTGTAGATGCTACTCTTCCAATACCAAGCCAAGAAACACTGATTTTATATCTAAAGAAAATATGACACACCTCACTGTTGTTCTCCCAGTGTCCAGTATGTAATAGGCTTCACCGTTGTTCTCTCAGTGTCCAGTATGTAATAGGCTGGGGTTTTGTTTGGTTTTAGTTCTCAGTGTCCAGTGTGTAATAGGCTGGGGTTTTGTTTGGTTTTTGTTCTCAGTGTCCAGTGTGTAATAGGCTGGGGTTTTGTTTGGTTTTTGTTCTCCCAGTGTCCAGTGTGTAATAAGCTGGGGTTTTTGTTTGGTTTTTGTTCTCAGTGTCCAGTGTGTAATAGGCTAGGGTTTTGTTTGGTTTTTCTTCCCCTTGAGACAGGGTCTTAGTTTCAGCCTGGTCTGACCTTGGTCTTTAGGTCTTTTTGCCTCATCCACCTGAGTGCTGGGATTATGGGTATGCACCACTATTTCTGGTGACTCATTTCTTGAAAAAGAATTGCTAGTCCTCTGTAACTGTGTGATCTAAATGGCAAAGGAGTGTTGAGAAGAAAATGATGTAGAATTCAGGAAAACTGGTGGGTTTGTTCTTGACACATTAAACTGGAACTCTGCACAGACTTCAGATATGGGACTGGCGGGTGAGATGAGGCTCAGGCTGTGACGCCATCTGTCTGTGAGCATGAAGCCATCCTTCAGTGGTGATCTTAGAGCAGGTGAGCATGCCGAGGAACTGAAGAGGGACCTAAGCAGAGTCTTGGTGTAGAATGTAGGAAGGATGGAAAATGGGTGCTACAGCAGGGAAGAAGCAACTAGACCACAGATCGGGAACTAGTCGTGCCCGGAGAGGGGAGTGGTGATATGAGAGGATGTAGGAGAGTAGCTATACCAAGCAGTACATGAGGCATAGTCTCCTCACAAATTCATATCACTCAATGAGCCGGGCATGGTGGTGCATGCCTTTAATCCCAGCACTCGGGAGGCAGAGGCTGGTGGATCTCTGTGAGTTCGAGGCCAGCTTGGTCTACAAAGCGAGTCTATTTACCCAGTATTTATATTATCTTTAGTTGATTCGGTGGTGTTAATCCTTAACCTGCCACTATAAATGAATATACACAGACACCATGTGGATCTTAACAAGCCTAGGCCTGGGTTGTGCAATCCTAGCCCATCTAAGCTAGCTCATAATTCTAATACTCCAATATAACCCCATATATACATACATACATCCCTTTGGACTATTATTCTCCACACTAAGCCGATGTTCCAGGCCACATGGAAGGATCTTTAATCTACCCCATGGCGTGTCTTCCTTATTTACTCCTGGCTTTTCTCCATCAACCTCTTCTTCCAAGATGCTCTCTATCTCTAAAAAGCCGGTGAACCTTAGTCCTGCCTACCTCTGTCTTTGCCCAATCTCCAGGCCTCAGGATTTGTTTAACCAGTCAGAGTCAATTAAATAACAGACAGCAAACAGGACCAATCAACATTTAGAATGCTTAACACCACTCCATCAGAAACCTTGTCTTGAAAAAACAAAAAACAAAACAAAACAAGAGAGAATGTAACAATTCTGAGGCACTCTTTATTTTAAAGAGAGAGTCTCACTTTGTAGCCCAAGCTTGACTCAGAATCACTCCTCCTTTGTCAGCCTCCAGGATGGTGGATTTATAATTCTGCACCACCACACCTGACTGTGTCACACACTTTTAATCTCAAAGGGTGATTTTAAGTTAATTAACTTTATGTGGGAGATTAAGCTTAGGGAATATACACTTACATACATTTTCATACTTTAGGGCACTCTCTGTAAATCACTGGTTTGCAGACCCAAGGAAGAAAGGTTAATTTTTAGTTGTATTCACGTGGTCTTTATTCTATCCTGAGGACAGCTGAGACAGAAAAGGAGACAGCTGAGCACCTGGATTTAGCTGGTACATCTCGCCCAAAAGATTCACAGGGGACCAGTCCATTCCAGATGTCCCCACCATCTCCAGATTCCAAAAAGAAGTCCAGAGGCATCATGAGACTCTTTGGGAAGTAAGTGGAAGGAAGGGCAAGTGGAGACCTGTCTCGTGCGTTGCTCAAATACAGTGGATAATGGGAAGTTTGGTGGGAGTGGGCACCAAATCCTAAGGCTTTTCGGGCAGGGAGACTGATATGGGATTTATTAACTCATTGGGCCTTGGTTAATATTTAAATTCAAATATCTTGGCTAATGACATACAAAAACAAACAAATGAACAAATGAAAACCCTCATGACTGACCATCAAGGCAGAATTCTCCTTAGGTCTAACATATGTGTGTTGTGTCTTCAGGCTTAGGAGAAGTCAGTCAACTACATTCAACCCAGATGACATGTCTGAGCCTGAATTCAAAAGAGGAGGGGTAAGGGCAACTGCAGGCCCCAGGCTTGGTTGGTCTCGAGATTTAGGACAGACCAACAGGTAAGAACACCTGTGATGTCACTATTGCCACAGTCCTGGGAGGAGTGGTACTGCCAGTCATGGTTGATAACAGCTGTGTGGTGGGCTGTGTGAGCATGTGAGTGTCGGAGCATGTGTGCGTCAGTGGTTCTGGGCTTGAATTTCATGTAGCTGCAATTACAGGGGAAGTGTCTGAAGGCCTAGCCGTGTAAAGGTGGGGCAGCCCAGTGCTTAGGAGATGGTTCTAAGGGCTGGGCTTGTGGCCTAAGAGCAGAAATCTTGTGTGGCATACATGGGGTCCTGGATCCCAACTCCAGCACTGAGTGCTGGAAGTGGGGAAGGTAAAAAGTTATGTTCTAGAGTTAGACTTCTTGGATTCGCTCTCTGGCCTCATTATCAGGTGACCTTGACCTATGGCTTCCACAGTTTGGTTCACTCTCCTCAATGCAGTGAGACTTAGCACCTAAAAGTGTTTGTGAGGCTTGAGTTGGTATCTGTCGAGTGTCTCTAATAATGACTGATGGATAAACATTAGCAATTAATGGAGTCTTTGAAAGTACCTAAAGACACATTCTATCAGAATTCCTGAGGCCATACATTTTTCCATCAAATGAATAAATGCCTTGCTACACTAGTTGGAGGAAAGACTATATATACAATGTTTCACTCGTTAGGACTCCAAGAACTTGCCCTTTGCCTTATTAAAGTGTAGAACTGGTTTTCAACCAACTACATTGACCTCCTGAGAATGAAAGGGTGGAGTTGGCAAACATACAGCATAAGGTGTTGATGCGGAACCTTTTAAAATAGTAATCAGCTGAAAAGACAGGCTCTCCCACACAGGCGGAGCCCTGGACACAGGTTTCATCAAGAAGTTCCCTTTGGCCTTCAGATAACAGATGTCCTCACTTGCCATATGTCTTCCTTAAACACAAGAAAGAACTCCCTTGTGCTATTAAAAAAAAAAAAGTTTTGTCCTGTGTGTGCACACACAATATGAATTAATTTCTTAGAAATTTAGCCATGTATCCCTCAATCGTTTTTCAAGCAACAAAAAGTAAAATAAAATAGAAACTTTGTTTGTAGTGTCTTACTTTACTTAGCAGGAGCATATTATCTTCTCGATGATTAAGGCCAGAGAAAACCCTTAATTTTGCTGAAATGAATTCAGATTATACTTGAATTTCTTTCAGCCAAGCAGAGTACTTTCAGTTTGCGAGACTGCGCTTTGGACAGCGTTGTTTGAATCTGACTTCCGTAGCTCATCATGATATTTGTCTACAGAGTGTGTTCTTGATGACTCTCATTGATCCTTTTGCAGTTTCTTTTGAATTGAGAACAGGGATTTTAGAAAGTAACTTTCCTATCTTGTATTGAAAATTAGATTTTTCTTGGTTAAATGTGTGTCACTCGGGAATTTCCATATCTGATTGTATGCACAGTTGTTCAATATCGACTGTAAGCTTCAGGACTGGCTTAGGATTGTTGCTCATCTTCCCACAGTGACCTGGATATGCCATTTGCCAAATGGACCAAGGAGCAGGTGTGCAGTTGGCTATCAGAGCAAGGTTTAGGGTCCTACCTGAGTTCTGGCAAGCACTGGATTATATCTGGCCAGACACTTTTGCAGGCTTCTCAGCAAGATCTAGAGAAGGTAACTTCTGTTCTGTTCTGTCTGTGTTTACTAAGAAGAAGGGAACATGCGCATATAGCTCACAGGTAAAGAGCTCCTGTGGCATGTGTGAGCTTCAGTCCCCAGCAACACCTACCCTGTCATCAGAGTATGAATGTAGGATCCTTTATTATTGTGAAACAAAGCAGAGTGAGTAGAGTCATATCACTGTTCTTGAAAAGTATTAGCTTATGTAATTATATAACTGTCATATAGTGAATAGACCTCACAAAATGATAAGGCTCATGTCTCAGTCATTTTGTAACTTACATTGACATATCTATTCAATGTAATATATGCAATTAAACTTTATGTCACAAGAGTTCTCCATGTTTTATGTTGTAATTATTGAACATTGTACATGAAACAGGAATAAAATCCTCCATTATGCATTACAGTTCCTTTCTTACAAATAAATGAATTCTTAGGCAGTGTCTAACATTTGCACTCAGCCCATTGTGGTAGACTTGGGCCTTTTCTTCAGTAATGTTGTATGACCTGAGGTTCATACCATAATTCAATGTTTAATAGCCTGAGCCTGAGGTGGTATTCTAGCTTAATACACAGCTGATCTTGAAAGGAAGCTTCATCGTAAAGGAGTCTGCATTCTTATCTAGTGGATCCAGCCTTGATAGGTAAAATTCGAAGGTTCTGGTTTTTGTTTCAGGAACTTGGCATCAAGCAACTGCTGCATCGCAAGAAGCTGCAGCTGGCCCTGCAGGCCCTGGGATCTGAAGAAGAAACCAACTGTGGAAAGCTCGACTTCAACTGGGTCACTAGTAAGGGTTTTTATGCTTGAAAAAGAGTAAATGTCACATTTTCTCCTTGATCACAGAAATGGGCATTTTGTAGTAATGACACTGGTGTTTCTTCTTCAGGGTGGCTGGATGACATTGGCCTCCCTCAGTACAAGACTCAGTTTGATGAAGGGCGGGTGGATGGCCGGATGCTACACTACATGACAGTGGTAAGTAGTTCTCTGTTGGGGTGTTTCCTGTGAAGTCATGTTGTAGAATTTGGCAGTTGGTACAGGTTTGGGATATTTTGAAACCCAATTTAAGCCAGGCAAAACTATATTTAGCCTAAGCTATCTAGAGAATTGAGAGTCAACAAGGTAAATTCTGAAATGTACATTGTGAATTTGTGTTTTATGGTGTGTTGAATTATATGTCGAATACTTAGAAAGGATTGAAGCCCTGGTCCTTCTGAATTGCATATTCCCTGCTGTGCAACCCACTTTGCCCTGCTGTCCACAGGGACTGGCCTCCTCCCTTGCCTTCCTTCACATAACTGGTCCCTGAAATGCTTTAGTCTTCAGATCAGTCCCACGAGGACAGAGTTAGCGGGATTCAGGAGGGAGGCTGCACTCTGCACTGCTTCTTTCTCTTTTGGATTAGAAGCCAGTGAAAGGAAAGACCATTCCCGTTTTACAGCAGGGGTGAGATGAGTTCCAGGAGAAGCTTGTTCTACATTCCAGAGTATAAATTAATATTTTATATAAGCTACTTTGTATTTAAAGAGCATTTTGTAAAGTAGGCAGCCATGTAGGTGTTTTCTTTGTTAAGTAAGTGGAAAGTTTAACCTGCTAATCCCATAAAAATTTTCATTGTTAGCCAGGCATACTGGTGCACGCTTTTAATCACAGCACTCAGGAGACAGAGGCAGGTGGATTTCTGTGAGTTCAAGGCTAGCCTGGTCTACTACAGAGTGAGTCCAGGAAAGGCAGGGCTACATAGAGAAACTCTGCCCCCCCCCCCCCCAAAAAAATAACCAAAAAAATTCAAACAAAAAATTTTCATTGTGAAAGGAATTTAGAGCTGAGCTCCTGAGATCCGTGTTGTTTTTGCCATTGAACCACAGTACTTGCAAGCGTGGTGGGAACATCATGTGACCTCCAGTGAATGGCCCTAATGAGTGTGGCACCTCCTGTGGCCCTGTCTTTCTAAGCACTGCAGTCATAGGTGCTCAGTTCTCAGTGACCTGTAAGTGAGTGCCAGCATCACCTCCATTCATAAGATGAGGAGACAGGAGCTGAGAGGTTGGGGAATGTGGTTTCCATGGTTACTAAGTAGTAGGAAGTCATAGAGAATTTGAACCAGGCTGGCTTCAGGTCCCTCTTCATAGTTTACTACTTCACCTGGGACAAATATAGTGACATTTGGCCTGCCTCTGTTTGTGTCCATGAATGTGGTGGGATCGGATGACCCTGGAAAGTGTGACCTGTGAATCCCAAAAGTCCCTGTTAGGATGTGGATCCTCAGATTGGCTCCAGGAACAGAAAAAAGATCTTAGTAGGAAACGAGCAAAAAAACAAAATCAAAAAACAGGAAGTAGCTGGGCGGTGGTGGCGCACACCTTTAATCCCAGCACTCGGGAGGCAGAGGCAGGCGGATCTTTGAGAGTTTGAGGCCAGCCTGGTCTACAAAGTGAGTCCAGGACAGCCAGGGCTACACAAAGAAACCCTGTCTCGAAAAACCAAAAAAAAAAAAAAAAAAAAAAAAACAGGAAGTAAAAAGCCAATTTGGGAGCCAGTAAGATGACCAAGCAGGTAAAAGTATTTGCTATGCAAACCCAACAGCCTGAGTTCTATTCCTATGACCCATTCAAAGGTAGAAGGTGAGGACTGCTCTACAAAGTTGTCCCCTGAACTCCGTGTGTGTGTGTGTGTGTGTGTGTGTGTGTGTGTGTGTGTGTGTGTG
>CAJQZJ010031946.1:7908054-7926910 GCA_907164525.1 Lophiomys imhausi
GTGTGTGTGTGTGTGTGTGTGTGTGTGTGTGTGTGTGTGTGTGTGTGTGAGAGAGAGAGAGAGAGAGAGAGAGAGAGAGAGAGAGAGAGAACACTTGTATGTGTGAATGTGTGAGCATGGTGTGTGTGTGTGTGTTTGTGTATGAGCTTGGTGTGTGGGGGGGAGAGCTTGTGTGTGTGTGTGTGTGTGTGTAAGAGAGAGCTTGATGTGTGTGTATGGACATTTCCCTCCACAACACCATACATGTGTACTAATGAAAATAATAAATAGGCTTTAAAATTAACAAAAGCTGAATAAAGGCTGTACTTTATTTTATTATCTGTGTTAGTTTTTTAATTTTGATGTGTCATAGTTTCATAAGATGTGAATATTAGGAAAAAATATAAAATGCACATAGAACTCTTCACTATCTGGAAATCATTGTTTCAGTCTAAAATTATTTTAAAATAAACCGTGTGTTTATTTGCTTTGTTTTTTTTAAATAATTTATTTTTTATTTCTTCAAGTTACATCTCAATCACAATCCCCTCCCTACTCCCCCCTCCAGTCCCACCCTTCCACCTTCCTCCCCCTCAACCCCCCATCCTCTTCCCTTCTTTTTTTTTTTTTTTTAGTTTAAGGTATTTCTTTTTCCCCCCAACAGCTCTCCCTTTCAGTCCAACAAATGGTTCTTTTTCTTATAACTATAAATACAATACAAAACAACAGAAATAAATAGGCCACAGTTATGAGAGTTGTATGGTGCTTTGTTTTTTTTTTTTTTTTTAAATAGGATATTCCTGTGTAGCTCTGGCTGACCTGGAACTCTCTATATAGACCAGGCTGACATTGAACACATAGAGATCTGCCTGCCTTCTGTGTCCTGGGTGCTGGGATTAAAGATGTACACCAGAATGCCCAGACTTAAGGGTTTCAAATGAGAGCAATCCTTATAAAAGTTCCTCAAATATCTTTTCAGAAGTAATTAGCATTTTATTTATATTTGCAACATTATATATTTAAATGTTTCTTAATCTAATAGACTTTAATTAAATGAGTAGCCTATTCTGAAATTTTTGGGATGAATATCTCAGTTTTAGACTAAAATACGTTATTTGCTTTTTATAATTTATCATAATATACTAATTTTAAACAAATTAATCCTACAATTTTTAAGAAATAATTTTTACTCATTACTCTCAAGAATAAACCGCTAACATTCTTTTTTTTTTTTACTCTTAAAGAGATTTTTTATAGTAAGTCAATTTCTTTCACTTTTTTTATTTTCACAAGAAATGTATTATCAGTAACAGGTATGCTGTGTGTCTACAGGGACAACCCTCTGCTTATTCTCTGGGTGTGTTTAGGAAATTTATCTCGGCACTGCCCTGAAATCACCTACTGCTGAGATAATTTGTTAGGTGTGTTAGGCATGTTTGAAATTGCTCTCCATGGCTTCAGACTGCCCAAAGTGTTTCCTTGACAAAGTAGATTGGCAATGTGTTGAAACTCAGAAGTCGTCATTTTTTTTCTCTTTTACTATTACCCAAACCCTTGCACTGAGGGACGTAGTTTTTTGGGTTTTGTTTTTGTTTTTTTCCAACATTGATCACCAGGTCTGCTAGGTAAAGCAAATAACCCTGAGCAGGGAACCTTGCAAGCTGGGAAGCTTGACTGTAAGTGACCATTCTGGCCCAGCTGTGTGCTGCTGACCTGTGGAGTGTCTGCTTTGCTAGTTCTGGGGACTAAGGAGCAAGCAGGAATTCCTCAAGGCCAGCACCACAGCGCCCAGTCAGCATCTTTTGTGGCAGAGGCAGGAGTATTTGAGTTAGGGCTCCCCTGGCTGCAAAGAGACCCTGCCTCTCCCTGCCCCCAATAAAAGGCAGACTGTGTTTTGTAGTGACTAGAGAGTGCTCTTCAGAGCCTGAGATGATATTCTCCTATCAGAACATCTGGGGCAACAGTATGAATTTGAGGTTCTAGAGAGGGATTTGTTGAGAACAGGAGAGGAGCTCTGTTACTAAATGAAAACTAAAATCACAAGTGATTTCCACTTTCATGCCAGAGTTCTTGGGGTCTCCAGGGAGCCCCCTGCTGCGGCCAGCATGGTGAGCTCCTTATTTATCCTCTGCAGGATGACCTGCTGTCCCTGAAGGTTGTGAGTGTGCTGCACCATCTCAGTATCAAAAGGGCCATCCAAGTCCTGAGGATTAATAATTTTGAGCCAAACTGCCTGCGGAGGCGGCCATCCGACGAGGTACCATTTCAGACAAGAAGTTTGTGTACGTGAACTTGACAGTCTGTGTGGAAAACTCAGAGCCTTTTTCTCTTAGAACCTGCAGGAAGAGCTGGTTTCCTCAGAGCCTCAGACCAGATGCACTGGATCTTGAGCTTTGCTTTCCTGCGTCCTTCTCTTGTGCTTCCATAAAGGCTCTGCTGAAGCCAATGGTTGCTTTTCTGCTTATTCTTGGTTCCTCCTAGTCATGGACTATACTTTTTTATAGCTCTCTCAGTCTATGGAGTAAAGTGTCACTGTGAATATTTCCTTTACTTTTCCTTACTATTGCGTAAGAAAGCTTGAATCGCCGGGCGGTGGTGGCGCATGCCTTTAATCCCAGCACTTGGGAGGCAGAGGCAGGTGGGTCTCTGTGAGTTCAAGGCCAGCCTGGTCTACAAAGAGAGTCCAGGACAGCCAGAGCTGTTATACAGAGAAACCCTATCTCGAAAAAAACCAAAAAAAAAAAAAAAAAAAGAAAGCTTGAATCTGCGCTATAGGTTCTTTCAAAGAGCAGTCAAATTAGCAAACTCTTGTTTTGCCTTTTCTTCGAATACTGCATGGGATGCCAGATAGTATGTGTCCGTAGGCCAAACCTGTTAGACTACATGTGCAGGTTTAGCATCGAGGGTCCTGTCATCAACATCTAAAGCACATATGTGTTTGTTTCCACAGAACAGCATCATCACTCCATCTGAGGTTCAGCAGTGGACCAATCACCGTGTTATGGAGTGGCTGCGCTCTGTGGACTTGGCAGAATATGCCCCCAATCTCAGAGGCAGTGGTGTCCATGGAGGGCTCATGGTAAACCTTGAAGCTGACCGCTTGCCTTTTGTCCTTTATCCTAAAGGGTGAATGGTCTTGATGTGAAATCTGCATTGCCTTAAGATCTATGATCTTGTGTTTCCACATCACAAGTGGAGAATTCTCCACCTAACTGTGATAGAATACATGTGTGCTGGAAGACTTGTGTCAGGTTACCATGAGGCTGTATGCATGTGAAGCATAAGTGAATCTGTGTTGAAATTTGGGTCCTACCCTCAAGAGAAGTCATCACTTCATGCTGATATTCCAAAATCTAAGCACTGGTTCTGAGTACCGTAGGAAAGGACATTGATCATGCATCAGTTTTTTAGTAATCCTGAGGTGGCCCCAGCCCCCCTGGGTGTTTGCACTGGATCACAGAACATTTTTCATGTTTCTCTAAATTAGGTTTAAGCCCATTTGTTTTTATTGCCCTTCACTACTGAATAACATCCAGCCCTCTCTTATGTGATCGTGGTTTTAGACCCCTGCCTAGATACAGACTGTATTTGTGCACACCAGTGTTCCATGAGTAGTTATGTCCAGAGGCAGCATTCCAAACAGGAAGACTTGCTGCTACTGTGTCCCCCAAAACCTGGGGTATACACCAGCTCTACCACTGACTCAGATGAGTATATTACCTGATGGTACGTGAATTAAAATTAAAAGTCCAGGCTGGGGAGACAGCTTAGAGTATAGGCTGCTCTTGAGGGGGACCTGGGTTCAGTTCTCAGCACCCACATGGTGGCCAATAACCATCTTTTAAGTGTTGCTCCAGGTAATATGTGACCATCCTTTGGCCTCCATGGGCACTATACATATGTGGTACACATACATACATGTAGGAAAACACTTTTACACATTTTTTAAAAATCTTTAAAAAAATTGTTGCCCTGGGCTGTTGTTGATAGGGCTGTTGGGGATTACCCAAATGGTTTCACTTTTGCAGAATGGAAAGCACCCAGTTCAACTGTGTATGACCTTTTCCCAACCCCAACTTCTCTTACAGGTTCTTGAGCCTCGTTTTAATGTAGAAACTATGGCTCAGTTACTAAACATTCCACCAAATAAAACCTTGCTGCGTAGACATTTGGCTACCCATTTCAACCTTCTGATTGGTGCTGAGGCCCAGCACCAGAAGCGAGATGCCATGGAGTTACCAGATTATGTACTGCTGACGGCGACTGCCAAAGTGAAGGTTGGTCAGGTTTTTAGCGTTTAGTCATTACATGATGTTTGCCAAGTTTCCATTTTTCCATTTTCTAAGATTTGCTCAGTTTTATTAATGATTTTAAAATGTCTGTATGTGCACATATTTATAACTGTCAAGACCAATGAAGGGAATGCATGTTTGGAAGTCTCTGCTGAAGTAATTTCTATCTAGAGGTGAAGAACGTGATTCTGGCTTCTGTTGTCCGCACATTGCCAATGCTGAGGACGATGACTTGGGCCCAACTTGCCATTGAAATGGTTTTGCTTTTCCTGTTGGTAAATAGATTTAAGAGGAGGACTTGGGGTAGGAATAACTGAGTAGTGAACACATGCCTGGCAGGCACGAGGCCTGGGCTTGACCTGCAGTGCTGCTGATAAGTAAATGAACCAATGGGAAGGTTTCTCCTTGCACAAATTCAGCTTGGTGTATAAGTCAGAAGAAGAGAGTCAATTCTTTCTTTTGGCCATACAGTCAAATTCCAGCAGGGCTCACTTGTGCATTGCTTGCTGGTATAATGACCAAGAAAAATTGGAAACCAGAAATTAGGAAAGAAAGCCTGCTCAGCAAGAGCAGGCTGCCAAGGAAGCAAAGGAAAAAAAAAGGGCTAATCAGGCATCAAAGAAGACAACAATGGCTGCTGCTAAGGCCCCCACAAAGGCAGCACCTTACAAAAGATTGTGAGGCCTGAGAAGGTCGCTGCTGTCCATGCTCCCTGGGTCTGTGGAAACTGCTAACTTGCTAGATTGGAGTTTTAAATAAAGACCCATCTCTGAGAGAAAGAGAGAGAGTCAACACCAGAGGTGGTGATCCCTGCCTGTAATCCCAGCACACAAGAATGCAAGAGTCTGAGGCAGGAGGATTGCAAATTCAAGGTTGATCTGAGCTATACATTAAGGCCATGGGATTTTTTTTTTTACTTACCATGGTTTTAGGGTTGTATCAAATTCAGATTACTTTTTCTTCTTCTTTTGGGCTATTCCTACATTAACTCATCTGGATATGTTTTTTCCACATCCTTAATGTGAAGACAATCAGTGACTTCTCCCAGAAACCCTTGCCAAGCCCTCTTTGTTGGATTTTACCCTGTTAGCCTTTGAATTCCTTTCTCCTTGGGGACTGTGTGGTGATTAGGATGACGTTTCTCTCCAAGAGTGTGAATTCTTTACCACTACACAGAGCAGGACAAACACAATAATCACAGCTTTACCACCTCATGTCCCTTCCTGCCTCCCTTCTTCCCTCCAAAACACATTTCCCTCACTGGAAATGAGCCTAGGGTCGTAATCATGTTAACCAAGTGCTCTGCCATTTGCACCCTAGTCTACCCCCTATTTTATTATTTTTTGAGTCATGCTCTTGTTAAGTTGTCCAGGCAGGCCTTAAGCCTGTGATTCTCCTGCCTCAGTTTCTAAATAGCTGCAATTGCAGAGAGGCCTGTGCCACTGGGCCCAGTTAGGACCACTATCTTTTCCTGATCTTAGATTGAATAGCCTCACAAACTTTGACTCATCCCTGAGAGGAATTCTGTTGTGTTAAGTCCTGTCTGATCCAAACATGATGACATGCCCAGCCTGTGACATAACAGTGAGATTAATCTTTGGAGAGTTACACCAAGACCACTTATGATATTGGGGTGCATTGTTCAAGTGTCTGGGGTGCTTTTGGCTGTCTTGTGATAGTTTGACCATGGAAGTTGCTCCCTTTGTATGATGGAGTGAGTAATTAACATATACGTGTTATTGGTCCTTTGTCATACGAGGTTTATCAGATCTCTGGGTGTCTTTTTGTTTGCTTTTAAAGCCAAAGAAACTGACCTTTAGCAACTTTGGGAATCTGAGGAAGAAGAAGCATGAAGACGGAGAAGAATATGTTTGTCCAATGGAACTGGGCCAGGCGCTGGGGAGTGGCTCCCAGAAGGGCTTTAGACCTGGCTTGGACATGCGCCTGTATGAAGAGGACGATTTGGACCGGTTAGAGCAGGTAAGGACCTCACAGTTGTGCAGACACTCCTTGGAAGCTGTGCACACTCACTGATGAAGTGCGTTGAAAATGAAAATCGTGAAGTGCCCTCAGTGGCTGCAGATTGCTGCCTGGTGCTGCTGTCAGTGCCTGACATACTTCATTGTTGGTCTGCTTCGAGACCTTGGGGGAGTTTCCGTTGGGAAGCTGAGGCACAGAATTGCTGTTGCTTCCCCACGTTCTTCCTACTTAGACTACCATTCAGTCAGCTGCACTTGTGAAACTGTACAAATGCACGTGTCACATCATGGCTGTTCTTGGCAGATGGAAGACTCAGAAGGGACAGTGAGACAGATCGGTGTGTTCTCTGAAGGCATCAACAATCTCACGGTGAGTGTGTGTGCACAGTGAGTGGAAATGTCATCCTGAAAGCACCGAAAGCCACAAGCGCCTACTTGCGTGCTGCAGGTATGTGGTGCTGGGCTCAGGCCTCAGTATGTAACTTGCTGTCTCTTGTTTTCTAGCACATGTTGAAGGAAGATGACATGTTTAAGGACTTTGCTGCCCGCTCCCCCAGTGCCAGCATCACAGATGAAGACTCCAACGTCTGACAGAGCACCTGGGCAAGAGCCAGGAGCGCATGTGCCATTTTCCAACTGGGCTTTTCAAATAGTGTGTGCAGCAGGTGACAGGCAGGTGGGGCACTGTTTATTGTTCCCACTTCTGCTCACTCACTGTAAAACAGGGAATAGAGCCCATTCTGAAGATGCTGAGAAGAACAGAAACATGCTTGCTCTGCCTCTGTTTAAAGTCTGTGATATATTCTGTTGAAAGTGTTCCATTTACGGTTGGGTATTTGCCAGAGTGTGTCATTCACACCCCAGGATGGGGGTTTGGCCACAGCGGTGTTCACTGCAGCTGTCCCTGCTGGACACGCTGCTCTCCAGATCCAAGTGCTCACCAAACATTCGGTGCCACCAAATGGCAGCCACACCTCCACTTGCCTCTTACTGTCTTATTTTTATATATTTTTCTAAATATGTGTATATATTTAGTATATAGAAAACAGAATTTTTATTTTGTGACACACAGATCAAAAGATCATATTAAAAACAACGAAACCCCAATGTTCATATACCAGCTAATTCCTGAACACGCTGGGGTCCTCTTTCTCTCCACTGATGAATTTTAACAGTGTTAATCATTCGCTAAATTCTACATGATATACTTCTTTGGTTCCCATAAAATTGCCAAGCAGTTTAGAAGCTTCAACTATAATTTGGCTCCATTTGCTTTATAATGAAGAATTTTATGGTGTTACCACATCAACCTGGATCCTTTGGGTGCACTCATAACCCCGTCAGAAAAGTTTTGTCAGGATGACTTTGGAAAAACCAAAAGCCAAACAGAAACTTGACATGTTGCTCCTTATTTTCTTCTTTGCTAAACTCATCATTACATTGAATGAAGGAGTCCACCTAGCCATGTTGGCTGTACCTTACACTGCCAGCTGATGGGACTTCATGTTATTTCAGGCAGGATCCAAATATTCTGAAATTGCAGAACGTTTTCTAATAGTTATCCTGTCCAATAGCATGTTGCTCTGTAATACTAGGCCCAAAGGCTTTTTGTAAAGAAAATAGAAAGCTAAAGAGCAGTTGTTCCTGTGGTGGGTGTTTTTAGCAGTGTTGGAGACAATCTGTTTTTCATTTAGGGCTACCAACTGTGCTCAGGCAGGAAGTCACACACCAGGGGCAGGTGGGCGGCTCAGTTTATGATAATAGACCTGGTGATGTCAGTTTCTAATTGTCAGCGGTGTTTCTTTACGTGCTCAGCAGGGTATGAAGCTGTTCATTGTGAACCTTGTAACTGTTGTTTATTTCCAACTAAAATTAACTGATGCTAACAGTGATTTCCTTTGAATGTTCCCATTCATAATTTCATGATTATATTGGCTACTTCCTGTATTGGGGTTTTAGTTTAACATGAATAAATTATCACCATTTGAAAAGCTTGATTTGTTATTAGAACCTGGTTGGGAATACCAGCAGACTGTTACAGATGCCAAATATTCTTTATTAAGGACAATGTAACAACTGATGATATGTGACAAAGTTAAAAAATTTTAATTATATATTTTATTTACAAAAGTATTATGGGCTGTTGACATTACCTTATGAAAGGAAATAAAGTCAATTGATAATTGCCCTGTGTGTTTAATTGTTATATTTAGTGTTCCTTTGTTCAGAATAGCAAAGTCTTGGTTTCTGGTGGAAACAGTAACAGACTCTTGTTCCTAAACTTGCATATGTGTGTTTGAGTTGGGCTCATAGACTGAATCAGATGAACTGAGATCTCTGCTTAAGAAGTATGTATAAAAGGAAATGCAAGCAACATTCCTGGGGACAAAGGGCCAGGACAGAAAGGTAAAAAAACAGGAACAGAAGTGACACAAACTTGGGAATATTAGTTGGAGGGAAAGTATGTATGATTCTAACCTGTACATTCACATACTGGTTTTAATTGGACTATTTTTTGGAAAAAGCAACCACATCTAGGAAGAACTTACCAAAGATCAAAAGTAGCCTGTATATAACCTGGAGGAGAACAGGTGTTTTGTGTGAAATTGTCACCTGTCACTTGGCAGGCAGCAAAAATCTGTGTGAGCACAACACACCCATTGACAAACAAGGGTCCCTCCCTCACATGTTTGTCCAACCTCCAGTCTATATGGCTAACCACACCAAGGAAGCTGTGGCATTAGGAACCTGGTGAAGGTATTAACGGACGTGGCTTCACTGAAGAAAATCTACTCTGGAAAAGAAGCAATTCCCGGTGACATTCACATGCTTGATAGCTAGGAGCAGCATCTACTGGGTGTGCAAAAATGGGGCAAAAGGCTTCACAGCAGGTGGCTCGGAAGGACAGCCCAGAGGTCCTCGTCATGTGTGAGGTGGTCAGCGCGGCTGTTGCCCACGCAGCACAGAAGCTGAAGGAGTACCTCGGGTTTGAGTATCCGCTGAGCCGACTCCACCTTGCAGCAAGTACACTGAGTGAGATCTTCCTCCTCCACTTCATCACGTTCTGCCAGAATAGGGGGGCTGATGAGTGGCTCACCACCACCAGGATGACCAAGCACCAGGCCGTGCTGTTTGGAGCAGACTGGATATGGACCTTCTGGGGGCCTGAGAAGCAAATACGGCTTCAGGTGGCAGTTCAGACGCTGAGGATGGCTTCCCTCCCTCTGAGGGACTCAAAGTCCTGTGAGTCAAGGGGAGAGGAATCATGGAAGAAAGACAGATTTGATAAGCTCGAAGAGTTCTGTGACTCCATAGGAGAAGACTGTTTGGGGCTGTTCATCGTCTTCGGAGTGCCTGGAGAACCTAAAGCCATCAGAGGCGTTGTCCTGCAGAGTGTCAGCAGCCAGACACTGAAGAGCCATCTGCCAGGACGCAAGGCTGTGGAGCAGTTTGTGCTAGAGACAGAGGATTGTGTCTCCATCAGAGAGCTGCTGGGAAACTGCCTGAGTAAAAGAGACAGGCTGAGTGACATGGGCAAGACTTACATTAGCATCCTCTAAACTGGTTGTGTTGCCCTGACTTGCCTATAAGATAGAAGAGAAGGAAAATCCTCAGCCCAGGGCAACCCCCTACGTGGGTCAAAACTTTTAGTGTCACAATTATGGAAAGGGGGGAAAAAACCCTAGCTATGTCTTAGGAAAATGTAATTTAGACTTTGTTTATTCAAAAATAAAAATCGGGAGGAGAAAATGATAAGTTAAGACATAAAATTTGATTTGCAAAACAAAAATTGTCTTTGTTTGAACTAGTGTCATAGTCACAAGCATAACATATTACTGCTGTTGGAGGGGGAGCAACTAATGAGCAGGTGTGAGTACATTTGGGGTGCCAGTTTAGGTTCATGACTTCCAAACAAAATTTCCCACTGCTGGTCCTCTGAGCCCACCTCCATGTTTGCTTCTTCCCAGCATCTGCATGTAAATGATTTTCAAAGGATTTAACTTAGGGTTTGGTTGAGTGCTACTGCACCCTCATTTACTAAGTGACCTGGGAAAGAATTTGTTGCAATATCTGTATTCACAGTAAGGAAAGTGTTTTCAAACACAATGGTCATTTTTGCTTGAAAGTCTTCCTGGGAATTAACAACATAAAGAGTAATTGCCATTATTTATTGAAGTCATGTTGAGCCCAGTTCTTTAAATGTACTATCATAATTTTCACATAAGGCTCTAATAAGAAGATATTTGTTTCTGTTTGTATAAGAGGTGTGTAATTCCCAAGTCATGTGCTGTTAACAAAAGGCCAAGGCTCCATTTAAGGCTGCAGCTCTTCCAGCAATATGTAGAGTGAATCGGACTCTCAGGCACTGTATGTGCTGTGCTCACAAAGGCGGGCGGGCACCTGCAAGGAAGCTGGTTGTTGTTTGTCTCTTTACTCCTGCTCATAGTCTGCGTTGTCCTTCCTAACCTGTTCCCTAGCGTGCAGCCCTTGGAAAGCATGGGCCTTGCTGATAAGATGGTGCAGGCTGCAGTACCAGCACTGGGGAGGCTGAAGTGGAATGGCTGTGAATTTGAGGTCCAACCTGGGCTACAAGGTGAGCTCCAAGTCAGCAAGGGCTACCCAGTGAAACTTGTCTCCAAATAACATGGACCAAATCGGTACATACCTTCCCTCCAAAAACAATTTTTCATTCTGATAGGGCTTCCCATGGCCTTGGTCCTGTCTGTGTTTGGGAATCTAGGACTCTTGCAAGACTAGATGACATCATCGCGGGCAAGATGGTACCGTAAGGCAGCATACTGGGAGGCCATTTAAAGTAAATACATTTGGTGTTGTGATCTGTATCACTGGAACTTGTCTGGTCTACATTGTTCATTTAGAAAGGCTCACTGAAGGCCACTGAGTCTACTCCAGGAGCTCTAACAAGTCACAGTTGTTGAGGAAGGGATGAGGTCAAACCTGAAACCTATGCTCTCCCATTTCCACTTACTCCATTCCTGAGCTGGTTTTTCTCAGGTTGCCTGTTTCTTCCTTTATTGACTCCAGCCCTTTCCAGACTATTCTGGGACTCAGGCATCTCATTACAAATATCTAGTGGGTTACCAGGAGTGCCTATCTAGTTGGCCCTCCTAGGTGACTCCATGACTCCACCTTTCCTCCTCAGGTCATTGTCACTTGCCAGGGTACCTTGGAAATCCCTTTTGCTTTGTCTCAACCCTGCCCCACACTATAAATATTTTTTCTTCAGTTAAACTTCTGGGATGTGTCATTTGATTTTTTTTTTTCTAGAATTTTAACACCTCCTAGTTTTTCCATTCAAAGGTTAAGTATGAAGGGTGTGGTTCATACCTGGACTCTGGAGGATGAGACGGAGAATTCCCACAAAATCATATCCAGCCTGGGATACAGTCTCAAAAACAAACAAGACAAAGATGACAATACCTATCTTGTAGTGCTGCTACTGATTATCTGAAATTCAGATTCTTCAGTGTTTAGCACAAATCCAAGCCCACTGAGTCCCTCCCACTCAGCACACAGAATGTGCACAGAACAGAGACAGATGTTACTTCAGTATAGGCAGAACCTACTCCTGTCTTCTGTCAGTGAGCCTTGTGTTCAAAGGTGAATGCACCTTGCATGTTTAAGCAATAGTGGCCCCCAAACCTCCTATTAAGATTGGTCACACGGACAAGTCCTGGGGAAAGCAGGAGAAGAACTTCTGTAATCCCTGTAGCCTCTCCCTGCCGCAAGAAAGAATTTAATACACACCTTCTTCAGCCTTTCTTTTACATCCTTGAAGCTTGTATTTAGCCCAGAGTGCTCTCCTTAAGGAAGGCAGAATAAGGAAGAATGAGAAGACAGTCCTATTCTGGAAATTGGCATGAGATGAAATGTTTAATGTTACAGTAAATGAGTATCAATATAAACAATTACATGTCAGTTTAACTTTAAACAAAGTAAGATAAAGTGGAGGATATAGCTCAGTGGTAGAGTGCTTGCCTAGCATACACAAGGTGTTCATCCCCAGCACTACAAAATATGAGCATTAAAGAATATGGATTACTGATAGAGACCTCCATTTCCTGTCTCTAGTGGCACAGTATTTGTGATGGTTAATCACAAATTGTTAACTTAGCTGGCTTTAGAATTGCCAAGGAAATATACGTCTGGATGTGGCTGGGTGTCTGGAAGACTGGCAGTGAATGCAGGCAGCACCATCCCACTGGTTGGGGCCTCAGAATTAATAAAAAAAGAGAAAGTGACTGTGGAGGCTGCTCATTACCAGCCTCAAGATCCTACTGCCATGTTGCACTGTCCCCTCGAACTGGGAGCTAAAATAACCCCCTTCCCTTATGTTGCTTCAGTCAAGCATTTTGTCCCGCCATTAGGAAGGGAAGCTAATGCAGTATTCAGCAGCATAGAATATACAACAGCTTTTGCCTTGTATCCAATGGGCATGTTTAAAAAAAAGTGTTAGTGTAAATGGATAGGCTTATTCATAGACTTGCTGAATGTTGGACAAAGGCCTATTCTACCCTGTCAACCCAACTATGCAAAGAATGAAGTCCTCATTCTTGGAGGTTTTCTACCTTATGGTGGATGGCACAATACACACACACACACACACACACACACACACACACACACACACACGTGTGTGTGTGTATTTATGTATGTATATTTTCAATGCATCTTTAGATACTACCAAAGATTCTGTATAGAAAACTCATGAGATGGCTCAGTTGGTTCTAGGTTATTTTTGAGGCAGGGTCTTAGTACATAATGTGCAGCCTAGTCTGGCCTTGAACTTTCAATCTTCCTGCCTCAACCTCTGAAATTCTGGATGCTCTTTCCCCCCAAAATAAACAAATAAGCAGCTCCCAAAAACCAAACCAAAACAAAAGCAAACAATACAGAAATAGAGCTGGCAAGATGGAAAGGCACTCGCTTCCAACCCTGACAAACCATGCTGTGCATATGCACCATACACAAAGCTTGTAATAAAAAAAACAAATGAACAAATACAAATAAGGCTAAAAATAATTCTCTAAAGACATCTAGACTAATTGACCAATACTTCAGAGCAAAGGAGCTAAGATTTTTTTTGTTTTTTAAGCTCGAGGTAGTTTTAGTGTTCAATCAAGATTGAGGCCCATGTTTTTTTCCTTTCTTTTTTTCCTGTTTCCTTTTGAGACAGGCTCTCACTGTGCTTCGCTGGCTGACTTGTAGCTCACTATGTAGACCAAGCTGGCCTCCAACACACAGAGACTCATCTGTTTATACGTTTTGAGTGCTGGGATTAAAGGTGTGTGCACCATGCCCAGTGGAGAGCCACTTTTTATTTTAATGTTTAATATATGTGTGTTTTGCTTTCATGTATGTTTGTGCACCACATGGCACGCCTGGTGCCTGAAGCCACAAGAGGGCATTGTAACCAGAATTGCAGATGGTTGTAAGCCACCATTATGGATGCTGGGAATTGAACTAGGGTCCTCTAGAAGAGCAGTCACTTCTCTTTTTTTTTTCCTTTATTTTTTATTTCTTCAAGTTACATCTCAATCGCAGTCCCCTCCCTATTCCCGCTCCAGTCCCACCCTCCCACCCTCAACCTCCCATCCTCTTCCCCCTTTTTCTTTTAAGTTTAAGGTATATCTTATTTCCCCCAACAGCTCCCCCTTTCAGTCCAACAAATGGTTCTTTCTCTTATAATAATAGATATAATACAAAACAACAGAGGTAATTAGGCCACAGTTATGAGGGTTATATGGCTTAACGTACATTCCCAATGTCCAGTCCATATGTATTTGGTACCTGACTTTAACATTCCACTATCTAACCATCTCCATGAGTTTAAAGGTCTATATCTGACTCAGCAGTCACTTCTCTTAACTGCTGAGCCATCTCTCCAGTCTCCCCTTCCCCAAAACACATCCATGTTTTCTTCACTCTATCACATAATGTAACAATGCTGTTCTGCAATCTTCCTGCCTCAACGTCTGAAATTGTAGATGCCTCTCCCAAAAAAGACTAAATAAACAACCTCCCCAAACCAAACCAACCAAACAAACAAACCAAAACAAAAGCACGTTTCCTCCCTGCCTGGAGACAGATGCACCTTGTTCACATAGTTTTTATAAAGATCTTAATTTTTATTAAAAGTTATTGATGTATTAACCTATGCTTTAAACGCAGTAAAAGACTATTTAAAAGGAAAGTTTAGTATTTAAAGTTGTTCTGCTGGTTTTTCTCTTTTAACCCACCATCATCCCCTGAAGCTGGAGTTTCTTGAGGTTGTGAGCCTTTCTACACCAGTGCTAGAAATCTAGCTCTGGTCTAGTCCTCTGCAAAAATAATACATGAAAACTGAAACAGTCTAATTCAAAAGGACACACACACACACACACACACACACACACACACACACACTGGTATCCTGTCATCCCCTGTTCCCACACCTCTGGTGCTTGTTATTTATTCTGCTTGATTGCTGTCAAGAATCATAAGCATAAGGGCTGCTGAAATAAGCCTTAACACGGGAGTCTTTTCCACAGGACTTCGGTGGTTATGGGAGAGAACCAAAGAATTAATACCCTCAAACTGTTCTTTTACTAGTGCAGACACACAATGTAATTAAAAAATAATATATAAAGTGTAAAGCTATTATGCCCCATTCCAGCACTTCGGAGACTGGGGCAGTCTGAGTGAAAAGAAAAAGAAAAACAACGGAAGGAGAAGAAAAGAAAGAAATAGAAGAAAGAAAAAAAAATTGGGCTGGAGAGGTGGCCCATCGATTAAGCAGGGGCTGCTCTTCCAAGAGACTCAGTCAGGTTCGGTTTCCAGCACCCTTATGGAAGCTCACAACCTCCACGCCCCTCTGCTGGCCGATGTGGTCAAATGCAGGGACATGAAGCGCTGAGATATGCAGGCAAACACCGACATACACAAAACACATAAATACAATGTCTTAGAGCAGCCATTACAAACAAAAACAAACACAGACGTAGACCGTGAGACTTCTGGGTCAGAGACCCCATCATTCCACACCTGCCATCCGGGAACCAAAGCTCCGCCATCCCTGAACCCAGTGCACTTCCGTTCCCGGGTGCACGCGCTTCCGGTCCCGCCCCCCTCCCGGCGGCGCTGTCCCCTCTGGTTCGCCGTCCTCCAGCATGGCGGCCGCGGCGCTGCCCCTGAGGTGGGCCCTGTGCCCGGCGGCGCGCGGTGTGCGAGCCTTCTCCTCGGTCGCCAGGCCCGCGGCTCCGAGAGCCGTCCCGCGTGAGTGTGGGTGCGCCGCCGCGGGCTTGGGGGCGGGGGAGGAGAAGGGAGGCCGCGCGCTCCGTGACCTTCTCCTGTCGCTCCTCGGCCCCGCGTTTCTCTGGAGGTCGCCACGCACTTGCACGAGCGAGCGCTCACTGAGGCCGCCCCGCCGCAGGGGCGCGGCGTGAGCAGACGTGGGATGGATCGAATGCAGCGACGGGAGCTGTGTGCACGAGTGGGAAGGGCTTAGCCGGGAGCGGGCACCTGCAGCCGCCAGGTCCTTCCCCCGCTGCCTCTCCTGCAGACCTTCTCACAGCAAACCGTGTCTTTCCTCTTCCTTGTTGAACAGCCGCGAATTGTTTTCGGATAAATTATAGATTCTTTAACACATCATAGTGGTGCGTCGTAGCCGTAAGATGTGTCCATCTCCAGCTTTCCATTCTTTTATTCTCGTTAGTAGAAGTGTGTGCTAGGCAGAGTTGCAGAGGCTGGCGTTCTAGTAAAATTCTGAACTGGCGAAAAGTTCACACCCTGCATGTACACGGGTAAACAGCTACAATAAAATTTATTATCACGAAGAAAAAGAAAGCAGAGTATTGAGAATGACGTGCTGTTGAAGGAGTGTCTATAAAGTAGGATAAGATAGCAAGGTGAGACCTCAGAGGAAAAGACATTTGAACAGTCACGCAGAGATTTGAGAAAAGAGCAATGTTGGTTTAAAGAGGTTAGGCATGATCAAGGAAGAGAAAGGGGCGCCCGGACCAGAGCTGTGTGAGAAAAGAATGGCAATCCAGGATGTCAGCATTACAGTCATGGGGCTGATCTTTGAGGGTTTGCAGGCATTTGGTTTTTTTTTCTTTGAGCTTGGAATTTGTTAGAAGTTGAGGATCACACTAGAACAGAGAAGTGACATAATATGATTTCACCTTGTAAAAGATCTCTGGCAGCTGTGTGGTGAACTCACTTCAGCTGGGTAAGACTGCAAGAGCCATTTGGAGGCTGTTGGTATTCCAAGTGAGGTGATGGTAGCAATGCAGACGTTGATTTGGCTCATGGGATGTATTGTGACGATAAAGCCAGTAGGATTTACTGATGGATTTGATGTGGCCTTGATGGTAAATTTCAAGGAAGTCTGGTAGGTCCTTTCCTGAGCCATTGGCTGAGTGTCAGTACTGTCTACAGGGATTGGAAGGAAGAGGGAAATCAAGGCCTTTGCCAAGCCTGCTGTTAAGTGCATTAAATACCGTGGCCTTTTTAGTTGCCTGTTCTTCAGTATCGTCCCTACTGAAGGCGTATATTGTCCCATCATAGCAGTGACTAAGGATTGCTGCTGCAGAGTTCCTGCTTCAGGAATGTACTTCCATAGTCTTCTTTGCTTTATGGCAAGGGGCATCTCTTCAAAAAATTGGGAATACTCAAACTTCCATCATTAAAAGAACAAGTCCTGGGCTGGAGAGATGGCTCAGCGGTTAAGAGCACTGGCTGCTCTTCCAGAGGTCATGAGTTCAATTCCCAGCAACCACATGGTGGCTCACAACCATCCATGATGAGGTTTGGTGCCCTCTTCTGGCCTGCAGATATATCTGCAGACAGAACACTGTATACATAATAAATAAATCTTAAAAAAAAAAAAAAAAGAACAAGTCCTCTTAGAAATTCAAGCAAGCAAACTCCACATGCCCCCAGTCCACTGCAGGACCATGGACTGTGCTTAGTCGGAACTCAGGTACCAAGTATCTGGGGTTCCTAGAGTTCTCCCGTCACCCACTAGGGCTGCCTCTCTTCTCAGAGTTCGGTGTGAAATCCCTACTTTGACCTGATTTGAGGTTTTCTGCATGAAAACATCCAACAAGCCATAGATTTTCAGCAAGGACAACAAAATACAATCAGTGTCATGTAGTCTAGCTGAGAGGCAGGTATGCCTTAAAAGTTTATTTTTCTAAAATTTGAAGAGATGTTACTTAGTTGTAAAAGTATGGACCCCGCCTGTCATGAACCTGTCTGTTATCCTTATGTAGGGCCATGCTAAGTGTCTGCATTGGTGTCTGCTTTGGTGTGTGGGCAGCTAAAGCATTTTCTTCTGTCTTCAGATGTTTTCTCACCTGCCCGTTGCCATGGCTACCTTCCACTGGCCCTCAGGCTTTAGCTTAAAGTGTGTGTCCTCTAGGAGATATTGCCCATGTTTTCTTCAGTGTTCTCCAGAGACAGAGAACCTGTGGAGTGAATGGATGGGCCTTGAGTATTGCTATAACAGACTTGACCATGCTTTAGGGAGGATGTGGAAGGACTTTGGAACTTTGGCCTATAAGAGCCGTTGAGTGTTGAGAGCTAAGTGGGCTGTTCTGCCAGAGCTTTGAAGGATGTTGAGAGCAATGCAGAAGATGGAGGTCTGGCTTGTGAAGTTCAGAAGGAAGCAAAGACTCTTAACTGGGTCATTTGTGTCAAGAGTCTGTGATGTCTGGTCATGAGGGGCTGAAGAATCAACTGGTTAACAAGAGTCTAGAACCACTAACGTAAAATACTGTTTTACTGGGACAATTGATGCTGGCTAGATGGCGCTTAGAAATTGTCAGTCATTAAGAAAAGTTCAGCATCACTGAGGCGAGATCTTCTGGAAAGTGTTTCCTGAGACTCATCACAGAGAACTTGTGTTCCAGAAGTGACTGAAGCTGTACCTCACCAGAACAACTGAACTTGGTGGTGTAAGAGTCCCCAGGTGGTGTCGGTTTTGAAGACATGAAGGGGTCATGGAGAGGAGCTGAGGGTTGGCACTGTGAGTGGCCAGGAGCAGCCATTGAAGGTGCAGCATTGGAAGCCCTGGGACTGAGGGGGTCGTGGAGAAAAGTTGAGGTTTTGCACCATGAAAGATCCCAGAAGAGGTGTTGGCCAAAGTACAGCCCAGATGCAGCAGAAGACCTGGATTTGGAGATGCCAGCGCCAGGGGATGATCAAGAGCAGCAGTGAGGAGTGAAGCTGGCCTGAGCCCAGAAGACAGGCTGTGTGTGCCGCCGAGTGCTGTGATTCTATGAGAAAGCAGGCTGAGCACGCCAGTGAGCAGATCTCCATGGCCTCTACACCACCGTCTGCCTCCAGCTTCTTGCTATGTTTGAGTTGCTGTCCTGGCTTCCTTCAGTGGTGGACTATGATGTGGAATTGTAAGCCAAATAAACTTCCTCTCCAAGTTGCTTTTTGGTCATGGTGTTCCATTGCTAACTAGAACAGGTGGATAAACTGAAAAGGGATTCCCTAGGAGACTTGACTGGAATAGTTACGAAGGTGGAGACAGCTCGTGATAGACGTGCACCTGCAGGCTAGCAGCACAGGTGTCAGCAGTGGGGCCCAGACCAC
>CAJQZJ010031946.1:7933512-7952166 GCA_907164525.1 Lophiomys imhausi
ATTGGTCAGGATAAGAGAGTGAGGGTCAGGGTGAGAGGGTGAGGCTCAGGTCCTTGACTTTGTGCTGTTGTGTGACATTGTGTGCTGCCCTTTCCACAGGAAAGAACTGACGTGTTTGTAGAAGTTGCCGTAAAATACTGCTCATTGGATCAGTGCATTCATTTATCCAAAAACTGAATTGCTACATTTTGTTGCATTCTAGGTCATCCTCTGTTTATTCCATAAAATGAATGAGTTCAAATGTGAAAGTATATCATTTAAAAAACACATAATTTTGGGCTGGAGAGATGGCTCAGCGGTTAAGAGCACTGGCTGCTCTTCCAGAGGTCATGAGTTCAATTCCCAGCAACCACATGGTGGCTCACAACCATCCATAATGAAATCTGGTGCCCTCTTCTGGCCTGCAGATAGATATACCTGCAGACAGAACACTGTACACATAATAAATAAACCTTAAAAAAAAAAAAACACATAATTTGCTTATCTTTGAAAATTTCCTAACGTGTGTGCAATATATTTTTGTCATATTCACCCCAGTCCCACCCTGATATTTCCTCACTCCCAAGTTCATGACCTCTATATTTATTTTTGTTAACCCACTGAATCCATTTTTTTTTCTGCCCACATACTCATGAATGTACATCATCCATTGTAGCTGGGTTTCCCTACTAGGTATAAGGGAATTAATTTTCCCTCCCCAGGAAGACATTGGCCATCAATAGCTACTCAGCCCCGCCCACCCCATGTGACTGGAGTGACCTGTGAGCACTGCTCAGAGCTCATGAGCACTGCGGTTCCTTCTTGTCCACACAGTTCTGGTCTTCCCTGACCTTGGAGTTTGCAGTCTTTTCACCCTGCTTCTATGATGGTCACTTAGACTTGGGGTGAGGTGGAGTGGTATTATATCCCACTATATATAGATGTCCATTTGTTGCTGAGGATCCCACAGACACTTTTTGGCCAGTTGTGAATTTTGCTTAACCACTGTCCCCTGCACAAAGCTGCTTTGATGTCCTAGAGCTGCCCTAATTTACAGGTATGGATATGTGCATTCAGAGGGCAGTTTCATACTGTGTCCTTTAGCCAAATAAGAGTATTATGTTCACCCCTGGGCCTGTGAGGTGCCCACTCATGGGTTCTTGACCTGGTTATGGTATTGGGCATGTTTTTGTTCCTGTGTAGAGGGCCTTAAATTCAATCAGAAAATGGTTGGTTACATGCATATAATATCTGTGTCCATGTTGCCACATCATTTGTTATTGTAATTTGCGGTTTACAGCTGGGTGAGGTTGTTGATGACTTCGTACCCCAGGAGCCTACATAGCAACTTCTGCAGCTGTGTTAACTAGCCAGTGGGGAGAAAGCTTCCTGGTCAGTACCATTGTGACCACTTCATGCCCTATGATCACATTGTTTTCCCAACAGAGTCTTACTGTCACATTGTGGTGGATGTCCAAGAGTAGTGGCAATAGGCTGTACTGTTTAGAGATCTCCAGGACACCCTGACAACAGCTCTAGGCGGGTGTCCCACACTGACACTGGACCTGGCAGGCCGCTAAGCCTGGATTCCTGCTTGTAAGTGGGTTCTTTCTTACTGTTGAGTTAGAGGAAGCACTGTGTGGACTGGAGAGACCTGCAGCTCTGTCAGTAGATCCAGATGAGTGAGACTCAGACCGAAGACTTCAGGCAGATGCTGGATAGCAGAGCAGCCGCTGGGGTCAGCAGTGGCAACCACATACCAAGGGTTATCCTGGACTTGTGGTTTTTGTTTTTTAATATTGTGAGACAGTGTCTTGCTGTGTAACCCAGGTTGAAACTTGCTGTGTAGAACAAACTGTCCTCCGCCTTGCAGCAGACTTCCTGCCTCTGCCTCCAGAGTGTTAGGATTACGGATTTGACCTGGTTATTTGTTTTAAAGCATTGACAAAAAGTGGTACATATGTGCGGTTAATCAAATAGTAGAATCCTCCTGCTGTTTCATCCCAGAAAAATCTTTTAGTCATTACTGTCAGAGGACTGAGTTTATTTCCGCTTACGATGTGTACCTTGTATGCCATGAGTACACATGAGTAAATAATAGAAGTAACTGCAGGGACATGGCACAGCTGTGGTCAGCTGCCTTGGAGAGTGCCTGTTGTGCCCTGGCTGTTAGTACATATGTCACCCCCCTGCATTATGGCGCTCTCCTTCCCGCATGGATTACAAGTGCTTTTCTTGTCACTGTGACAGAGTGCGTAGCTGAAATAACTTATGGGAGCCATTTGCTTCGCTCATAATCTGAGACATTGT
The DNA here is from genome assembly GCA_907164525.1 of Lophiomys imhausi. Taxonomy (NCBI): domain Eukaryota; kingdom Metazoa; phylum Chordata; class Mammalia; order Rodentia; family Muridae; genus Lophiomys; species Lophiomys imhausi. Next base: position 7,935,802 of record CAJQZJ010031946.1, read on the forward strand.
AGTCTGTCATGGCAGGGAAGGCAAGGCTGAGGGCTCCTGGCTGACGGAGCTGGAGTGTAAAGTGGCAGATCAGGAAGCAGTAACCCCAGACCAATTTCTCCAGTTAGACCCCACCCCCAGAGTTCAGCAGCCTCCCAAAGCAGTGCCACCAGCTCACACAAGTGAACCTGTGGAGGAGTGTTCCTCCCACAGCATCAGTGATGCAAAGATACACATTTTCATGTTCTTCTGCGTGCGTGCGTGCATGCGTGACTGTTTTGATGTGATTGCACCAGGTTATACGTAGGATAAGCACCTTTGATTCTTCTGTGACCAGGGACTCTGCAGTTGTGTCAATGCCTTCGTACGGCATCCTAGTGTCCCCTGTTATCCTGTTAAAGGCAGTCTTCTCTGTTCAGAGAACTTGTTCTGTTTTTTTTTGGGAAAAGAACAAAACCTAGAACATTTCTAAAACTGACAACAACTTCAAATTGGTGCTCCACTTGGCTCAGATTGAATTCCACATTTCTTAAAAATCTTGTAATAGCCAGTTAACAAATGCATTGCCCACATGGCTTCTGTTCACTTATAATCAGATTTTAGCCATATAGTACAGGATGACTATACTACAAACAGTGCTCCAAAGGGAACATGAACATAGACTTTGTTTACTGTCATGAGACACTTTGCCCTAGTGGTGCTGCCTTGTAGGCCCCCAGTGTATGAGGAGGCTCTTGGCCCTCATATGACTGCTGAACTGGGGCAGGGGACTGTTATGTAGGGACACTCCACTCCAGAGGAGTGGGATGGAAGGGATAGGGGGTAGAGGATGGGAGGGTGGGACTGGGTGGAAAGAGGACACTGTGATGGAGATGTAACCTGAAGTAATAAATAAACATAAAAAATGCATTCCTATATGCCATGGTAAATTCCATTTTCCACCTTTTTTTTTTTTGATACAGGGTTTCTCTGTGTTTCCATGGCTGTCCCGGACTCACTTTGTAGGCCCGGCTGGCCTTGAACTCACAACAATCCGCCTGCCTCTGCCTCCCAAGTGCTGGGATTAAAGGTGTGAACCACGACACCCAGCCATTTTTCACCTTTTAATTTAAACTATATTTTATTTATCCTTTGTGTACGTGTATGCGTGTGTTGGGGCGTGTGCTTTCATGGTGTGCATATGGAGGTCAGGGACAGCTTATGGGAGTCAGTTCTTCTTTCAGCATGTGGTCCCCTGTGACTGAGCTCTGCAGTCAGCCACAGCAGCAAGTGTCTTTACTTACTGAGCCATTTTGCTGACCCCATATTTCCTTTTTAAACATTGTTTTTAAATGTGCTTGTCCTCTAGCAGCTGATAGTTTTGATAAAGGAGTTCTTTAATTCCTAATTTGAAATGAAGGGTTTGTATGGCACATTCAGGAGGACAGTACTGTTTCCTACAGAGCGAAGATGAGCATTTTCATATTTCTTCAACTGTGCTTCTGCCATATCTGGCTTGGGATTGCATCTTCCAAAAGACCCAAGACTTTTCAACATTTCTTCTCAGTTTTCTTTCAAAGTAGGTCACTTCAGATTTTATATATAACTTGCAAATGGAAAATGTGAAATGCAGGAAAGTTCAGTAATTTAGCAAAGCTTGAATAATCAGTGGACAAGTTAAATAAAAGCCCGAGTTCTTCAGGGTCTGCCACGGCTGCACCTCATGAGGAGACACTAACAGGGTCTATTATATGAGCTTTGCAGTTGGCTGCGCTTTTTGGACACATAATTTAGGTAATTTAACATAAAAACTGTAATTATCATCTGGTAATTGAAATGACTTATTTGCAGTTTAAAAGAAAAAGATATCTTATGCAAGATCAAAGGTTGATGTGCTTGTGCAGACCGGTCTCTTACGAGTGCCAGGCAGCCTGCACCCTGGTGTAGCATGCTGTGTGAGTCCGTGACAGAAGTGATTGATGGTCAGCCCTGCCCTCCTGTCTTTCTTCTTCAGGCCAAAATGTTCTCCATTTTAGTGATGCCTCCCTTCCCTCAAATACAGGCTTTACGATTGTTTGTTTGAGACAGGGTCTTAGGGTAGCTCAGGTGAATGGCACTTCTTATGTAGCCCAGGGTGGGCTTCAGTTCATGACCCATGCAGCCCAGCACAAGCCACTAATGTCGAGAATCTTTGTGACTCAGTGACATTTTATTGACCCTGATCAAGCCTAAAGGAAGGTAAACAAAGTGGTACTGTTGGGAATTGTTGACTTGGGGAAATGTCACAGACGAAGGTCCTCTCAGTGATGCCCCCTAGGTTATCTGTCCACCGTGGTGACTAGCCTCTCTCACAGTGTGCCTTATATGAAGAAGCCTAGATCTAACGTTTTAACCTGAGGTACCGATTACTTTCAGTTATTCTTAGAGTGAGGCTCTTCAAGGAATGAGAAGAGACCACCATGTGAGAAGTCTCATCCTCAGCCAAAAGCCCTTTTCAAACATGCTGACTTGACAGGGCAGGGCAGTGTGAAATCGCACACTGATACCTGTAGGAAGCTGGCGGCTGCTCCCCATCAACAGACTGGGAATGGGGTTTATAGCTCTGCTTGGGGGATGAAAGAACCCTGTCCACAATGCTTGCAAGTTGCTGTGGTCTAGTCTCAGACCCAGACCTACTTTCTTTCTAGGCTGTCTTGCTTGAAGATGAGGACAAGCTGTTTGTGTTTTCCATTTTGCCTCACTGGCTCATCAGTGAAACTGCAATTTAATTATCAGTTGTATTTATTAATAAGTGTAAACTGTAAGATTAGGCTGGCGGAGCAGCTGGTGGCCTGATTTGCCCTGGAAGAAAAAGCCCTGGACCAAGGGTGGCCTACACTACCTGTAACCTAAACTCTGTTAACTAATATAAGTTGTTATATTAGGCCGGTAGAATATCCAGCAGCTTGGTGGGCGGGAGGCCAGTGGCCCTGGATTGCTTAGCCGCTGCAGTCCTTTCCCCAATAATTAAATACACCAAGACTGTTTAATGTTTAGCCCTTATCTGGGTAGACTCTCAATTAGCTAATCTAAGTTAACCCAGATCACCTAATCCCAAACTTCCGTGTGCCTGTTATTACCTTCCAGAGTTCTCAAACACGTCTGTCTGCTTCTGTGTCTCCTGGTGGAATGAGCGAGCGATTTCTCTGTGTAAAATGCAGGGTTCCTGTTCTAATCTCAGGAAGTGCCACCTTCCTATACTCTTTCTGACCTGCTAATTGGCCATCAGCGACTTTTATTAACCAATCAAGAGAATGCCTGAGAAGGGGCGGTAACCAGATCTCAGCATTGAAATCAACCTATCAGAAGCAATGTTGTTAGACCTTCCCCAACACATCAGGGTTACAGGAAGATCAGGGTTAGTGTTAGGACCCACTTACGATGATGTAAGTCTTGAAGACTGTTTACAGGACTTCGACTCCTTCAGGGATTTCAGTTCATTTCAGCTGACCTTCTGTAGTGATGCTAGTTTGGGAATGAGTCAGCATTGCTTCTCGCTGTTCATGGCTGTAGAGCCTGGGCAGTGAGCTGTGTGCCTTTTGTTGGGAAGGAGAGTTAAAACAGCAGCTACTTGCAGAGCCTGACATGTTCACCAAGGCAGGGAACTTAATGTTAGTGCTGAGGACTGCACTGTGTACATGACAAGTTCCCTCAGCTCTACCACAGCCCCATCATCTCTGCTCCCCATCAGACATAACCTTCTCAGGTCCCTCCTCTGTTCACACATCATGACTAGGGTGGACAGAGAAGACAAGGGATGAGGAGCAGCAGTGTGTGTGCTCAGTGCAGAGCGAGCCTGCGCTTGCATGTCTGTGACTCCAGAGCACACCGATGGCTGCCCGCCTGCCAGCCCACCTTACAGTGGGAATCGTTAGAAAGCCAGAGTGAGATAACTTCTTATGTTCTCAGATTTCTGCACTGAGTGGCCAGCTGCACTAGACAGCGATGAAAAGTGTGAGAAGAATTTTCCAGTTGAGATTGATACAGCCGATTATGTGTCATCAGGACCATCTATTCGGAACCCCAGAGCACGAGTAGTGACGTTAAGGGTAAGAGCTTCTTAAACACTGAGTCATTGGATACATGTGATTATAAACAAATGCATATTTTACTGCTTGTGTAGCCTCCGGTATTTAATGGGATGATATTGTGTGTGCTTTTAATCTAATTGTTTTATTTAATAGGAATAAACATCTCTAACTACTATTAAGCACTCATTAGTTTTGTTTTGTGGAATTGGTTCTCTCCTTCCACTTTTACGTGAATTCTGAGGGTTAAGCTAAAACAGTGTGGTAAAGGTGACAGTGAACTACTTATATTCATGGCTTTCTTATTGCTGAGACAAAGTAGCTAATAGAAGCTGTTCCAGCAGTTTCATGGTGGGGAAACACGCATGTGTGAGAACTCCTGTCCAAGATGGCAGGAACATGTGGGCAGCTTGCTCACACCTCTAGATCTGCAAGCAGAGAGTTTAGCCTGGAAGTGTAGCTGGGCCATAACCCTAGAGGCTCTCCTCCCTGTGCCCCATTTCTTCCACCCAGACCCCACTTCCCAAAGATCCGTAATGTCTCAAAACAGCATCGCCACAAAGTATTCAAACACATGAGCTTGGGGGACATTTAACATCAAAGCACAGCAGTAATATTTAGAAAGATTACATTTATTTTTGTATATGTGTGTTGCATGTGTACATATATGTATGTTTGTTTCTCTGTGGTGAGTATGTTTGCATGCTTTCTATGTGTGTGTGTATGTTTGTGTATGTAGTGTGTGCACATGTATGTATGCTTGTTTCTGTGTGTTGATGTGCTTGTGTGTATGTGTGAGCGCGCGTCTACGTAAGTATGTATGGAGGCCCTATGGTTGTATCGGGAATCATCCTGCATTACTCTCTCCCTTATTCATTAAGGCAGGGCCTTTCCTTTGAACCCAGGATTTGCCCATCCAGCTAGTCTAGCTAGCCAGCTTGCTCAGTGGACCCTGTGTCTGACTGCACTGGAGTTACAGGCAGTCCTCTGGCATGTGCATGGGTGCTGGGGATCTAAATGCGAGACCTTATGCTTGTGCAGCCACCTCCTCAGTCCCGCATTGTAAACCCAAAGGGTGAAGTAGGTATTGTGCTCTTCTCGTAGTCAAAAGTAGTTTAGAATTGAAGACGCTTTATGTTTGTCTAGGACCTGACTTTTAAAAGTGTTTCTGCAAAAAAATCCTATGAATTAAGTTGTCCTGAAAAAGAAAACTGAGTCTTGCCGGGAGATAAAGTGACTTGGAGTTACAGAGCAAGTGGCAAACCTAGAAACCTATCTCGGCTCGTGTGTGTGTGTGTGTGTGTGTGTGTGTGTGTGTGTGCACGCGCGTGTGCGTGTGCATGCGTGCATGCGTGCGTGCGTGTCCAGAGTTCTCTCTCATTTTGTTTGCATTTCATTAGACATTCCTCCATGTTACAGAGCTCTTTTGTTAGGATATAAGCGTTTCACTACAGCCTTCTGTGATTAGAAGTGGCAGCATTGTTTGGGGATAATGTTAATAGTACAAAACTATAGAAGCAACAGCTTGTAAGCATGTGTTTTGGAAGAGGCTGTGAATGGCACTTGGCCTTGAAATCAGAGTGCAGCTCAAAGATGAGGGAGGACTTTGCAGTCCCTTACGGGCTAGCAGGTGATGCTTTGGAAGAGCTTCGGAGTGTCTGGCCAAAGTCCTTTTATATAAGATATTAATGTGAATATGAGGGGTTTTTTGAAATGTACATTGGTGTTTTGGCTGCATGTGTGTCTGTATGAGGGTGTCAGATCCCATGGAACTGGAATTACAGACAGTTGAGAGCTGCCATGTGGGGGCTGGGAAGTGATCCTCTTTGGAAGAGAGGCCAATGCTCTTAACTGCTGGGCCATATTTCCAGCCCCAGTGAATATGAGTTTTAAAACAATTGTTGCAATAATAATATTGTTGCCACTTTTTTGAACATTGGCATAAAAATCAAAATTTTAAATGTTACTGCTTAATGTTTCAATATTTAAAAAAAGAAAAATCACTACATTCTCATTACCCTAATATAAAAGGTACTCATTGTTCCATGTGTGGTCACTATATATAGACATGTGTGCACATTTGCATCATTATAAAGTAGTACATGTTTCTATTTTTATGTAAATATTTCTCCATATTGTTATTGATCAGGGTTATCATGGATTGAGTTGCTGATTTATCAAGCTAATAACCTGCTTGTTGATGCATACTCTTTCCAGAAGACAGAGATGATTCTCATGGCCTGCAGAATAGAAATGTGATATTGAACTGTTTTCACAGACAGAGTATTTCTCTGTGATCCCAGCTGTCCTTGAATTTGGGATCCACCTAAATGTTGGGGTGATAGGCATGTGCCACCATGACCCAGTTCCTTTCTTTTTAAATTTTAATTTAACAAATACTGAATGCTTTTTAAGTCCCACACCATTACCAAGAACAGAGCAGACACTGTTCTCACCCTCAGAGGTCTGTAATCCTGAGAGAAATGGGTGGCTGAGTCAGTTGCTGTGCTGTGGTATCTGGGTGAGGTGCAGGGTTATTGAAGTAAGAGACAAAGACCAGTGGAGTCTTAGAATCCTGCTTAATCTTTTTCCTTCTTCATGAGGTCTCAGCTCTTTCTTACCCCTGATGCTGTCCAGAGAATAGGTCTGTGCTTGCTGTGAAACAGTGTAGTTTCCATCTGTCCTGAAGATTTGTAATTTAGGAGCTTGCTACTCTGTGTTGCAGTGATGATCTGGGGCCTGGGAGAGTTCTCAAGTTGTGGAGTCCTCATCTGGGAAGGGAATCTGATAGCTCTTGTGAGACCTGAATTAGTTCGTTAGAGAGCGAACTGTGCCCAGGGAAGCCTAAGTCTGAGCTACTTTCTCGGCTTCCTGCCTGAGATGTGATTTTGCCCCTTCTTGTAGGGCCAGTGGCGTGCCCTTTCACTTCAGAACTGTAGGTGAGTAAGCCTTGTTTTTTTATGAGGTTACTCAGTTTTAGAGATTTTTATTATAGTGATCAAAAATAGGGAACTAGCATTTTATTGAATTATATTCTAGTGTCTATGTGTAGTTAATATCTTAAACCTTGACACAATTCTCTGCAAACAAAAGAGTTCTCATTCAGTCCACTATGTCCTAGTGTTTGTCTTGTGGAAGACTGATTCCATGAAAAGTAGAACAGAAGGGCAAGTACATTAGAGAACCACCACTGCATCTTAAAACTCCAAAATGCTCTAAGGAATATACAGTAAAAAAAAAAATCCAGTTTAGAGATGGGCGTGGTGGCACTGTGGTCCTAGTAGCATTGAGGAGACTAGGGTGTGAGAATCTCAAGTTTGAGGCTACTCTGGGGCACTTAATAAGTACTGTGTTCCTGGGTTCTGTCTCGCCACAAACAGAAAGAACCTAATTAAACTTGATGTGTCCCAAATATATCTAGAAGAAATAGAAAAAGCAACAGCCTCTGCTCTTTGACATGCTGGGGATTGTACCCAAGACTTTGCACATATGCTAGACAAACACTGAGCCACTGACCTACAGATTCACTGTTTAAAGAATAGATAATGAGCTCGGAATATCGCTAAGTGCGGAGTGCTTGCCTAGTGTGTGCCAGACGATGGTTTAATCCCCAGTACGGGCACAGGGGCTGAGGGGAGATGGGAGAAAGAACACTTTTCTCTATGCGTGTCCACTGTTGTGTAGTGGTCAGGGGCAACTTGTAGCAGTCTGTTTTCTCTTTGTACCATGTGGGCTCTGGTGATCCAGCTCAGGTTCCCTGGCTTGGTAGCCAGCACTTTAAACCACTAAGAGCTCTGTAAAGCATTTACAGGGTAGGTGCCATTTGTGTCCTTGAAGCAGCTGCAGTAACAGCCTGGTCTCTTGGTGGAGTGGATGGTGTGCTTGGGTTTGTGCCGTCTCAACACCGTCACGTCTGCTGTCTAGCTGGACTGGCAGAGAGTGGCTTTGTCCTCTCAGCACTTCTCAGACACTTGCTGTGGACCCTGCGTGAAGGTGCTGGCCCAGCACTTTGAAAGAGCTCCAAACTGAACGTTTACTTCGCTTTCCCACTTTCCAAGAGTAAGACTGAGCTTTGTGCTTTTCTGACCGCTAACTGTACACAGAGAAGCCGGGAGCTTTGTTCTTGTGATGTCATGCTGATTTAAATAGCAGTGGCGCTGTTCTTCATCAAGCAAATGATAGGATTTTTTTTTTTTTAACAGATTTTTTTTCTTGTATTTTTAAGGTTAAACTTTCCAGTTTGAATTTAGACAATCATGCAAAGAAGAAGCTTATTAAACTTGTAGGAGAGCGGTACTGCAAGACCACTGATGTGCTCACGATCACAACAGACAGGTGGGCGGCTGTGCGGACTGCTCTTCTTCATGGTGTTTGTGTTTGTGTGTGTGCCTCTGTGTGTGTATGTACATCTGCCTTTGTGTGTGTGTGCTGCGCGTGTGCACCTCTGATAATGCTACACTTTCTGTAGATGGTAGTGCTTGTCATCTATCTAGTTATATGGTTTATGCTGCAACTACTTAAAGGACTTTTTAATAAGCCACATGATGCTTTGCAGGCAGTTGTTACTGTTTTCTATTTTATTTTATTACCCTAAAAGTATAAAAGACTTTCTCATATGAAGTTTTACATAATATCGGGATGTTAGTTTGATTTGAAAATAGCAACAGTGGACACACAGTGCAGCTCATTTTTGAAAGAGTCAGCATCTGCTTTTTAGAAAAAGATATTTATTTCTATTTTATGTATGTGAATATTTTGCCTGCATGTATGTGTGTGTTCAGTATCCTTTGACACCAGAAGAGGACATCAGATCCCCTGAAACTAAAATCATAGATGTCTTTGTGAGCTGCCATGTGGATGCTGAGACCTGAACCCAGGTCCTGTGCATGAATGCCTCTGTTTACCATGGAGCCATCCTCCATCTGCCCAGCTTTAAACAGACTCATTAGAGAAGTCTGTGCCATCACTCAACTCTAAGCACTGAAATGGTAAAAAGAACTTGGCTTGGGCATAGTCGTGTTTAAAGTAGCTTAAAGCTACAATGCACAAATAATCCCATTAGAGATGAGACCAAAGATAGAAATAACAGCAGTGTTTAATATCCTGAATATTCTTGTATTCTGTCTGTCTGCTCTTCCCCCTCCTCCTTCTCTCTCTCTTCCTCTCTCTCTCTTCCTCTCTCCCTCTCTCTCTCTCCCTCTCCCTCTTTTTCCTTCTCTCTCTCTGTTCCAGACAGGGTTTCACTATGTTGTCCTGACTAGCCTGGAATTCACTCTGTAGACCAGGATGGCCTCAAACTCAGAGTTCAAGCTACCTCTGCCTTCCAGGTGTGCCTCCCAGCCCAACTGTCCTGAATACTGTAAGCACAGAACAAAGAATGCTGCCTGCTGCCTTTAGAATGTCTCACGAGCTCCTTATGCTGAGACTTTTGACTTCCTCTCTTCTCCTTCAGATGCCCTTTGAAGAGGCAGAACTACGACTATGCTCTGTATCTTCTCACCGTCCTATACCACGAATCTTGGGTAAGTGTACACAGGCTAACCTTTCAGAGTGTTATGTGTGGCAAGGATGTGTGTGATGTGTGTATGGGATGTGTGTGAAGATGATGGGCAGGGTTCTGCTTGCCCGCCTCAGGACAGTGTTCCTGTCCCAGGCTCCCGAGTGCTGGCGTTACAGGCCTGTGCTCCCTGCCCTGTTCTTACACACAGCAGGGTGGAAGCAACGGTGAAAGCCATCATGATGTTCATGGAATGAGAGCTTCCTATTGAGCCGTGCAGAGTCTCGGTGGCTTCTCAGTGGGGGCCCAGGAGAGAAGCATCTCCCTGTGTGTCATTGGTGACCCCAGTCAGTACTGGTGAGCACACAGCTGCTTCTAGACTGTCCTGTCACTAGTAATGATCAGGGTTAACACATGAGTGAGTGGCAAGTGAAGGGTCAACAAAGCTTTATAAAAGATTAGTAAATTCTACACCACAGCCTACGGCTGCTGTCTTTTGAAGGGGTCTCATTGCCATGACTCATCTGTGTCTTATGTCCTGGCTTTGGGAATGTCATCCTGGTGGCAGTTCATCTCTTTCCTGTCAGTTGATTGACAACTGCCATTGGATTGAGACAGTTAAGTCTCCCTTTGAACTAAGAACATGCTTGAGTTAGCTACAGGTCCATAGCTGCTGTTGAAAGAGTTAATAATAATGAAACCCAGCTAGTTTAGAGTCTCATATTTTGCCAGCTGCCTGTAAAGTGAGTTCATCCCAAAGGAAATGACAGGCATAAATAAATTCAGTGACAGTCGACGTAGCAGAGTCTTTCTGTGGTTCTGTGACATAGACGCCAACAAGCCTGGATTCTGGGGTCATGCAAGAAGCCTTTCATCTGTCATATTAATTACCTTGATGCCAGAGTAAGTAGCCACACATAACTAACTGTCTTCAACAGCTGTAATTAAAGAATTCCTCTGTTAAATTGGCACTCGGTCCTTCCTGAACAAGCCCCATCAGTAGAGACACTGAGGTGCAGATGAGCCCTGGAGCTTTGCAGGGTTTTCTGGAATTCTGTTTTTCTCACCAGCTTGGAATTCATACTTGAAACTGATGTCAGCGCCTGGTGTTTGATCCGGCGTTTAGAGCTTCTGTCCGGTCCACTGTTTTATTCTCAGTAGGCTGGTTTCTGAAGTTTCTGTGGAGTCTGCATCTGGAAAAGTGTTCGTCTAGACTTTAGTGTGAGGGTGTACTTGTGTAGTAGTCAAAACAAATTAACTAACGCAGCGTCAGTCATTCATAGAGTGTGGCTTCAGGACTGGGGGCCAGCACTTCAAGAATGCTCTGAGCGCTGGCCATGATAAGAGATGAACATATCTAGACCAGTGTCCTCAGATGTGCTAAGCTCGGTTAGTGTTTCAGTTTGCTGTGAATCAGCCTGCAGGCTCACCATGCAGACCTGGGGTCTAGCCTTGGTTCTGTGACTTCCTATATGGCCATTGTTGTAAGCATTGAATGCCATGTGGCGTCCAAGCTCTAACATGAGGTTGTCTTCTAAGGTTTTGGGTGGAACAGAGAGATCTTTTTGTAATACCTAGCACATAATGTGCTCTCAGTAGTTGTCCATTATTTTTGTTAAAAATTCTAAACTGAAAACTTTTTTCTTAGAATTTCAAGTACCTTTGTCACAAATTCCTGCAAACAGCCTACACATTTAACTTGATGGAGCTGTGTGCACTGAAGTCAGGCCTAAAGCATGCAGTCTGACTGCCAGCCCAGACCCTTCTGCTCGATGAACTACAACCCCAACCCTAAGTTAGATCATTTTTTTTTTTTTTTTTTTTTTTTTTTGGTTTTTCGAGACAGGGTTTCTCTGTGTATCCTTGACTGTCCTGGCCTCACTTTGTAGACCACGCTGGCCTCGAACTCGCAGAGATCCGCCTGCCTCTGCCTCCCAAGTGCTGGGATTAAAGGCGTGCGCCACCACCGCCCGGCTCAAGTTAGATCATTTTATACTTACCAAGGGAGTCCATTTTAAAGGGGATCCTACTGTAAATACGTCTGATAAAATGAAGTCTGTGTTGAAATAGCAGAGGGATGTGAACCAAGAAAATCGGCCGATGGGTGCCGTCATTTGCCAACCCTGCGTCTGTTACTTAGGCTCAAGGTTTGAATCTCTCCCTGCAGACCTGTGGGTTTGTTTAGCTTCATCATACCCTTGACTTGGAATGGGTGTCCCTTAAGAGCTGACCCTGTGGCAGAAGCAGTAACCGCCGGGTGCGCTCTTGTCTGTTTTGATTGAACATCTATCTGCTCTTCCCAGTGCCTTCCTCATTAGTCCCTCCACGAGCACAGCCAGCTCTAGTGCTGGGCTTCCTGGAACTCAGCCGTGATTTCCTGTCCTAGGTGTTGGGCTCACCATCAGTCTTCCCAGTCAGTCCCACTGTTGTTGGAGAGGGGATGTGTGGTCTCCTCTTTCCCCCTCCTCGTCCCTCCCACCAGTCAACCACTGCTGTTCCCAATGAGCCCCTTGGGCCAACAGAGAGCAAGCCAGGGAGTGGCAGAGGAGGGGTTCCTTGTTTTGAAAGTGCTTCAAGCACCCAGCATTTAGTGCAGGGCTCTGTTTTTACATTGGTGCTAATCCTGAAAATCAGCAGCAAAAGGCTGGTTTATTACAGTTTCTGTTTCCTGTGCTGAGGAATTTTGACTAGAGGAGAGGTGCCCAAGGTCATAAAGATCATCACCTGAGGAGCACATTCCACTGCAGCAGCAGGCTCTTTAATTTTGTTCAGGTTCAACTTCCAGAATATTCAGTAATCTGAGCTGAAATAAAATCCGATTTCTGCTGGTGTTTGTCTGTCTTCTCACAGTTAATAAGTGAGAAAAGCGCCACCTGTGTCCCGAACCCACTGCAGGCCACTCCTGTGCTTGCCTCACCTGTGGGTCCTGCAGCTTCTAAATCTAGTATAGATTTACACGCTCTGTGACGCTAAAGTTATTATCTCATAATTGTCAAGAAGGAAACTGACTAGAAGGTTAGGCTTTCTGAAGACAGTTTTTTAAGGCCTGACTAGTGTCAGGGCTGAGAGTGTAGTCAGAATTTGTGCAGGAGGATGGAGATGTTTGCACATAAGGAATTTGGACATCCGGTGGAAGCAACAGCATTGCCTACAGACAACAAGACCTTTTGTCCAGCACTTGCTCAGTCTTGCTTCTCTTTCCCTCTCAGGGCTGAGATGAAACACCCAAGAGTTAATATGTTCTCTTCTCCCTGTATCTAGTACATTACCACACACATCCTTCCTGTTCTGATTGAAATATCTGTTGAGCTACTTCTCTGTTTCTGCTGCCATGGCCCCAAGTAGATCTTCCTTCGTCCTTCACCTGAATCACTGTTGCAGCCTCCTGGTTGGTCCTGTCATGGGTTCACGCCACATCTGACTCTGTAGTGTATCCTTTATGGCAGTGTGTGTCTTGATTACTGGCCACTGGGAATACAGGCTGTGTGCCCTAGTTAGCCAGGGTGTGAGCCCACATTGCTCTCCATGGCTTTGCACATGTCCTTCCCCATTGGTCAGCGTTCCAGATGTGAGACCCTTAATACCAGGATGGCATCACTCCTGGATGCTCCCTGCCGTCCTCTTCCTCCCTTAGTTGGCACTCGCTCATGGTAAGTGCCCCGCACGCATCTGTCTCACTGAGGGCAAGGACAGTATCCACTCATCTCTGCTGCTCCCTAGTACAGAGTCTGCCACACAACACTCAGTTGCTTTTAAAACTGGTCCAAATTGAGTTGAATTCCTTGACATACGCTGTTAAAACTTAACCTTGGCAGCTGAAATAATTGTCAGGACTTTTTTTTACTTAACTATTAAGGATTTTTTTTTTTCAAGCCGGGCATGGTGGTGTACACCTTTAATCCCAGCACTCAGAAGGCAGAAGCAGGTGGATCTGTGAGTTCAAGGCCAGCCTGGTCTACAAAGTGAGTTCCAGGATAGCCAGGGCTACACATATGGAAACCCTGTCTCGGAAAAAAACAAAAAAATAAAAAACAAAAAAAAGAATTGTTTTCAAATTACTGTTTTATATCTGTATAAATTACATATTTGTTTTGTGTGTATCTGGGAGAAGGGACACACATGTCATAGTGCCCTGTGGGAGTCAGGTCTTTCCTTCCAAGTGGGTCCCAGGGGTCGAACTCAGTTTGTCAAGCTTGGGTGGCACCAAACATCTTCACCTACTGAGCCATCTTCCCAGCCTAGTTTTGTTTTGTTTTTAATGGCTAAAGTGTTTTCACTCGTGTGGGACAACGGTGTTCTTGTAATCATGAATAGTGGAACATTGCTGTGATTCATGTCCTAGCCAGAGAGAGCTGTGAATACAGTGGTGGGAGGTGGCGGATGTGTGTGTAGGAAGCAGTTACCTCTGCTCCTGCAGTTTGCTGACCGTCCTCATATTAACCAGACCCATATTGTTTGCATTAAACTTGTGCTTACAGAGGAGAAGGATGGTAGGTTCCAATCAAGTTATCCTTCTGCTCTAAGATTCTTCTCACCAGGTCTGTGTTCCTTAGGACACGCTGTTCCACCACCAAAGCCATTGTGGTTTGGGGCAAATTACTTAATTGCTCTGGGCTTGAATTTCCTGGTCTGTAAAACAGACTAGGATAGTTGTAACTCACAGGGCTGTGAGAAAGGTCAGAGAGTTAATGGTGCCTGGTGCACAGTGAGCCTCCTGGTTGCCATCTGGCTGTGTCCGTGCTGGTCTGCTCTCCCAACCCCTGCTCTCTCTCTTGGCTCTGAGCTTTCCCGTGTTTGGACCTGAGTCCATTTTCCAGATGGGATCCTGGTCTTGAGGAGCTAGTGCCCGCCCAGCATCAGGCCTCCTGTTCAGCTGAGGCCGCAGGAGAGCGCAGTGCCTGGCATGGCGGTTGGTTCATAAAACTTACTGAATGGATGAGTAGATGATGGAGCCAACTGGGGAGGAAAACAGGGTCACGTGGAATGGAAAGTTGCTACTTCTGAGGTTGTAGTCAGACAGAGAAAGAAGGAGACTTGTGTGTGTGTGTGTGTGTGTGTATACATACATGTATATTGCATGAGCATGTGTGCATATGCTCATAGAGACCAGAAGAAAGGAAATGGATCCCCTAGAGTTACAGATGATTTTGAACTGGCTGCAAATTGAACTCAGGTCCTCTGAAGCAGCCACTGTCTTAACCCTGAGCCATCTCTCCAGTATTTGTGGAATTAGCCGGTTCTCTCCCTTTGATTTTTGTTAACTTTGTCTTTTTTGTGAGAATGTGTGTGGATTATATATAACCTGCCAATGCTGTGCAGAAGTCACCTCTGGATTGGTGTCCTTTGATTCCCATGTGTACATGCGTATGCACACCCATGCATTCACAGAGGCCAGAGGTGTTGTCTCGTGTCCTAGGGTATTACTCTCTTTTGCTTCCTTGAAACATGGTTTGTTACTGAACAGGAAGTTTGCTGTTTGGACAGAGTGACTGGCCAGTGAGCTCTTGAATCCGCCTGGCTCCGTCCCTCAACACTAGGGTTGAGTAGCCGTGCCTTGCTTTCACATGTGCTGGGAATTGGAACTCCGGTTCTCATGCTTGCAGATATTCTCAGCTACTGAGCCACCTCCCCAGCCTGTGCGTGACCTTTTATTCTTAATCCCTAATTTTAATGACCACTGTTGGGACAATGAACATTTTGTAAAGGATGTTAAAGTTCAACAAAAATGTTTAAAAGGAAAATTATGACCCAGAGGTCATTTTAAGTTATATAAATAAGAAAATAAGAAATGTTCTTTTGGAAAGATGCTGACTTGCAGGCAGTGTGAAGATGGAGAGTGTTGTGCTGTCTGCTTCCAGCTCAGCCACTTGGCTTAGGCGGGTTGTTGCCCGAGTTTGTCCTTCCCCCTTTCCCTCCTTCTGCTGCTCTTCAAGGTGTTGAGAGTGTCCGAGGTCCATGGCAGCCCCAAGCAGCAACACAGACGAGGGTGCAGGGACATGGGGCTGGCAGCAGCGGAGCCATCCCTGGCCGCCAGCTGCTCCTGATGCCGCTGTGCTTGCCGTCTCTCTGGACTGACTTTCTTGTTCAGCTTTCAGGGCAGAAGCATGTGCCAAGTTGCAGGAGAGAAAGAAAAACTAAGTTATAAACCAGAGCCCCTGCTTGCGTTCAGCTCCCGCGCTGGCTGCTGCTTCAACCTGGTGTCTTCTGGCAGCCTGGTGTCACGGGCAGACGGGTCCCCAGCTATGGACTAGGGTCGCCACACAGCACATTGCCTGATGGTGGATTGAGTGCAAAACTGACCACGGTCTGGCTATTCTGAACTTGGACTTGACCAAAGTAGTAGTGGTGTTGACTTTATAGCTTTTAGAGATAGCCCTTGTTTTCTTTTAGAAAAATACTTAGTTACTGCCAATGAAATAACACATTATCTAGGATTTCCTTCAGAATGAATGTGAATTGAATGTCCCAGCTGCGTTGATAACCCAGCACTTGGGAGACTGATTGCCAGGAGTCTGAGGCCACCCTGTGCTCGTCGTATGGATATTAACTCCATTCTCCTTATGTTTGCATCTTTGTTTATTCATGCCAAATGTTGTATTTGCTTTCACTTTTAAAAAAGATTTAGTTTTCTTTAGTTATGTATGGCTGTGTCTGTGTGGGTGTGTGCATATAAGTACAGTGCCCTCAGAGACCAGAGGAGGGCCCTGTTCCCTGGAGCTGTGTTCCAGGCGCTCCTTAGCTCCTTGATGTGGATGCTGAGATCCAAACTCAGGTCGTGTTTGCTCTTAAGCACTTTCCTCTAGAAGAGCTGTGTATGCTCCTAAGGACTGTCCTCTAGAAGAG
>CAJQZJ010031946.1:7952176-7967358 GCA_907164525.1 Lophiomys imhausi
TCCTAAGGACTGTCCTCTAGAAGAGCTGTGTATGCTCCTAAGGACTGCCCTCTAGAAGAGCTGTGTGTGCTCCTAAGGACTGTGCTCTAGAAGAGCTGTGTATGCTTCTAAGGACTGTCCTCTAGAAGAGCTGTGTATGCTCCTAAGGACTGTCCTCTAGAAGAGCTGTGTATGCTCCTAAGAACTGTCCTCTAGAAGAGCTGTGTATGCTCCTAAGGACTGTCCTCTAGAAGAGCCGTATATGCTCTTAAGCACTGAACCATTTCTCCAGCACTTTTCTTTTTTTGAGATAAAATCTGTCTGTGAGCCCAGAGTTACGTGGGCCTGGCCCTCACAGCTCATAGATTCTGAGCAGATAAGATTACAGGCCTGCACTGCACTAGTGCACCCTCCTCAAGTTGTGCCTCCCATAAGCCCATAGGGACTCCAACTGATAGTGTCTATCAGAAGGGATTTCCTTCTCAGGCTGATCCTATCCATCATGGTTGAGTTGGTCTGGGCTGGGATTTAGTTTACCAGTTTGTCCTTTGTCCTCATCAGAGCGTTCCAGGCTTGGAGCCTGTCTTCTCATGGGGGAAGGGTGGCTGCTTGCTCCCTCAGAAGTTTGGGGTACAGTTGGTAATGGCAACTCTTTTGTAGCTTCATTACCCAGAAGGCCTGGAGAGGATGTTCTCTCGAGAGTATCTCCTCAGCACTGTGAGATTATAGGAGGTTTCACTGGCTTGTTAGAAGCCTGCTCCCAACAGCAGCTTCCTTCCAGCCCCTACAAGCAGAACTTAAATCAGCTCTCCATGTAGCTTCCCACATTCTGGTCTGGCTTGCAAGCCCTGGTTCATAGCTCAGGGTCAGGTCCTGTGAGTCAAGCAGACTCCACTCTTAATGCACAAAGTGTCTTGAGGGAGGAAGTGGCCAGCAGTCTTCAGAAGGGCCTTTCCATGTTCTTGCAGCCAGGAGTTCACGTTCCCACAGTCCTCATGGATTCTGTAACCTGTGGTGTGCCTGCTGGGGTGGGCTGCGTTCCTGGTTTTCTTCAACCGCACTTGCTGTGCCCTTGCTACATCTTGTTGTAAAGTAGCAGTTGTAGCTAGTGGGACAGCACACATATCCCAGCATTTATGCACCTGAGACAGGTTTGCAAGTTCAAGGCCAGAGAGAAAGACTAAGAAAGGAAGAGACAGTGAGATTACAAAAAAGAGGCTTTTGTAAGGATTTTGTATTTATGCTTCTTAAATAGAGAATATTTCAAAGTGAAGTATCTCAGAAAAAATAGTACTGCCTTTGTATCATTGACAAAGTCTGGAGGGAGAAGCTTCTGTTGTTGCCTTGGCTGGCTTGCCTCACCTCCTGAGCGTGGGGACTAAAGGTGTGCAAACCACCTTGGCCTGCTGAGGCTTCTTGGGGCCGTTTATAAGCAGCCTTTCCAGTGGCTTTGTCTGCACTGCCCTGCACCTCAGGAGGCATGGCAACAAAACACCAGTACCACTAAAAACGCATTTCTGTTGTAAGAACAGAAAATAATAATAACACAATTCTGGAGTATATGAAGCTGCCACGACAAAAAACAAACACTGTGTGTATCCAGATGGGTCCCCACTTAATGATTTCCTCTATCAAAAGAGAAACTGTGCATCCAGATTTGTCCCCCACTTTCTGGTTTAACTATCATGGTTCTTTATCTTCCCTGCCATTCCCACAAATATGTTAGAAAGATAATACTTTCATCAATTCATTATTTTTAACATTAGAAATGTGAGATAACAAGTGAGTGGCATCAAACACTTGTAATCCCAACCATGGGAGGCGAAGGCAGGAAGATCAGAAGTTCAGGGCCGTCTGAGGCTGCGTAGGGAGTCCAAGGCCAGACTAGGTAGCATAGTTCCTTGTCTAGTGTAAGACGTCGTTGCGCTATGGTTCCCACTGTCTGTGCTCCAGGACAGAACCAGGGCAGAAGCTCATACAAGGGACACCTTTGGTACTTAGGTGCCTGCAAGAGCATCTTCTGTCATGTGATGTTTGTGAGGTGGGGCAGCCGTCCTGAGGTTGGCCCTGGGCGCCATGCAGGGCTGTTCGTGGACAGTGTGGATGGGAACCTTGAATATATTCTCTTCCCCAAAATCAACACACAAAGAGACTTTGTCTTTTGATAACATTTCCTGGAGTTCTGCTCTTTTCTTTTTCTTTCAGAAAACTGAAGAATGGGAAAAAAATAAGACTGAGGAAGACATGGAAGAGTATGTGTGGGAAAAGAGCTCCTCGGAGAAAAATGTCCTCCAGACCCTGCTGCAGATGAAAGCCGCTGAAGGCAGTGTGGCTCCGAGCCGGGAGGAGCTGCTGCAGACTAAAGAGGTCGAAGATTACCGGCAGAGTGTTGTTCGTCTCAAGAATGAGGGGGAGAGTGAGGCGAGTCTCACTCAGTACAAAGAGTCCGTGAAGAGACTGTTAGATCTGGCATGAAGTCCAAACTAGAGTTGACGGTATCAACTTTATGATGTATTTAGTCAATGATTTGATATAAATGGGAAAATAATTTAAGAATATTGTCTTATGTCAGTTAACATTGCCCCTTTCAGGCCCCTGACCACAGTAGTGTTTTGGGGGCTTTCTGACTTACACAGCGGTGGGGACGCCACTAGGCATTGTGTGTTCTCTGGTCCTGGAGCGTTCTCAGTTTCAACACGACACCTCTAATCCTCTTCTAGTTACAGGGACTAAAACTGAATTGTCTTGTTAGCTGACATGAGTCTCCACTTTTGGAGTTTAGTAACTGCTTCTGATCAGTAACTTTGGTTACCAAGGAAACCTCAGGGCCCCTCAGTGGGCAGCTTCGGGGAGGGCTGAGCCCCTTCCATGCACAGTAGCTAGGCAAGCCTTTGCTTACCCGCTCCATCTTCATGTATGCATTGCTCTGTCTCACAGACTTCACTAACAACAGAGAGAAAGCTTTCACGGGCAGCTATCCTTTACAGCTGCCCTTTTCAGTCCGCCTTGTTTGCACGACAGCGTACCATAGGTGGTGGCACAGCAGCAAAACACCAGGACTAATAAAATGTGGTCTCTGTTATGAGAACAGAAAACAAATATAACAAAACAGTCCTGGAGGATGTAAAGCTGTCATGGCAAAAAACTGCATCCAGGTGTGCCATCTACTTCCTGATTTAGGCTTGTAGAGGATTGGGATTTCTGTGTGGAAACAAAGTGACGGGCTGTGTGATGTTGGTTGTGTCCCTTCTTGTGGCCATTTGACGTTGATTCAGCACTGATTAGCATCCTACTCTGCCTGTAGGCCTCATTGTCTCAAGCCCAGCAGGCAGGAAGGACAAGTGGACATTTGCCCACAGCCTTCTTTCTGCTTCTCCAGCCACCCGCCCTGATAGTGCAGCAGCTCAGGAGAAGACAAGGGACATGATGAGGAGTAATTACAGATTGAATACAAGGCACTGCAGTTCAGAATGGGGTGGGTTGTTTTGTAGTGTGTGGGCTTGAACCCAGGGCCTTACAGATGCCCAGCCCACGCTGCCACTGAGCCGAATCCCCCACCCCTGGTCTAGTTTTTTTTTTTTTTTTTTTTTTTTTTTTCGAGACAGGGTTTCTCTGTGTAACAGCTCTGACTGTCCTGGACTCGCTTTGTAGACCAGGCTGGCCTCGAACTCACAATGATCTGCCTGCCTCTGCCTACCAAGTGCTGGGATTAAAGGTGTACGCCACCGGTCTATTATTTTTAAGTGGATCTGGCAGTCATTGAACGTTTGTGAAAAAATGAGACTAGGCTTTGGAATTAGTAATGCCCAAAGCAGACTGATTGTGAAAAACAAAATTAAAGCCTTGGGCTGGTGAGACGGCTCAGTTGTTAAGAGCACTGGCTGTTCTTCCAGAGGACTGGAGCTCAATTCCCAGCAACCACATGGTGGCTCACAAGCATTTCTAAAGGTATCTGATGCCCTCTTCTGGCATGCAGGTGTACATGCAGACAGCACTCCTACATTTTAAGAATAAATAATAAAATGCTCTCAACAAAAATAAAGGCTTGAGCCTAACAGGTGTGTCTGTGTGTACGCACAAACACGTGTGGCACTGGTGGGGTCGTTGCCTAGAGGTGAATTAAAAGCCAGAGATGTAAATGACGTTTTCATTACATGGAGAGCATATATTTAAGGGAGTCTTTGGGGCTGAATGGTACAGAAAACCAAGTGTTTGTAGTACTCAGAAACTGAGGAAGACGGGTGAGTTCTTTTAACGTATGTCTCTGTGTGTGACCATGTGTGGTATGTGCTTGTAAGTGCAGGTGCCTGGGAAGGTAGAGACCCTGAACATAGGTCCAGGCACTCAATTCAAGTCCCCTGCAAGAGCAGTTTGTGCTCTTAACCACTGAGCCATCATCTCGTTAGCCCCCGAATTTTTTTAAAGGCATATCACCACTTTAAGGACTTGTATGGCCTGAAGAAAAGCAGGGACAGAGGGCTGGGATGGACACCGGGTACAGGTGAGGTGTGGGTCCATAGGGCTGTCTGGAGGTGCAGTTCTGATGAAGGTAGGAATATCCTGGCCGTGACAAAGTACTTGACTTTGCCTTCGCCCTCAGCTTATGTACCTTATAGGAGAATCCTTGTCTAAGGCAGGAGCTAACCCCAAAGGATCTGAGCAACCAGCACTGTGATTCGGGGTGGGGCTCAGGTCAGACAGCCGTCGGCTGTGGTTAGGTGACTGGCGGCCATATGTGAACAGGTGTGGTAGCCTATACCTAAAATGCTAGCTTGTGCAAACTCAAGGCCAGCATGGGCTACAGGAGACCCTGTCTCAGCAAAAAACAAACAAAATATCAACAACAAGAAACTCTTGGACACTGATGGGGCTGTTTTATGTAGCTGTCACACATGTCCGTCTCCTGGGTCATGTTGAGCTCTGCCTTTGCCCTGAAGGATAACTGACTGAGCCCTGAGTTCTAAAGAGTTTCCCAACCTGAGAGTGTTTTTGCAAGCACCAATACCAATTTTGGGTAGGAAGTGAGGACAGTCTTGGAGGCAGTGTGCCTTAGCTGTTTGGCCAATTCAGCTTGATCTGAGGATCAGGCTGCTGTGATCATCTTGTGATGGCAAGCAAGAGCTTACCTGTGTTTCTAGCCTCGTGTGTATGCCTTTCTGTGGTCTGTGTTGCCTCCCAGGTTATCGGAGGGGGCAAAAGACGTAGCTGAAGAAGAGTTGGATGTATTTGTTTCCTTATAAAGGCAAATAGAGTTTCTCATTATAGTCATTTCTGTGAGATTCTTTAAGGGGATGGGTCAGGTTCCCTGAAGGGACATATCTTTGTACCTCTGCTGTTTTGGAAAATCCATTAAAAGTAAATGGGCATGCTTAGTCTCAGAACTTGGTAGATGGGAATGCAAGGTTGCCCTCTGCTACATATCAAGACAAAGAGGCAAAAAATGTAAATAACTTTTAAAAGACTCCTCTATTTGAGTACAGACAATTTATCTGTGGATAGTTTCTTGAATTACTTGTTTAAATACAATTTTAGGGGGCAAGAAGCCCAGCAGTGCTACTACCATGCATATACATGTACATGAATAAGGTTTACTTTAACTTAAATCTGGATATTCTTCCCACAAGTGATGTGAAACTCCAATGCATTAAGAAAGGAGTTCACAAAGTTTATGAGGCCCAATGTTTCAAATCGTGAGCGAATCAGCCTAAGTTTTTAATCAGATTCGGATTTTGCTTGATAGTCCACCGATAGACTTGTTTTCTTCTGGATGTGTGCATGAACATGCCTGTGTGCAAGTGTGTGTGCACGTGTGTGTGCATGTTTGGGGAGCGGCTTGCTGGTGTCTGGGTGGAGGCCAGGCAGAGCTTTTTAGGAGTTGGTCCTTTTGCTGTGGGTCCCAGGGATTGAGAACACGCGGTTAGGCAAGTGCCTTTATTAGTTGAACCTTCTCTCTGGCCTACTGTTGTTAAATGAGAATAAATTGCTTCTTTCCACCCAGTGTCAATGCTAGGGAAAGAGAAACATCTTTTTTTTTTTTTTTTTTAATAAGTACTTTATTTTTTTTTCAAGTTACATCTCAGTCGCAAACCCTTCCCTATTCCCCCTTCTTGTCCCACCCTTCCACCCTCTTCCCCCCCCAACAGCTTCTCTTTTCATTCCAACAAATGGTTCTTTCTCTTATAACAGTAAATTCTATACAAAACAGCAGAATTAAATATGCCACATTTATGAGAGTTAAATGGCCCGGTGTACCTTCCCAATGTCCAGTTCATACATATTTGGCCCCTGACTTTAACCTTCAACCTTCTAACCATCTCCATGAGTTTAAAGTTCTATAACTGACTTAGTTTTCATACTAACTTGCATCACTATTATAACCATCTTCTTAGATCTAGAACGCCCTCTTGATTCCTAAACAACTCAAAATTTAGCTATGAGACTCAAGCTGTCTATTCTTCAACCACCTCAGAGAGCTGAGAAGGATAAATATATCTGATTGTATAGGAAGTGCAGGGCCTGCAGCTTCCAATACTAAGAAATGACAAACCAGTGACTACATGGACAGTTCCCATTTTCTCTCCATACATTCCATCATCAGTCTTCAGCCTTTTGGTCCTGTTTCTCTGACAGACATTTATTGTAGAGCAGGGATTGTGAAGGACTAACCTACCCTGTCTTTGCAGAGCTAGGCTGTCGACTTCCCTGCTACCAAGTTTTGTCCTTTTTGGACAGCAGTCTGTCTGCAGTTGAAGCAAGGAGTTTTTACATGCCAAGAGATAGGCTTGCCACTAATTCAACCATCTCACATTGGAGATTCTTCGATGCTTTTCTTCTACTTGGAGTAGAATACGGGGTGCTGTCAGGAGCTGATATGTCACGATATCAAAAAAAAAATCTTAATTTAAGACCACATCTTTGAATGCCATATTCTGCAGATCTCTTGGGGTTTTTGAAGATGTTTTTAGATAAGCAAATGTTGCTTGTCTCTTAACAACTTGATTACTGAGTAGCTTAGAGAATATCTGTGATAGACTGTCTTAGTAGCTAACAAGGTGACATGCATGCATGACTAGGAGTTTGTTTTTCTTAACTATCCTAAACAGTTTAAGACGGTTGGTATCAAGAGGCCAGAACTTCACATTTCATTTTTAAGTATCTCTAAGTACGATACCATTAGGAAGCGTTACCTTAAATTTTGCATCAATATACAAAGATCTATTCAAATGTGGCTAAATATACTCTTAATTTTGTATCAATATACAAAGATCAATGCCTATGCGGCCCAATACAATCTTAATATTGCGTCCATATACAAGGGTCAATACCATTGTGGCCAACTAAAATCTTAGTTTTGTATCAATATACAAATATCAATAATGACGTAGACCAATACAATCTTATTTTTACACAATAAACAATGGTCAATACCACTTTAGCCAAATATACTATTAATTTTGTATCAATATACAAGGGTATAAGGGCATATTCAATAATGTGACCTTTCTTCTTGATCCTTCCTGTGCTGTGTCTCGATTTTTCTCTCGTCCGTGCATTCCTACATAGGAGATAAAGAAGGGTACAGAAAAGGGAAAGAAGGAATACCCTGGGTCTAACCTCCAAAACCCATTAAACAGGACCATTTAACAACTTGTAATCTCTTCCCCTAAATAACAAAGTTTTCAGTTGTCCTTCAAATAACCGAAAAAAAGGGGGGGGCGGAGAAACACCCTCCCCACCCTCTGGGTATGGGACGTCGCTCTCTTAAAATGACTTCCTGCTGATTTGGGTCGTAGTAAACCTGTTTGGGGCCCAAACCAAAATGGAAAAATGGTTAAAAATGTTTATACAATCCTTTTATGTTCAGTCCTTCTGTTCTCAGCTGTTTAGATGACCTAAGGAGTTTGTAGGCAGAAGCTGAACTTCCAGGCTTTACTGAGGTTCTGGCTGGGGCATTGTGTAGGGCTGAACGGTCTTAGCGATGTTGAATTGTTGTGGTTGTAGGCTTTTGATGGAGACATCTATTGAGGGAGTCTGTCAGGCTGAATCATCTGGGTCACTCGTCTTCTTTTGGTGTCTGATTCTGATTTCTGCTGAGGTTTCCGTTGTCCAGTTGTCCCTGGGTTCCTTGAATGGATGCTTTGATTCTCCTGGAATGATAAGAACAAAGCCCTGCCCTATTCCTCACTCAGGGACAATCACCCTCTTTTTTTTGGGGGGGGGGGTAGGTAATATTTCTCCTGAAGCAAATTTGGTTTTTGACAATATATAAAGTGTTATCTTTCAATCTGGTTTAAAGAAGAAATTATTTTGTTATTTTGGAGCTAAACCAGCTTTAGTGTATATATTTTGAGGTCTCGAAGGACAATTTGTTTGTGTTGTGTGGGCCTTTTGTAAGTAGCTTTTAAACTTAGGTCCTTCCAAATCCTATGTGTGTGTCTCTGCATTCTAAATATTGGGATCCAAGACCTGTGGTTCCCATCTAAGGGGATTAAAGATGTGTTCCACCACTCCTGGATCAAAGTTTTTCTTTATTTAGAGTTTGTTTTGTATCAGGCTGACCTTGAGCTCTGAGATCTGCCTGTTTCTGTCTCTAGTGTGTTGGGGTTAAGGGTGTACTCTTCTTGAATGATGGGATTAAGGGTGTGCACCCTCACCACCCTTTTCCGTGTAACTCTAGAATTTATAAGTCCACTAACTCTATGGTGCTCCTCCCGTCTCTGCTGAAGTTAAAGGCATGGGTTAACACCACATTTCTCCTGTATTTTACCTTAGCTCTACGTTTTTTCGACACTTTGAGGTTCATAAAACCAGGTTGAACGGCTGTGTCCTTTAATTTATTTACAGTGTATTAACGTTGTTATCTGCTTTTTTTTTTTAATTAGTAAATTTATTTGTTTGTTGCTACAGGTTACATCCTTGACATATTGTCCTCTTTTCCTGCTTCCCAGGCCCACTCTCCCATGCTCTACTCCCTGACCCTTCCATCTTGATCCTCTGGGGTGGAGTGTCCCTGCATACCAGTCTCTCACCACAGATCAGGAGTCATATGAGGGCTGAGGGCCTCTTCATACACCGGGGGTCTACGAGGCAGTACTGCCAGTGAAAGGTGTCTCCTTGCTACGGAGGGGGGGGGGAACTAAAAAAAAAAACCAACAGACACACAAACCCACAAAAACAAAGAACAACAACAAAAAAAGAGAGGAAAAAGAAAGAGAAAAAAAGAGGGAAAGGAAAAAGAAAAAGAAATGAAAAGAAAAAAGAAATTTATGTCCATGTTCCTTTTGGTGTGTTGGTTGTAGTACAGATATCCTGTACGATATAGCTAAAATCCTACTATAAGTGAATAGATGCCATGTGCATCCTTCTGAGTCTGGGTTAGCTCACTCAGGATGAGCTTCTCTAGATCCATCCATTTGGTTGCAAATTGCATGATTTCATTGTTTCTTATAGCTGAGTGGTATTCCATTGTATAGATGTACCACAATTTTTTAATCCATTCTTCAGTTGAGGGACATCTGGGTTGTTTCCAGTTTCTAGCTATTACAAATAAGGCTGCTATGAACATAGATGAGGAGATTTCCCTATGTCTCCGTGAGGTGTCCTTTGGGTGTATACCCAGAAGTGGTATGGCTGGGTCCTGAGGCAAAGTTATTCCTAGATTTCTAAGATATCTCCAGACAGACCTCCATAGTGGTTGCACAAGTGTGCATTCCCACCAGCAATGGATTAGTGAATTATCAGCTAAGCTGGGTGAGTTGGAAAAAAAAAAAGCAAACACGCCCAAGAGGAGCAGAAGGCAGGAAATCATCAAACTTAGGGCTGAAATCAACAACTTAGAATCAAAAAGAACTATACAAAGAATCAATGAAACCAAGAGTTGGTTCTTCGAGAAAATCAACAAAATAGACAGACCCCTAGCCAAATTAACTAAAAGGCAAAGGGAAAGAACCCAAATCAACAAAATCAGAAATGAAAAGGGAGAAATAACAACAGACATCGAGGAGATCCAGAAAATATTCGGGTCCTACTTTAAAAATCTATACTCCACCAAATTTGAAAACCTAAGCGAAATGGACAATTTCCTCGATAAATTCCACCTACCAAAACTAAATCAAAATCAGATTAACAGCTTAAACAGCCCAATAAACCCTAAGGAAATAGAAACAGTCATTAATAATCTCCCAACCAAAAAAAGCCCAGGGCCAGATGGCTTTAGCACGGAATTCTACCGGACTTTCAAAGAGGAGCTAACACCATTACTCTTCAAACTCTTCCACCACATAGAAACAGAAAGAACACTGCCAAACTCATTCTATGAGGCCACTGTCATTCTGATTCCTAAACCACACAAAGACCCAACAAAGAAAGAGAACTTCAGACCAATCTCCCTCATGAACATAGATGCAAAGATACTTAATAAAATACTAGCAAACCGAATTCAAGAACACATCAAAAATATCATACATCATGATCAAGTAGGCTTCATCCCTGGAATGCAGGGATGGTTCAATATACGAAAGTCTATCAATGTAATTCACCATATAAACAAGATGAAAGAAAAAAACCACATGATAATCTCGCTAGATGCAGAAAAAGCATTTGACAAAATCCAACACCCCTTCATGCTAAAAGTCCTGGAGAGAACGGGCATACAAGGGCCGTACCTAGAAATAATAAAGGCAATATACAGCAAGCCAGTGGCCAACATTAAATTAAATGGAGAGATGCTTGAAGCATTTCCTCTAAACTCAGGGACAAGACAAGGATGTCCACTTTCACCATATCTCTTCAATATAGTACTTGAAGTTCTTGCTAGAGCAATAAGACAACTAAAGGAAGTCAAAGGGATAAACATTGGAAATGAAGTCAAATTATCCCTATTCGCAGATGATATGTTAGTATACATAAGCGACCCCAAAAACTCCACCAAAGAACTCTTACAGCTGATAAACAACTTCAGCAAGGTGGCTGGATACAAAATTAACTCAAAAAAAATCAGAAGCCCTTCTTTATACAACAAACAAGCATACCGAAAAAGAAATAAGGGAAACAACCCCCTTCACAATAGCCACAAACAATATAAAGTACCTGGGGGTAACTCTAACCAAGCAAGTAAAGGACCTATATAACAAGAACTTCAAGCCCCTGAAGAAAGAAATGGAAGAGGCATTTAGAAGATGGAAAGATCTCCCGTGCTCATGGATAGGTAGGATCAACATAATAAAAATGGCTATTCTACCAAAAGCAATATATAGATTCAATGCAATTCCTATCAAAATACCAACACAATTCTTTATAGACTTGGAAAAAGCTATACTCAACTTCATATGGAACAACAAAAAACCCAGAATAGCTAAATCAATCCTGTACAATAAATGAGCATCTGGAGGTATCACCATCCCAGATTTCAAGCTGTACTACAGAGCAATAATAATAAAAACAGCATGGTACTGGTATAGACACAGACCAGTGGATCAGTGGAATCGAATTGAAGACCCAAACATGGACCCACACACCTATGGCCAACTAATCTTTGACAAAGAAGCCAAAACTGCACAATGGAAGAAGGACAGCATCTTCAACAAATGGTGCTGGTCCAACTGGATGTCCACTTGTAAAAGAATGAAATTAGACCCATACCTATCACCTTGTACAAAACTTAATTCCAAGTGGATCAAAGACCTTAACATAAGGCCGGCCACACTAAAGATACTAGAAGAAAAAGTAGGAGAAACCCTCGAACTCATTGGCACAGGTGACAACTTCCTGAACAGAACACCAACAGCTCAGGACCTGAGATCAACAATCAATAAATGGGACCTCATGAAACTGAAAAGCTTCTGTAAGGCAAAAGACACTGTCATTCGAACAAAAAGGCAGCCTACAGACTGGGAGAAAATCTTCACCAACCCCACATCTGATAGAGGGCTATTATCTAAAATCTACAAAGAACTCAAGAAACTAAATGCCAAGAAACCAAATAATCCAATCAAAAAATGGGAGACAGAGCTAAATAGAGAATTCACAAAGGAGGAATCCCTAATGGCCGAGAGTCACCTGAAGAAATGCTCAACATCCTTAATCATCAGAGAAATGCAACTCAAGACGACCCTGAGATTCCATCTCACACCTGTCAGAATGGCTAAGATAAAGAGCTCAAATGACAGCACATGCTGGCAAGGGTGTGGAGAAAGGGGAACCCTCCTCCAAGAGAAACATCTTTAAGCCACTGGGCTTTTTTGTTTTGTTTTCTAGACAGGCTTTCTCTATGTATCCTTGGCTGTCCTGGACTCACTTTGTAGACCAGGCTGGCCTTGAACTCACAGAGATCCACCTGCCTCTGCCTCCCGAGTGCTGGGATTAAAGGCGTGCGCCACCATGCCTGGCAATTAGACAGCTGCTAACTGCCATGTGGGTGCTGGGATTTGAACCTGGGTCCTTTGGAAGAGCAGCCAGTGCTCTTAACCGCTGAGCCATCTCTCCAGCCCCTGGACCATTTGCTTTAATGTCTGAGGAAACTGTTCCTTTAGTCTTTTTTTTTTTAATTTTTAAAAAGTTTATTTTTTTAGTCATGGTAGCTATTCTATGTATTTGTTATTGTGTGTACACCACAGTGCTGTTTTGGAGGTCAAAGGACAACGCTGGGAGTTTGCTGTCCTCTCGCCCTGTGGATCCCAGGGTTGAGGCATGAATCTAGAGAACCTGAAAAAAGGAAGTGTAAGATTGCTGCAGAGTCACTGCTCGGGCTCACTTGCCCAGACCTCTAGCCAGCCTTATCCCATGTAACAGTTACACCAAACATTGGCTTTTGAGCCAGACCACCAGTATGCCTCTTTTCCCCTCCCTTTCCCCCTTCCCATCCCCTTTTCTTTTAAAGACAGAACCTCATGTAGCCAAGCTGGCCTTGAACTTCTGACCCTCCCGCCTCCATCCTCACAGTGCTGGAGTCACAAGTCCAACTTATAACCCTCTCCTTTCCCCTCACTTTCCTCTCAAATCAGGAAATGGAAATCATTAGGAAAGTAGACAGTTTTGCCAAGCCTTGGCCTTTGGGTAGGAATTGGTATCCTGGAATAGCTTTATTTTTTAGCAAAATGCTCTTTTGTTACAGAAAGCTGAGAGCACATTCAAAGCCTTAAGCCTGGCTCTGGCTTTAGGAACTCTCCCTTGGGGTGTTACTCTTGGACCCAGAGCCCAATTGGTGCTGTCCCCGGCGATGCCAGCGCCACTGCTGTCCACAGCATCTGGATGCCCCAATGACCACACAGCAGCAGAGGCAGGCGATGGCTGTGCCCAGGGTCACAGACGCCAGCCAGGCCCCTGCAGACACTGGAGCTCCATCCTGAGCCTCCTCGTCCTTGGATGTGTGATTTCCACTGTGGGACCCCTTTGTTTTGTTCAGTAATTGCTTGCTAATGTTGAGTCGGGATTGGCCTGGCACCTGAGACACTTCTGTGTCTATAGGTCCAAAGAAAGGAGAAATGGTCTTGTTATCTGGACTGTGTATGAAGGCTGTGCTTGGTGACACCGTGTTGACCGAGGTGGCAGCAGACACATCCACAGAAGTGAATGTTGTCCCCACATCTCCGCTGGACTTCCTGGAATAACTGAAGCCTGTGTTTGCACCCAGATCTTGCTGTGTGGCTGTGGGTGGCAGCATACGGCTTATCACATCTCTGTACTCTCCTTCACTGCCTGCGTTCACAGCTTTTAGAATCTGCAGTCTGTCCCACCATTCAGACGAGCGGGTGTTTAGGTGTGTGGGAGATGAATGCTCAAAAACCAGCAAGTCTGGATCTGTGCCTGAAAGATAAAAGAGGCCACTTCATTTTTAATTCTTTAGTTTTTTAGGATGTATGCAATGTATTATTTAGTTTCCTTGCAATAGCCTTAGGCACAGCCTGGAGGCTGTGGGGTTTGCATCTCTGAATGTCTGAGCTGAGCCAAACTCTAGTTCTAGCTGGACAGACTCCTGAGGCTCAGAACGGACTGGGCGCTGCGTTTATGCTAACATCCTGCGGCTCTCTCTGCTATGGACAAATATGGCTGTACCGAGAAGAAGGCTCTGTGTAAGGAAGGCTTTGTGCCAGGCTGCTCATGCTGCTAGCAGCCGTAAGGAATACCACACACCACTTTAAAATAAGCTGGCAAAACAGAGCCAGGGAACAGGACTCTTTGAAATCGGGAACAAAGCCAGCAGTCACACCCTCCCCATTTGGTTTTGTGTCTTCTCTCTCCTTGTCCACTCACTCCTTTTCTGTTAGGAATGCCCAAACACTTGTCTTCAGGGGGAAAGAAAAAGAAGTCTGTGTAGCTTCCCAGTGTTCCCTGTCAGGAGTACTGTCTGCTGTTTCCCCTCCCTTCCTAACCTTGGCCTCTGTGACAGTGTTTCATTCCTCATCATTTTGTAAAACTTAAGATCACTTGTGTCCCTTCGGCCATCCTTGGTACTGTGGGACTCTCTCCCTGGTTCTCCCTGGCAGTACACCCAGACTGCCTGCCTCTCCTTTAGCCTTTGGCTGGTTGTACTAGCTATCTGTCCATCTGTCTCCATCTGCCCTAGTTGGTTTCTCTTATCAACTTCACATCAACTAGAGCCACCTAGGAAGGTGAGGAATGCCTCCATCAGATTGGCACGTGGGCATGTCTGTGGTGCACTGTGTGATTGACAGTTGATGTAGGTGGGCCCAGGTTGTACAAAATGCTAGCTGAGCTCAAGCCTGGGAAAGGAGAGCTCCTGCCTCAAGTGCTCCTGACTTCCCTCCACAATGGGCTGTGAGCACAGCGGGAGTCAGGGTGTAAGATGAAATGGCCCCACACATGCACACACCCATTAGTCACTTTCCTGATGCTGTGATAAAGCACCATGGCCAGAAGCAACTTGCAGAAGGACTCTGTTTGGCTTTATGGTTCCAGAAGTAAGAGTGCGTTGAGACTGGCAGGTGTGGTGACAGGCAGCAATAGTGATCAGGGAAGGAAACCAACCGAGAGCTCACATGGTGAAATGCAAGCATGAAGCACAGAGAGCAAAGTGGAAGTAAGGCAAGGCTACACAGTCTCAAAGCCTGCCCGGGAGACGCTCCCTAGCAAGGCTACAGTCTCAAAGCCTGCCCGGGAGACGCTCCCTAGTAAGGCTACAGTCTCAAAGCCTGCCCGGGAGACGCTCCCTAGCAAGGCTACAGTCTCAAAGCCTGCCCGGGAGA
>CAJQZJ010031946.1:7967549-7979194 GCA_907164525.1 Lophiomys imhausi
AGACGCTCCCTAGCAAGGCTACACAGTCTCAAAGCCTGCCCGGGAGAGGCTCCCTAGCAAGGCTACACAGTCTCAAAGCCTGCCCCAGGATACGCTCCCTAGCAAGGCTGTGCCTTGTAGTCTCCCCCCAAGAGCTCCACCAGCTGCGAGCTAACTCAGCCATGGGGAACATCTATCACTCAGGCACTACACTCTAAGCTGCTTTTGGTGTGTTCATCCCTGCAACAGGAGCAAACTACAGTGCCATCCTTGGTCTTCAGCTATGTTTTCTCCACACTGTGCCCCAAATTCCACTGCTGTCCCCTACCCTGTACTGATGGCTCTGGAATGCATGACGCCCAGGCCTTCCTCTTTCACAGACACTGAGCTGGCTTTTCCAGTGCTCTGTCCGGCACTTCCACCCGGCGGACGCCCCGGGCTTCATCTCAGTGTGTCCAGACACCACCTCTGCCTCTTGCCTCCTCTCTCCCCCATGACCCATTCTGGGCTGTGGGCAGCAGGGTTGACTCCTCTCGCCTCCTCACTTCCTTCATTTAAATGGTGACTCAGGGATGGAGAAGTGACTCAGTGGAGAGTCCCGGGGCTGATCGCCGGCACCACACACACTCCTTTCTTTTCAGTGTTCAGGTAAATTCCTTCTTCACAACAATGGCCATTACCGGTCAGTCCCAGTGCTTACCTGAGCAGACGGCTAACCTGGGTCCTGAATATCCCCCACACCAAGGCAATCAGCATCTCTCTCTAATTGCAATGTTTTCTCATTCCATGCTCTGGTTGACTTCTTGTTTCTTTTTGTTGGTGGTGAGACAGGACCTCACTATGTAGCTCAGGCTGGCCTTGAACTAGTGATGCTCCTGTCTTGGTCTATAGCCACAGAGCTAAGACCACGGGTGTACTACCATGTCCCAATCCCTCTGTTTCCAAAAAAAAAGTCACCCTGAAGATGTCACTCTGACCTCTTGGAGCCATATTTCCACTGCGGCTCCTAGTGTCCCCATTCATGTGACCAGGTCAGGTTTCCCACGGTCCTGATGGTGGCTCAGGGCTCCTTGCCTGCCTGTGCCTGGTCTCTCACTTTCTGCAGTTTTAAGGCCTTTGTGCTGAGGCAGTATAGGTGGTCATGTGTGTGTATGAGTGTGAGAGAGTGTGTGTGTGAACACACTCGTGTGCAGGAGCACATGTGGAGGTGAGAGGACAACCTTGTCCTCCCTCATACCCTTTCACCTATTTATGAGACAGGTTCCGTCTCAGTGCTGTGACCATCTAGGACATGTGAAATGCTGATTGTCCATGTGAGGAGCTTCCTGGTCTCTGACTTCCAACACTGCAGGACACTGTAGCAGTACCCACCAACCTCTTGTTCAGTTGTGCGTGGTCTGTCATCTGGAATGGATGCTGCCACGTGTGCCAAACAAGGAAATCTTGCAGTTTTCTGTCCTAATGGCCAAACCATCTCCAGACAGAGGTTGCTGGGAAACAACAGTCTGGGGGCTTAAGCCTGGGTGTTGCCAGCCAGCTTTTGAGGATGCACACCCTCCTAGACAGCTAGCATTTTCCTCCTAGACAGCTAGCATTTTCTTCCCAAAGCCGTATGAGGCAGTCTTTACCTGCTGTTATGTTGTACAGAATGGCACTGGTCCCAGGCTCCAGGATGCAGCTCTCCAGGGTGGGGCAGTGGACATGGAGGCAGTTGACATTGTTGTGCACGGGATCATGGAAGAAGACAGCCACATTACAGGAAACTGGAAAGGCCAAGGGAATCTGTGTGGGGTCCTGGCTTCCATCAGTTGTGCATGTGATGTGTGTGTGCATTAGAGAGAGGCAGGGTCTCACTGCATAGCCTAGGTGGGCCTTGAACTTGTAATCTTCCTACCCAGCTTCCCAGTGCTGGGATCATAATGACATAACCACCAAGCCTGGCTTTGCTACCAGTCAGAGGGGCTCTGAGTAACTTCTATTTTTTCTGGAATATTGTATTAACCCAATCTTGTGCTGTGGTTGGACATTTTACAGAACATCAAAAACTACTGAAACTATATAATACACCTATTTGAAAGAAAATATTCTCTAAATACTTTCTGATGCATTCCTTTCCACAGAGGACACCTGGAATTTTTGTTTGGTTTTTGTTTTTTGTTTTTTTTTTTTTTTAGACAAGGTCTTGCTAAGTAGCTGTAGCTGGTCTGGAGTCTGGACACAGGCCTTGCAGCAATCCCCTGCCTGAGTGCTGGGATTGTATATGTGAGCCACTGTAACCACCCTTAGATAGATTGATTGTTTATTTGTTTAGAGACAGGGTCTCACTGTATAATTGATTGTTTAGAGACAGGGTCTCACTGTATAATTGATTGTTTAGAGACAGGGTCTCACTGTATAATTGATTGTTTAGAGACAGGGTCTCACTGTATAACCCCGGCTGGGCTGAAACTCACTATGTAGACCAAGCTGGCCTTGAAGTCAGAGATCTGCTAGCCTCTGTCTGCCTCTGCCTGCTGGGATTAAAGGCACACAGCATCACACCCCACAGAATTATATTTTGGTCTTGATAAATTTTGTACATGAAAGGCATCAGTTGTCTACACAAAGCTCTGGAAAGTACCTGTCTGGTTTCCAGGCACACCATGCTGAGTGCTAAGGTCCTGGGACCACGAGAGGGAAAGGAAGAACATAAAAAGATGCTGCAACCACAGACAAGGGAGGGACAGAGGGGTGATAGCCTTCCCAGAAGAAGTCGGCTCATTGGGGAGCCAGAAGATCACATGACACCTGAGGGTGTGGACCTGGGTGAAAACCTGTTCCCAGGAGAAGCCTAAGCAGTCTCTTTCTATCTTTTTTTTTTTTTTTTTTTTTTTTTAGGTGTTTTGAGACAGGGTTTCTCTGTGTATCCTTGGCTGTCCTGGACTCACTTTGTAGACCAGGCTGGCCTTGAACTCACAGAGATCTGCCTGCCTCTGCCTCCCTAGCTAATCAGTGTTTCCTAAAGAGACAGGAAACTGGCTTCAGTGGGCAGGGCATATCGGCATATCGCATACTCATGCTTTCCCCCCTTTTCCAAATCTGCTGCTTAAAACGTACTGTGTTGTTTCTGGAAACCCAGAATCAGAGTTACTGGGCACCAACAGTGAGTGGCACCTCCCTGGCATGCAGTGAGACTTCACTCCCATTGCAGGGTAGCCATGACATGTGTCTGCTGACTCGGGTGTCACACGCTTCCACAGGATTTCAGAGACACAGTGTCCCACCTGAGGCATGCCAGGGCTGGGGTGGAGTGGGGCGAGTGGAGGTCAAGGAGGGCACTGTGCTGTGGAGCCCTGCTCTGCCTCTCAGGGGGGCTAGCCATGGGGAGCCACAGCTCCAGACTTACTTCTGGGACATCCTCGGGTTTCTGCAGCATTCTTGTTTTTTTCCAGAAGAGAAACAATAGGACAGAATTAATTGCTAATGCTTTGCTAATACACTGGGTTGCAAAAACAGTCCCTGAGGATGGTTGTGGGAAGTTGTAAGGTAAGGAACTGTGAAAGTTCTTATTTAATATTTAGGTTTTCGATGACAAAGTCACTGGTGTGCTAGAGAACAATATTGTTTTGTTGAGGTAGGATCTTATCATATAGCCTAAGCTGACCTTGGACTCAGATTTATTATGTATCCCAGAGTGACCACAAATTCATGGAAATTCCCCTGCCTCAGCCTCCCAAGTGCTGGGGTGGCATTAGCCACCACACCTGGCTTATAGAGAGTGATTTTTACTGGAATAATTCTTTGTATGACAGATTTATTTTGATTATTTTTAATTATGTGTATTTGTGTATCTGCGAAAGGGGAAGGATGTGACATCAGTATAATTACTATGGAGAGCAGAGACATCAGATCCCTGAGCTGGGGTTACAGACGGCTGTGAGCAGCTCAGTGTGGTTGCTGGGAACTGAATCCAGGTCCTTTGAAAGAGTAATAGGAGCTCTTAACCCCTGAGCCATCTCTCTAGTACTTGGAAACATTTTTTTATGGAGCCAGGATTGTGGTGCCCACCTATAATCTCAGCTTTCCAGAGGCCAAAGGGGAAGGATCAGGGTTGTAAGCTTAGGGTAGCTTGGGCTACTTCTAGAAAGGGTGAGGGTGAGAGGGAGGGAGGGAAGGAAGACCTTATATTT
Source organism: Lophiomys imhausi (assembly GCA_907164525.1). Taxonomy (NCBI): domain Eukaryota; kingdom Metazoa; phylum Chordata; class Mammalia; order Rodentia; family Muridae; genus Lophiomys; species Lophiomys imhausi. Next base: position 7,971,698 of record CAJQZJ010031946.1, read on the forward strand.
CATGTGTATGTTTCAATGTTCCAGCTCCGTGCAGGAGTGTGACAAGTCTGGGTCCCGCCTTCCTGCCCTGACTTTCAGGCTGCAGAGGCTCTGGGTTGGCAGAGTGTCCTGGACTGTGTGTGAGTGTGATATACACGTGCGATATGTATGAGTGTGATAAATGTGTCAAAGGACAACTTTGGGTGTCAGTCCTCCCCCTCCACCTTGTTTGAGGCACGGCCTCTGTGTTTTTGCTAGCTGGCCTGTTGAGTTACCACGGATTCTTCTGCCTCTGCCCTCCATCTCCCTTTAGGACCACCGAGGATTGGAGATGCGCATACTCCTGTGCCCACCTTAAGATGGTCTGGGAATTCACACTTGGGGTCTCACACTTGACTAGCAAGCCCTTTAACCACTGAGCCTCTCCCCAGCCCCTGCTTTGTTTTCATTTCAACAAGACCTCATATATATCCCAGGCTGCCCTCAAACTCATTACATAGCCGAGGGCAGCCTTCAACTCCTGACCTCCCTGCTTTTGCCCCTCAGTGTTGAGACTGCAGATGTGGGCCATCACTCTGGATGTATGTGCTGGAGGCCTCCACCGTACCAGGCATGCGCCCTACAAACTGAACCACTACTCCAGTCCTTGACCATACTTTGAAAAGATTCCTCCAACCTGGGCATGGTGGCGCACGCCTTTAGTCCCAGCACTCTGGAGGCAGAGGCAGGTGGATCCTGTGAGTTCAAGGCCAGCCTGGTCTACAAAGGGAGTCCAGGACAGCCCAGGCATAGCCTGTGACAAGTCTCTCAAACCATGATCCCTGAAAATCTGGCTGCTCTCTCCTATATGCTCTAAATTTTATTTCAGAAATTTGTATATGTAATTGGGTAAGCAATCCTTTAGTGAATAATCAGTATCAAATTATGGTTAGAAAGCAGGTGAGGCCACTGTAGGGATTACACTAACAACACACTATGTTGTTCTTGTTTCTTTCCATGTGGTTTTAAAATTAGGGAAAACCGAGGAAGAAATGAAAGTATCTTCCAGGATTGTGACCTGGGAGGTTTTGACCTGGCTTTACATGTGGTACTTATGCCCAAATCCCATTTATAGAGGGAAAAAAAAATCTATTAGGGAAATTTGAAGATAGAATATCCACACTCTAACTTTCCGTGCAGTGTGTTCCACACTTCACAACCCATGAGACACATCTTATAAACACCAAAAGTTATTTTAAGAAGAAATTATTAAACTTGGTGATGCTTGCCTCTAATCCCAGCACTTGGGATTCCAAGATGGAGAACCGAGAGTTCAAGGCCAGCTTCCTCTGAAAAGTGAGTTCAAACTGGGCTACATCAAAATATGAACTCACAGCTGTACAAGACCAATGCACGGTCAAGCCAGTGGACTTTCCAGCATGGAGCTGGAAGGGGTTCATGAGCTCCTACCCCTAACGGAGGAGTTATTGACAGGTGAAGGCTTCATGGGAGGGAGAGTCAGTTTTCTGTTTGTTTTTGGTTTCTCAGGGGCGTGACCCCTAGTGACGCCCAGGAGGATCTGGGCAAGACAAAGGATTTAGTGGGTTATTTCTGAAAGCTAGAATATGAAGTTGAGTGAAAAAGAGGGAGGAGTGGGGGGTGACACGTGATCAAAACACTGAAATTCTCAAAGACGTAACAAAAAATATTGTAAAACTGAGAAATAAATAACAGTTTAAAAGTAAATTGTTGTAAATCCTTTTTGTTTGTTGGTTTTGGTTTTGAGACATCCACTGCCTAGGGTGGTCTCAGTTCACAGTGTATCTGAGGCTAGCCTTGAACTCTTGATCTCTCTGCTTCCGGCTCCTCAGTGCTGGGATTGCAGATGTGGGCCACCGTACCCAGTTTACTGGAAACATTTTGGGGTATGAAAACAATAAAGTTAGTTTACCCTGAAAGAAAAATGTCCATTTAGCACTTTGTCAAAGAAAGCAGGATGCCATGGATTCTACAGCGTCTACACCCGCTCGGATGCTGGCCATCCTGGGTCCTCCCTGGTCCTCCCCCTCTGCCCGGGACTCTGTGACACCCCCGGGTAGGCTCAGCCAGCCCCGCGCTCACCGTCCTTCCGGAGGCAGCAGCTCCGGCCGCACTTCTGGCCGGTGTTCTCCGAGTAGTACTTGAGGAACTGGGCCCCCAGCCTCTGCGACCCCTCCAGGTCCAGGGACAGTCCCGGGAAGCGGCGGATCCAGCAGTCTCTGTAGAACACCGTGGGCGAGCAGAGCCCGTGCGCGGCGCAAGCCAGCCCCAGCAGCAGCAGCAGCCCCGCAGCCTGCATGTCTCCGCGCTGGAGGGAGGCAGCTGGAGCGGAGCTTGGGCCCCTAGGACAGGCCGGGGGCAGCGGCCAGGTGGTCCTGCAGAGCAGCCTCAGTGCCTTCTCTGTTCCCCCCAGTTGGGCCCCGGGAGAGCACTGGCCCTGCCACCTTGTCTCTCAACCCTCTCCTGCAGGTTTCCTTGTTCTGACCCATTCTTTCTTGAAGACGGTATACTCCCCTCAGCTTTTCTTCTTTCTCTAAGAGTGAAGAGTCACAGACACCTCTCCCTACACAAGCATAAAGGCCAGGAGAAGAAACCCTAGCCCGGAGTCCTGCTGAGAAAAACAATTACCTAGTCTCTAGACATCAGATTAAGGGAGGCTCTGTTTTCAGAAACAACACATTGTTTTGTGAGGTGTTCAGATGGGCTGAAGAGATGGTGACTGCATTTTTTAAAGTTCTGTTGTTCAGGCTCCAGAGAAAACCAGTTCACGTACTTGTTTGACCTTTTTATTATACAAAAACAAAGCAAAATAAAACACACAGACACACAACCCAGAAAAGAAACATTTAAAATGTTTACTTTTTCAATAACCGCAAACCGATTGTATACTTTTTAGGGCCAGTGGTCTTCATGTAAGCCAGTCATGAGCTTTCTTCCTAAAGAAACTAAAGATTAAACTAGCTCACCCCAAATGCTCCTGATGAAGAGGAAACCCCACAGCACACCATTAAAGGGCATATGGCTCCATCCTCATTAACCCCTGTAAAGTAGAAGAATAGAGCCCAGCCATTGTGCCTGACACCCCGCTGACCACCACACGCATGGGCTCCTAGATCTCACACCATGGTGCCCATGTGGTGGTCAGAGACAACTTCCCGGAATTGGAGCTCACCTACTACCACATGGTGCTGAGGCTCAAACTCAGACCAGCCGGCTTCCTCAGCAAGCACTTTGACCTGCTGGGCTAACTTGCCAGATCTCCCCCTCTCTCCTGTCTCTCCCTGCTCTCTCCCTCCATTCCTCCCTCCCTCCCTGCCTCCCTCTCTCTCCAGACAGGGTTTCTGTGTAGTTATCCTCTAAGTCCCTTTGTAGATCAGGCTGAAGTCAAACTCAGATCAGGCTGCCTCTGCCTTCTGAATGCTGGGATTAAAGGCCTGGGTCACCTTCACCTGGCTGTTACAGTTATTTCTAATAGGATGCTTTCCTTTTTTGGTGCTGATGTGGAGACCCAGGGCCTTGTGTGTGCTAGGTAAATGTTCTGTCACTGAGCTGGATGCCAGCCCAGCGTTCTTAAGAGAGTTTAGAAGTGAGATGAAGATTTACACAAAAGCCTTACACCCCACAGCCTAACCCAGTAGATCTGCTCTGGAGATAAGAATGTTTATTTTTACAGACCTCCCAGCTGGCATCCTAACAATTTTGGGAAACACTGGCCTTGACTTTCCCACTTTCAATCCCCATGCTTTTCTTTTTTACTTTTATTTTTAAATTTCACTTTACATCCTGATTGCAATCCCTCCTCCAGTCCCCTCCTCACTTAGCTCCTCCTCCCTTGCCCCTCCCCTTCTCGGTGAAGGAGGAGGCCCCCCATGGGTACCAACCTGCCTTGGCAGGACTCGGTGCAGAACTAGGGGCACCCTCTCCTACTGAGGTCAGGCAAGGCAGCCCATTAAGGGGAAAGGGATCCACAGGCAGGCAACAGAGTCAGGGAACCCCTCCCATCCAGTTGTTGGGGGACCCACATGAAGACCAAGCTGCACATCTGCTACATATGTGTGTGGGGCCTAGGTCCAGCCCATGCATGCTCTTTGGTTGATGGTTCAGTTTCTGTGAGCCCTCAAGGGCCCAGGTTAGTTGACTCTGTTGGTCTTCTTGTAGAATCCTTGTTCCCTCTGGGTCTCTCTATCCTTCCCCCAACTCTTCCCCAAGACTCCCCGAGCTCCATTTAATGTTTGGCTGTGGGTCTCAGCATCGATTTCAATCCGCTGCTGGGTAGAGCCTCTCAGAAGATGGTTATTCTGGGCTCCTGTCTGCAAACATAGCAGAGTAGCATTGTGTCAGGGATTGGTTCTTGCCCATGGGGTGGGTCTCAAGTTGGGTCAGTCATTGGTTGGCCATTCCCTCAGTCCATGCTCCATCTTTTCCCTGCACTTTTTGTAGGTAGGACAAATTTTCGGTCGAAGATGTTGTGGGTGGGTTGGTGTCCTTATACCTCTACTGGGAGTCCTGTCTGGCTACAGGAGGTGGCCACTTAACACTCTGTATCCTCCACTGCTGGGAGTCTCAGTTAGGGTCACCCTCATAGACTCTCTGGAGCCTTCTCCATCACAAGTCTCTGGCACATCCTAGAGATTCTCTCCTTCCCCCTCACTGCTCATTTCCACTTTCTCTCCTGGCCTCCCCCCCCCCGATTCCCCTCCCCCACACCTTCTCCCCACCAGTTCCTCCATCCACCTCTGAAGTCTTATTTTATTTTCACTTCTGAGTGAGATTCAAGCATCCCTCCTTGGATCCTTGTTATTTCGCTCGTTTGGGTCTGTGGATTGTAAGGTGGTTATCCTGTACTTTATGGTTAATATCCACTTATAAGTGAGTACATACCATGCATACCCTTTTGGGTCTGGGTTACCTCACTCAGGATGTTATTTTCTAGTTCCATCTGTGCAGGCCTGGCTGGCCTGGGACTTGTTATATAGACCAGGCTGGCCTTAAACTCAGGTCTGACTCCCTTTGCCTCCTAAGTTCTGGAATTCAAGGTCTGTGCCACATGACTCCTTTTTCCAGAGAAGTGTTTTCTTGACCCCAGGTGTATACAGTCTATAAAACAGATACACAAATCAAACATCCACTGATAGTAAACCATGAAGAATTTTAAACAATTCTTTGATATGCATATAATTTTACCATTTGTTAGAACAAAGGTAATTTTGTAGGCTAATGATAATGATGTGCTTGTTTTTCGTAAAATATTTTTAGAATCAATTTATCCTTTGACAATTTCACACATGTATATAGTGTGTCTTGAGCATACTCTTCCCCAATCCTTCCCCAACCTCCTCCCCACATCCCCTTGCTACCTTCAGGTCCCCTGTGTTTGTTTGTTTACTAGTAACTCACCAAGCTCTGCCTGCTGGAATGTTGACTGCTCTTGTTGGCTTGATCTAGGGCAGACCATAGGTTCTGTGAGTTCATGAGTTCGACAGCCGCGTATTTCATACAGAAGACACCATTTTGCCGCACTCCTCCCCACCCTCCTGCCCTACATTCTTTCCGCCCCCTCTTCCATGTTGCTCCCTGACCTTGTGGGGGAGGGGTTGCTAGATGTCCACTTTAGGGCCCAGCACTCTGTGACTTAACTCTCAGCACTGTGGCAGGCTGTCTGTCTCCACCCTGCTGCCTGCTGCAGAAAGAGACCTCTCCGGCCAAGGCTGAGGGCAGTGCTGATCTGTGGGCATGAACCTAAGTATGAAGGCAATTTGACAACCTGCCATTTAGCAGAGCAGCAGTGGTGAGCTCCCCTATGGCTGGGACCTGGGGAGGGGGGTGTTGGCCTTTGACCTGGTGGGGGGGAATTGGCCGTTGCGAACAACTTGTCACTCTTTAATGATCAATGCCAGCTCCTTCCAGTCGATGACAGTAAGCAATGCACTCACAAAGCCTTGAAATACTAATTTAATTACTTTGTAGTGAAGGAGTTTATATGTGTCTGTCTTTATGCCCAGCTTTCTAGAACATCCCCTGTGTGGTTTACTAAAAATTATTGGATCTTTTAAGATGCCCCATTGTGTTGTCAGGGGCCAAAAACCTTGAGGGACTGGCGCCCGATATTGTCAGGTAACACTTCAGATTCCAGTCCAGCTGATCTCACCGTGGTAATGTGACCATGGCTGAATTGCCTCTCTAATGAGAATCATTCTCAAAGGTTGGCTTTTTGGTTTGTTTTTAAAAGGCAAGAGAGTACCAGTTGAAGGCCTGTCTATGGTCTGGAAACAAAAGCTTTCATTGGTAAAGATTCTAAAGAGCCAGAGACTAAGCGCCTGTTCTTCTGGTGACTCACTGAATCCTGCCTTGTTGCTGATGGGGACACAGACAGATCCAGGTCTGGCCTCTTTGAAGCTGGCCCTCCCAGAAGCCCCCAGCCTAATGGCTCATGGTAGATGTGGCACTTTGCCTTGCTATGGAGACTGCCAAAACCTTGGCCCCTCACTTGCACCCTCCTCACACCCCAAACACTGATAGGGAATAAAGGCCTTCCAGGAATGATTCGAGGCCTGTCAATCACAAGGCAGTGTCCTAAGTTTCTCAGAGAATCCAAGAAAGTATAACAAGTCCCAGATGTGTTTGGTTCCTGTACTTTCCAGCTCCTTACCCTTGCTTGTATTCAGCAGAATACAATGACTGACAGCCCCTTCTCTGTGAAGCAGCTGACTGAGACAGTAATGCTGGGGATACAAGCTAGGGTATCCCTGTGGGAAACACTGTCACTTCTCCACAGCCACAGCCCCTGTGGCTTCCAGCCTTCCAACCAAGCGTCCACCAGGGAAGATGGGAAAATTGTTCTCTCCTAGCAGCTATGATGGGGGTGGGTGGGTAGGTGGGTGTGAAAGTGAGCAAGTGCTACCTGGGGTCAAACTTCCTGCCAGAAGTGACAGTTCTCTCGATCCACCCGCCCCTTTTAAATGAGAATCGGCTCTGCAGTCTCTGGGGCTGGGGTCTGAGCTCTCCTTGGAGCTCCCACCATGCCATTGCCCGTCTGTATGTCAGTCTGATCCATGGAGTTAATAACTCTTCTAATAAACTCGTTAGCACCAGTAATCCGCTAATGTACTCTTGAACCACCGGCCCGGTCCAAAACCTCAGAACTCACACAGGGACGGTGGGGCTGCGGGAAATACCAGGAGAACAAGTACACATGACTTGTACGTAGCGGAGGGCACTGCAAAGGCTTCCTAGCCAATCAACAAAGAGCTTAAACCCCGTGCTGGAGAAACGCGCAGCGGTTAAGAGTGCACATCGCTCGCTGCAGCGGAGGACCGGAGTTCGGCTTCCGCGTAGGGCGGCTCACAACCGCCCAGACCTCGGCTGCCGGCCGATCTGCCTGCTGCCTTTGGTTTCCGGGAGCCGGGGCTCGCTCGCGCGAACCCACGCGGACACGTGGAGAAAAAGACGCCGAGAAGCCGTTTACTCGGAGGGCGCCGGACGCTCCAGCGGGACTGAGCC
>CAJQZJ010031946.1:7979204-7981704 GCA_907164525.1 Lophiomys imhausi
GAAGCCGTTTACTCGGAGGGCGCCGGACGCTCCAGCGGGACTGAGCCGCGGGCGCGGCCGGGGGCGGAGCTTGTGGGGGCCCGGCTCGGCGGAGGCTGCGCGGCCAGGGGCGGAGCCTGCGCGGCCAGGGGCGGAACCTGCGCGGCCGGGGGCGGAGCTTGCGGGGGCCCGGCTCGGCGGAGGCTGCGCTGCCCGAGGCGGAGCCTGTGCGGCCGGGGCGGCGGGCGCGGCGGCCCAGCCATGTCGGCCGAGGAGGTGGTGCAGATTCGCCTGGAGGACCGCTGCTACCCGGTGAGCAAGAGCAAGTTGATCGAACAGAGCGACTACTTCCGCGCGCTCTACCGCTCCGGCATGCGCGAGGCCGTGCGGCCGGAGGCCGGCCCCGAGGTGCAGCAGCTGCGCGGCCTGAGCGCGCCGGGCCTGCGGCTCGTGTTGGACTTCATCAACGCGGGCGGCGCGCGCGAGGGCTGGGGCCTGGGCGAGGACCAGCTGGCCGAGGCCAGCCTGCTGGCCGAGCTGGTGGAGGCCGCGTCCTTCCTGCAGGTCACCGCGCTGCTGCGTCTGCTGCTGTCGCACGTGCGCCTGGGCAACTGCCTGGAGCTGTACCGCCTGGCGCAGGTGTATGGGCTGCCGGACCTGCAGGACGCCTGCCTGCGCTTCATGGCGCTGCGCTTCCACCAGGTGCTGAGCCAGCCGCAGTTCCCGCTCCTGCTGTCGCCGCCGCAGGCCCCCGGGGACGGCAGCCTGAAGCAGAGGCTGCGGGAGGCCCGCATGCGCGGGACCCCGGTCCTGGTGGCCCTGGGGGACTTCCTCGGGGGACCTCTGGCCCCGCACCCCTATCAGGGGGAGCCCCCGTCCATGCTTAGGTACGAGGAGACCACAGAGCGCTGGTTCCCGCTGGCCAACAACCTGCCCCCGGACCTGGTGAACGTCAGGGGCTACGGCTCAGCCATCCTGGACAACTACCTCTTTATCGTGGGTGGGTACAGGATCACCAGCCAGGAGATCTCGGCCGCACACTCCTACAACCCCACCACCAACGAGTGGCTGCAGGTGGCCTCCATGAACCAGAAGCGGTAAGTCCAAGTGGGGCCTGCCCGCCTGCCCTTCATTCATCGCCCTGGGGTTCGCAGGCCAGAGGCGATGGCATCGGACCTGCCGGCCTGTCGCCGCTGGCGGAGTTCGCGGTGAGCCCGGGGCTTGCTAGGAGGAAGACTCCTGGGGATCAGCTAGCCCAGTGGGCTTCTTACAGGCACGGGCGCCAGGTTAGAATGGTCTCTTTGCCTCGGACGTCCACGGGCTGTCGCGAAAGGTGACTGCTGGTTTTCCTTCTCTCTCACCCGATTTATAGGGACTCTGGCAGTAACTGATGACTATCGCTTCGGGAATTTTTGTTGCTGTCAGTGACTTCGAGTCCTTCTACAATTGGATAGAAGAGAGTGGGTACACTCTCCCTTGGATGTTACTAATATGCACCCCATAGGATTTCTCTTCTCTTTTCCATTCTTCTTCCTTTTGTTTTATTTCCTCCCTAGACAGCAATCATCTTTGACACAAAACTTGAGCCCGGAGCCATCAACTACAGAATGGACAGGCCCTCTGGGTCTGTTGTCTACCCGGGGTGCTTCAGATACCCAAGTCTGGACTCCTGGGGCCCTTGTGGCTGTAGCGTTAGCATGTAGCCTATATACACGCTCCGGCATGTGTTCTTGTGGTTTTTGTTGATCTTTGTATGTTCCTCAAGCTGGTCTTGAACCCCTGGACTTGTTGTGCTCAAGTGATCCTCCTGCCTTCCAGCCTTCAGAGTGCTGGGATTAAAGGTGTGCACTTTCACAGTGGCTTTCTACAGTAAATAATCTCTGTGTTACTAATAACTTCAAATGTAATGTATCTACCATGTCAGACCTTTGAGGGAATGACAAAAGCCAGCTGTACTGTTCAGTTTTATCCCTCTATTGCTTGACTCTGAGGACCTGTGGGCTCCTTTCCTTCTCACTCATCTTTCCCATCCTGCGGAGAAGTAAGAAGAAAGTGAAAATGAGAGTTAAGAAAAAAAAAAAAGCAAATAAAGGAAGAAAAAGGGGTAAAGACAGTAAGGCCCAGGTTGCTCCCGGAGAAACCAACCATGTGTTTGTGGTGCAGGCCTGTGGCCAAGCTGCTTAGTAGGCTGAAGCAGGCAGGTCCCAAGGTCAAATTCTTTCTGGATTACAGAGTGAGTTCCAGCCCAGCCTGGATAATGTAGCAAAAACAGAGTAGGGAAAAGGTGTCTCAGTGGGAGAGCACTAGCCCAGCAATCATGAGGCTTTGATTCGATTGCCAGTGTCCCAGAAGTGGAAAGAAGAGTAACCAAGGACAGGATGGGCCCATTTTTTGTTATTTTTTTTTTTTTTTTGAGACAGGGTTTCTCTGTGTATCCTTGACTGTCCTGGACTCACTCTGTAGATCAGGCTGGCCTTGAACTCACAGAGATCTGCCTGCCTCTGCCTCTCTGAGTGCTGGG
>CAJQZJ010031946.1:7986704-7991235 GCA_907164525.1 Lophiomys imhausi
CAGGTGTGGAAGTGAGGTGTCAGGAGTTTGTAGGCGGGAGCGCAGACTACAGAATTCTGGAGGCCGTCTGTGTTGGACTCAGAAACCAGCCCCTGTGCAGCTAACAAACGGGTTCAGGGCTGCAGAGAGAGGGCTCAGTGGGTGCAGGGCCTGGTGCTGAGCCTGGCGACCTGCGTCCAGCTCTGGGGCTCGTGGCCGGATGAGAGGAAGGACCCCTGTCCTCCATCTACCCTGGAGCTTGCACACCCTTGCATACATGCAGATGTGCATACATGCACATATACACACAGAGAGAGACACAAGAAATAAATGTAAGAGGGGCCGGAGAGATGGTTCAGTGGTAAAAGTCGTGTACTGCTGTCCCAGAGGATGTGAGCTCTGTTCCCAGCACCCACTCTGGGTGGTTCACAGTCACCGTGGGCACCTGCATGCATCTGCACACGCCCCTATATGCACATAATTAAAAATTAAAAAATGAGGGCTGGAGAGATGGCTCAGAGGTTAAGAGCACTGGCTGCTCTTCCAGAGGTCCTGAGTTCAATTCCCAGCAACCACATGGTGGTTCAAAACCATCTATAATGAGATCTGATGCCCTCTTCTGGCCTGCAGGCATACATACTTCAATTCAGAACATTGTATACATAATAACAAATAAATAAATCTTTAAAAAAAAGAAAAAAAGTTAAAAAATGAAATCTTAAAAACAGAAACCAAGGCTTAAGACATGAGGAACCCCACCCAAGGCAGACTCTATGCACAACTCTATTTCAGAGGTGGGGAAACTGAGGCACAGATCTACTGAGCTTCAGTCACTGTTCCCAAGTCTCACAGCTGTTTAGCAGTGGAGTTTAGATTTCTCTGTACAAGCCTGGAGTTGGAGCCCTTTGTGATGTAGCTCTAAATTTAGCGATCAGTTTGTTTTCAGGTGGCTAGCCCATCTGCAAGCAAACCAAACATTAATAAACGTTTCTCTTGACGAGAGCTTACAGGTACTGGGTTTAGAGGGATGGAATTGTTTACTTAGCTGCCTGCCCGTTCAGTCTCAGAAAAAGACCTCTTACCTGTTTTCTTAAGACTGAGGAGGGTGCTGGATGAATTGCAGACGCTGTTTTGATATTACAGAATTTACTATCTGTGTGCCTGTGGGAAGTAAAACCAGCCTGAGCCAGGTAAGGTTTAGTACTTGTTTACAAACATTATTTCCTCTGGTTCATCAGATCTGCACACAGAGAGAGGGCATCATGGTTGGATGTTAAGGACCATTGGCAGTGGGGAGAGCAAGCAACATGAACCGAGGACCTCCCAATTTTGCTGCCACCAGGGCAAAGTCTGTCTGCATGGCTGGCTGGATTTAGTGGCTTTGAGGCTCTGGATGAAGAATGCTGGGTTCACCCTCTCATTTGGAAAACAAAATGAAAACAGTTCCCATGCACCAGGCACCTATAAAGTGCTGTGCTTTCTTATGTTCTCCTGGTATATTTCTACTTCGCTGTGCCCCAGACGCCCCCTTTCTGCTGTTGCTTTGCCTTTGTTAGCCCCTGCCCGCATTGCACTAGGGTGCAGTTCTTTCTGGAGCAATCCTTGTTGGAAGTAGATACAAGGGCTGAGCCCGGCCCCTCATTCCTCACAGCAGAAAGGCTCGAGGCTGAGTCGAGAACATCTCTTGCTCCTGTGTTTAGCTACTGGGGTGAAACTCCTCTGCATTAGAGATGAGGACCTGAAATGGACAGGCTGTCCCACCAGTTGTGAGGAGCTGGGTCTAAGCCAGGCTGATGGGTGCACGGCTGATGACGACACATTTATCTATATATGTATCTGTGTACATCAATAAATGCTCTAAAATACTGGGCCGGAGGGTTTTAATTAGTTCAGCTTAGTCATTCCCATTTATATGCGGCTGCTGAGTCATGAACTGCCTTCCAGTGAGCTGTGTGGTCCCTGCTGGTGGTTAGGGGTCATGTTGGCCACCCTTCATATATATCTGTGTATGTACCTGGAGCTTCCTCTTTGAGGAAAAATCAACTTTCCATTCTGTGAGGAGAAAGCTGAGGGGTGATTCTGTACTCTCTCTGTTTTAAAGACTTATTTTTAAACTATTTAAATGTGGTCTGGACTGTGGTGGCACATGCCTTTAATCTCAGCACTGGGAGGCAGAGGCAGGTGGATCTCTGTGAGTTTGAGGCCAGCCTGGTCCATGGAATGAGATCCTGGGCAGCAGAAGGTGCACAGAGAAACCCTGCCTTAAACAAAGAGACAAAGAAACGAATGAATAAATAAAAATGTAAACGTATGCCTGTGTGGTGTGCCATGCCTGAGAAGGCCAGAAAAGGGCGTCAGATCCCCTGGAGCGGCAGTTACAGGAGGGTGAGCGGGCATGTAGGTGTGGGCCCTCTGCAAGAGCCTTGGGTGCTCTTGACCACTGAGTCCTCCCTCCAGCCCTGGCTTTCTCTCCTGCTCATAACCCTGGAAGGTATAGTCGCCTCTTAGCATTGGTGGATTGTGATCTGAACTGTCCCTGTCCTTTTCCCTGCTCCTCCCCCACCTCCCGCTCAGCTGCCTCAGCTGTGAGGTTGTGGAACAGTTGGAATGTGGGCCTGGGGTTGGAGGAGGCAGAGTCACAAAGGGCAGGATTTGAAGGCCACACCTAGCTGCTTCCTAGTTTCTTCTCTGCCTTCTGCGCCACTACAGTGTGGCAGCCTCATGCTGCTCTGTTCCTGAAATCATCTGAAACTGTGAGCCAAAATTCCTGTGAGTTGTTTCTGTCGGATATGGGGACCACAGTGACGTGAAAGCTCTATTTATGGCTGGGGCCTGGTTCTGGGTCCGCATGTAAAACATCATGCATGGACAGGACATCGCTCCGACATCCTCCAGTCCTTTAATTCATCTCGGGCGGGCCTGCATGTAACAGAATGAGTGTGCCCTTTAGGTAGTTGTTGCACTGTGTAATCTAAGGGGGAATGTCTGTGCATGTCTAATACAGATGTAATATGTTATTTTCACCTTTGGGTCCGAAGCTGCTGGCCGGATCCAGGGGTGACGTCTTCAGATGAGGAAACCGAGCTTAGTGTGGAGCAGGTGCCCTGTTCCTGGCCTCAGGTCCATGGGGGAGATTGGTTCTTGTCGCCAGGAACTGCCTGCAGTTGCTTGTGTCTGTGAATTCCCGTCTCTGCCCAGCAGAACTTGGAGGCATGGGTACAGTAAAAGCTGACCTTGTGAGTTTGTGTCTTCCTTTCAGATCTAACTTCAAACTCGTGGCTGTCAGTTCGAAGCTCTACGCCATTGGTGGGCAGGCTGTTTCTAATGTGGAGTGCTACAATCCTGAGCAGGATGCGTGGAACTTCGTGGCTCCCCTGCCAAATCCTCTGGCTGAGTTCTCGGCGTGCGAGTGCAAGGGGAAGATTTACGTCATTGGTGGATATACCACCCGAGGTGAGTGAGGGTCAGCTGCTTTTGCATGATCTGCAGTGGCCTAGGGCAGCAGGGCTGGCCAGAAAAAGCCATGTGCCCCAGTGTGATTTTATGCTCCAGATGCTATGTATTTGTATTTCTTAAGGAAGTCATCCATGATGGCAGGATGGGTTAGGCAGGAAAGACTTTTGATGACCTTATTTGAGCATGGGCAGTATTCAAATGATAGAGGGGTAATTATGAATGTTCTTTGTGCTTCTAGAAACCTAGGCTTGTGGTCAGCACCTGGAACCTGGCCATGTTGGACGTTTGGGCCACAGCTTTGTTTGGGGGAGAAGCATAAACTAAGTAACTTTCTCCCCTCAGAGTTGGGCCCACCCACCTGTGCCATGCCAGAACCAAGTTAGGTCTTTGCTTTACCAGGCAGATATCCTGAACCAGTTCTGGGTCCCTGTTCCTAGGTGAACACTAGAGAACTCTCCAGACCAGATGGTAATGTGCTACTAATCTCTCCATCTGGTGAGCATTTATAGAAGTGGCGTGGAAATAAGACTGTCCCTGGGTCAGTGCTACTGTGCACAGTAGGGAGAGCCCAGGCGGCAGGGTAGAGAACCTCGGCTGTGTGAGAGGGATGATGCTGGGTGCAGGGAGGAACTGCGCCTTCTTCCTCTTTGCGGCCCTTGAATAGACTGCCACGGAGTGCTCTCTGGGCCAAGGGCATTTAGTTCTGCATTTGTGCATCTGCTGTGCAAAGCCCACAGCTGAAGGAGAGGAGTCACAAGCTGTGGAGTTGCTGGTGTCACATTGATGTGCAGTGGCTAGTGCGCACTCCTTCCTGGTGTAATATGGCAGACAGAGCTCTCCAGCCATGGCTGATCACTGCGTGAGGGAGACTGGGGCTGCAAGTGATCCCATGCAGCTTTGTAAGTGACAGACAGCAGTACAGTATTCAGATAGGTGACCCAGAGCCGGGTGTGATGATGGATGCGCCTGTAAACCTAGCATAGGGGAGTGGAGGCAGGGGGATCAATCGGTGTAGAGAGCTGCGATGTGCCACGCCCTAAAGATGGCGTCGGTTTCCGCCTTCCACCAGCCCGACGGTGAGCGCTCTCGGTGGTAA
>CAJQZJ010031946.1:7991245-8006900 GCA_907164525.1 Lophiomys imhausi
AGACTGTTTTCAAGGGACCTGAATAAACTGCTGGAGAAGAGCTTTTGCGAGTTGCGTCATCCTTGCTGGTCGAGGGGGACGCGACAAATCGGTGCTTTAAGGCCAGCCGGGGAGATGGTACAGCAGGGTTCTCCGAAGGCTCTAGTGTCCCTCACCTCTTCAGCTCCCTGTCCAGTGACTTCTGAATGCACGCCTGTCCGTTTTCATGTGGCCTCTCCCATGAGTCTCAGTCTCTAATGCAGATGTGTGCAGTGGGTTTGTGATCCAGAACCATTTTTGCTCAGCATCTTTACTGATATAGCCCCATAGTTATTTTCAAATGAGGTCTGTCTGATGAGGGCTAAGGTTGGGGGTGTGGACCTGCTTTTGGGGGGCCCTCTGCCCCCTGCAGGTGGCCCATGTGTCTGTGGATCCGAGAAGAGGCTGCAACAGATGGGTGATGGAAGCCTCTTCCCAGTGACCTTCACTGGAGATGAGAGATTTATCACCATTTCTTTGTAGAGAATCAAGATAGTTTGCCTTTGCTGGTACCCATTCACCATCCACACTGGGGTCACCATCCACATTGGGGTCACCAAGCCGTCAATTCACTTCACATGTCACAGCCAGGCACGGCTTCCGACATGCCTAAATCCTACATCCTTGTTTCTGTTTTTCTAGGAAAGGATGTTTTCCAGCAGACATTTCTCCTTTTAGGTGATGTGGCTTGTGTTTTGAGGCAAGGTCTTACCCTGGGATGCTCTACGGTGTAGAACTCTGTAGCTCAGTCCTCTTGCTGGAGCCTCCAGGTGCTGGGTTCCAGCCTGCGCCTCAGCTAGTGATACAGAATCCACTGGGCTGACACGTCACACGCTTGTGCCCCAACTTCTCCATGCGTGAGCTGCTAAGTCCTGCTGGCGGCCCTGGTCTTTTGGTAGGTTTCCTGGCTTTTCCATGACCTTCTGAGCAAACGGGCTGTAGGTTTGACCTGGAAAAGCCTTCTTGTGTGTTTTGAGCTTCACGAGCCACCACTGTTGTGCCTTCCTCATTTGGGCCACCCAAGATGATGTCTGTCCTGGATTCCCTGAGCCAGAGACCACGATGTTCAGTCAGAGGTGGGATGGCTAGGTGTTTGTGTTCTAAGATGAGAGGGCTGCGCTCTGCTGTCCTCTTTAGTCCTTTTCTAGTCTGGCTCTTCCAGCACTTCCTGATAGCTTCTGTAGTTCTCATTTCAAATAAGTGTCTTCATAATTGTTATTGGGGAAACAAAGAAAGAAGAAATAAAAACCAGGACTAGAGTTGGATTCTCGTCCTGCTGACGTCTTAAAAGAGATTTTTAAAACCCAATAAATGATGGTTCATGACTTTTTGTTTGTTTTGGGTTTTGTTTTTGTTTTGACACAAGGTCTTTCTATTGTGTAGCGCTGTCTGCCCTGGAACTTGCTATATAGCCCAACTCATAAAGATTTACCTGCTTCTTCTGGGATTAAAGGTATGCATCACTGTGCCTGGCTGGGTCACGACTTTTATAGTGGATTTTGATTATTTTAGTTCTTTGCCAGGCAGTAGAGAAATGGAGGTGCCATGTGTGGTAGCCCATCCTTGTCATCTTATCACTTGGAAGACTGAGGCAGGAGGATCGCTGCAACTTTGAAGCCATCCTGGGCTACATAGCGAGTTCCCAGTCAGCTGAACACAGGCTAGAGAATGAGACCCCATCTCAAAAATCAAAAAACAACAAAACCAGACAGAAATTCAGTAGGAGATCCTAGGAACCCTAAAGGGCAGATGAAATCTGTTTTAAATGTAAAGAACCAAAGATTGTCTCACCAACTCAGGTGGCTGCCTGAGCCAAGGCTGATCCACCAACTCAGATCCCTGGCCGCTGCCTGAGCCAGTGCTCAGTGAAGGGGTTGAGGGAGCTTGCAGCAGAAGATCCAGGGAGAACTACAGGATGTTGGAACGAGGAGAGGAGCTTCCTGGTGACCCAGCCAGGTGTTGGTTAATTAACCAACTTCCCCACCACCCTGGGCTGTCTCCTAGAGTGACCTTTACTATCCAGTCTCTAAGCAGATACATTCAGACCTACGTTAGGACCACAAAGGCAATTTCCTAGGGGCAGAAAGCTTGTGGGGACAGGAACCAGCATACACTGAGAACATGGTCTCCCATGCCCTGCTACTTTAGAACCAGGTTTGGCTGTGGAGCTTGTCTGTCTGTAGCCAAGGCTAGCCTGGAGTTTGCATTCCTCCTGCCTTAGCCTCTGAGTGCTGTGATTACAGATGTGGACCATCAAGCCAGGTCTGACTGTGGAGCTCTTCACATGTAGCAGCAGGTGGGTGGTATGGGGTGGGTGGGGTGGGTGTTGTTTCACCATTGCTGTGAGCTGGTTGCTATGGGTGGGCACATTGCTCTGAGATGTTCCATTGTTGTGATGAGTCCATTGCTGTTAAGGGTTCATTGCTGACTGAGGGCTACTCTGTCGTTGTGGACTCTGAGGGTCCACTGTTGTTGTAAATCCGTTGCTGTGGGAGGGTCTGTTGCTATGGGAGCATCCATTACTATGGGCTGGTCCATTGCTGGGTGCTTATGGTGGGCTGGGTCCTGACCCTGTGTGGTTTCCACTACTGATACTTTTTGTTGTTTGTTTAGCAATAGCAAACAGAAACTTTATTTTTTGGGGGTTGCTAATAACTTTCCCTTTTGTTGCTGTTGTTGCTCTTGTGGCTAAGACCATTTATGCTTTCCTAGAGAAGAAAATATTTTAAAAATCAGCTTAAAAATAAAAAAGTGGAGCCCTGTATGCTGGACCTCCCAGCACTATTTTCTGTTTTTCTTACTTTGCAGTGCTGAGAACCTCACCGGGTCCTCATGCACACTAGCAAGTGCCCTGCACAATTAGCCCTCCTTCCACATTTACCTCAAGGAAGAGTCTCACTAAGTTGCCCAGGCTGGCTTTGAACTCACTCTGTAGCACAGGCTAGCCTTGAACTTGAAATCCTCTTGCCTCAGCCTCTCAGGTAGATGGTAAGGCATCCATTTTTCCCCCCCAAAACAGACTACTTTTCCTCAAAGAAAGTAGCTATTAGTTAAAGACTACAACAGAGAAGGCTTTCATCCAGTTCTGGCTGTTACCCACATGACCATGAGCAGGACAGAGGTGGGGCCTTTGGTGTCGGAGCACAACAGATGAGAAGCAGGTCTGTGAGTGAGCCTGCAGGAGCTGAGATCTTGCTGCGTCTCCTGACCCTGGAAAACCTGCTTTGCTGGCTGTTGGGTTTCAGTATGGTTTTTAGGGTTTGCCAAGAGAAGAGTCTCCTGGGGCTGGACCTGCCTTCCGTGTATCAGGTATTCTGTAGCTGTGTGAGAGTCTGAGGCTGTTGGCTCAGTGGGTTGCCGCACAGGCTGCACCGGCAGGAGGGTGGAGAGCAGGGCTGGCTGTCCTAGTGGTTCTCAGGGCCACACAGTGCTTTCCCCGAGGCAGCAGCCCTGTGGATCCTGTTTGTTCAAGCCTGATCAGGTAGGACACCTGCCTGGGGCTCATCTGGATGTCTAGGTGGACATACCATCATTTTGTTGAGGACTAAGTTTTACAATGTGGGTTTTCCATTTTGTGTAAGGCAGCGTAGGTCCCTGGCCTCTGATGGCCCGAGCTGCTCAGTAGAGCTTAGAATCTGCCACAGTGGTGTGAGACTGCAGCCAGGGCTTGCAATCTGCCCTGAGAGGAGACTGGCCTTGCTCTGAGGTACAGCATCTCAGCAGAGCCACCATCTAAAGCAGCGTCCTCAAATCATGTTCGCACCAAAGCTGCCCCCTTCCAGGCTGCCCTCAAACTCATGACCCTCCTGTCTAGGCTTTCCTAGTGCTGGGATGAAAGGCTGAGCCATTGGTCCTGGCTTCTGGCTTTGTGGTTCTGAGGTTTTTCTAAGAAGGGAGTACCTGAGAAGAAGGTAGTGGAGGAGAACTCATCTGCTTGGAAAACCATTTCTTTATCCCCTGCCTTTCTGAGTGAGCTTCAGCTGCCCATAGCCACATGGCATGTGTGGAGGAAGATGCCTCCCCACTGCCTGGGTGGCATCATCTGGCCTCTTTCTGTGTTTCAGATCGCAACATGAATATCCTGCAGTACTGCCCCTCTTCCGACCTCTGGACGCTGTTCGAGACCTGTGACGTCCATATCCGCAAGCAGCAGATGGTGTCCGTGGAAGAGACCATATACATTGTGGGTGGGTGTCTCCATGAGCTGGGGTCCGACCGCAGGAGTGGTCAGAGCGAGGACATGCTCACTGTGCAGTCCTACAACACGGTCACTCGGCAGTGGCTCTACCTGAAGGAGAACACGTCCAAATCGGGCCTGAACTTGACGTGCACACTCCACAACGACGGCATCTACATCATGAGCAGGGATGTCACGCTGTCCACCAGCCTGGAGCACCGGGTGTTTCTCAAGTACAACATCTTTGCAGACAGCTGGGAAGCCTTCCGGCGGTTCCCAGCCTTCGGACATAACTTGTTGATCTCCTCTCTCTATCTGCCTAATAAAGCAGACACCTGACTCATTCAACAGCATTTAGAAGAAAAATCTGGCTCAAGAGAAAAAAGGCAACTCTTTGAAATATCGATTCCTGAAGGGACAAAGTGGGCTGACCTAGGTCACGTATGTAGGCGGCTCAGCTGTAAATAAGCTTTCTTGAACTAATTACTTGAAAACTTGGGGTAAAGAGACCAACATTATTCCTTCTAGATTTTTACATCATGGGAACAAATGTCATAAGTATTCATCCAAACCTAACAGTCTTGGGCCAACCACTAAAACCCACCATTAAGACGTAGACTGCTGGGCCTGTGTGGTAAGGCCAGGGCCAGCAGCTGACATAAGTGTGGTGGTTCTTCTGTGTTTTCCCTGCTGGGAATGGAATCCAGGACCTCATGCTAGTCCGGTGACTTCAATACACTATTTCTTTAGGTCAGCTGAAATGCCATTAGTAGGGGACTTTTATTTTTGTGATCAGTTTATTTGATAAGCATTACGATCCACCTCCTTATCCCTCCAGCCTCCCTTGTCACCCAGTTTCTCTGGTCAGGCATCTTATCACATATTTATTTTCAGGAACCCTAACAGGTGTATCCAACCTTGACATTTAGAAATTATGTTATCATTTATAAAGTTTGTGCACAATTGAGTTACCTTTAAAAAACAAATCTCTTAGTGTTTTAAGTCCCTGATGTTGTGTTGGCTATACTCATAGCTATCCTGGGCCCACAAGCTACAGTTGCCTTGCCTGCTACAAGGATAGAGCCAGACAGAGAATCCACACACACAGCCAGTCCGTCAAAAAACGTGGACGAGCACACTCGGCTACTTTTCCAGGCTCTGCAGTTGAGAATGCTGCATAGGTACACTACTTAACCTCCTTCGTCGTTTGTGGCTGATGCAGGTCTACATGGGTCACTGAAGCTGCATTGTGAGGTCTTTGTTTTCAGAAGATTGCTATAAACATTTTATAAATTGAGCCTAAAATTAGGGAAGTTCCACGTAAGGAAAAATGCCTTTATGAGTTACTTTTATTGAATGTATTTGACTTAGTTTTTGTTTCAAGATTTAAAACAAAACAACTTTTGCACATTTAGATGATTCCTTCTAACTTAATGTTAGATCTTAGCCGTGTTTTGCCTTTTTAAGGGAAGGGAGGCTCATGTGTGCCAGGAAGCAGGTGGAGTGTTCTTTGCAGGCGTGGAATGACCTCTGCTGGCATTTCTGCATTGCGGTGAGGTGCTGGCCTCACAGCTCTGGTGCCAACAGCAGTGAAGAGCTCGAGAGATTTCACCAAGTCAGTTCACAGCGAATGGAAGGACCTGCCAGTCACGGGTCTTGTTTCTTAAAGACCTCAAGGGCCCACTTAGTGTGCAGGAGAGGCTCCAGGTTTAATCTCCAGCACTTACACAACAGCAGCAAGGCCCTCACTGTCAGGAATTTTGATTGAAGAGCATTTGCTTCAACCAGCTGCTATCCTGTAGTGGAGTCAACCTAACGAACCAGACTCCCATCTCAGCAGGGCAGTGGGCAGCTCGCAGTGGACAGAGCCCTTTCGGTGACAGGTGCCTTGCATATTTAAGAAAGCTCCATAGAAAAGTAAGAATACTACAGGCAGATTCATTGCTAGCACAGCTGCCCTCCTAGTTAGTGGCTGGTCGTGGGCAAGGGGGAGGTGACCCCCAGTGGGTTTTCAGTGTCATGAGGGAGTCGCTTCAGGGTTCTTTACAGCCATGCCTCTAATATAACCATAGAGCCTAGTTCTAAAACTCTTATTTGCACAGCTATTTAGAAGTTCTGTTAGTCTTTATTTGGGACATGGTGACAGTTCTTAGTGTCTTGTCATCAAATCTACCAGTAGCTATCCAATCAGTAACCTGCTTATGATACTGTTGGAAGCTTGTAGGCTCTTTCCAAGCCACATCTGTTTCAAACACTAAGTCTGTTTCTCTTTCTCTGTCTCTCTGTTTTGGTCTCTCTGTCTCTCTTTTTATTTAGACAGAGTATTGCCTTACAATCCAGGATAACCCCAAACTTGGGATTCTTTCACCTCAGCCTCCTAATTGCTGGGATGGTAGGCCTCTTGTGACCATGCCAAGAGGTGCCACTTTGCCTTTATTTATTCTTTTTAAATTATTTTTCTGGGTTCCTTTAAAAAAAAAAAAAAAAAAAAAACTCTGAACTGAAATCTTCACCAAAATGACACTTCCATAATAGATTTAACTTATATTGACTGTAGAATTGAATTTTGGGGAGTCTGATTTCATTACTGCACTTTAAAATCTAATTTATGTTTGTTGCTGTGGATGTTCACTTTATGCAGCCTAGTCCTGAACATTCAGAGGCTTGCTGTTGGGTTAGCAATGGACAAGGATGGGCAGTTATCTTGTGGAAAATCTCATCTTAAAAGCACATTGTTCTGTCTGCTGGTCAGCTAGCCCTCTTCCCGATGGTTGTCTTTGGATTCATTCCCTAATGCCAGCAACTAGATTCTTGGACCAAATGGCATCATAGCACTGTCACCAGAAAGCTCTTGCCTCAGGCTTGACATGTCTCTCTTGTGCAGTGTACACAAGAGGGTTTAGATGCACAGACTCCCAGCAGCATTTTGATATTCTTGCTGCCAGCTGTGCCTGAGAAGCATGTCGTGGGACTGAGTGGGTTTTATGACATCTGTCTGCCTGCGCCCTTTACCTGTGTGGGCATTTTGAGAGCTCTTCGAGCTTAGCCACCTCTGCCTTCTGCTGGCACAGTTGAAGACTTCAGCCAGGATGACAGTGTTTCTTTGAGACCTTCCCTTCTTAGGGCAGCTCGGTATGTGATGCCTTCTGTGTATCTCCTTCCCATTCTTCATTGCCTTACGCAGCCCCCAGGTGCTTCTGAGGGGTCCTGACTTGCACTAGGTGGCAGGAAGTGTCTGGGAGAAAACCCCAGTGGGAGCTGCCTGCCAGAATCTTGTTCCTCACTGGGCAGTGGGGATGGAAGGGTCTGGAGTGTGGGTTGGTGGGAGGTGTCTGCTCCCTTTCTTCAGCATTCCTACTTCAGGAGGCTGCTCCTTGAGCACAGGAAAGGTCCTGAGGTGACTGTGAAAACCCCTAACTTCTGCAGCCTGAGCTGAGACATAACATCACAGAACCTAGAAGGCTGGGGAAGCCTGTGAGAAACACAAAAGGCTTACGATTTAGCGTGAAACCAAAGAGACTTTGACCCTGCTGTTTTCTGTTTTGTTTTGTTTCTAAAGCCAAAAACACAAGCTATTCCAAATGCCTTAGGTTTCCATTCAAGCTGAGGGAGGGAGAGGGTACTGCATTTCTATAACAGGGGGACAGAGGCAGATGGTTCCTTTTAGTGAAAGCTGTTTATACAGCATTAGGGGTGTGGTCTCCAGACATCTAGGTAAAGACACAAGCCTGCTTGGGCAAAGAGGTGACTAGAAAGGCCTGGTGTTGTTGTCAAGGTTAGTGAGACCAGCTTGGCTCTGCTGTCCTGAGAGTCTGCAAAGCGAAGGAAAGGTACTGAAGGTTGCCTTGCTCTTGGACAGGAGTGTGGGATCTGAGGTGCGTGCCTTTCGCTCTGTGCCAGGAGTTCTCAGAAGACCTGTCAGTGCTACCAGACACAGTGAAAATGGATGCCAGTTCCCGCCCCTGCTTGAGAGACATGAAGGAAGCCATGATCTCTGGAAGCAATGAGCTACATTAGCTTCATTCCCTGGTGGCCAGAAACATGGACATCAGTGTGAGACAGTGCTTGTCCTGAGGACACCGACTGAGCCATTGTCCCGGTGACAGTACTCTCGTTTCAACCAGGGTGTTGTCAAAGATGCCCACTTTAGTCAGCCACCCTGGGCTCGGTATGGTGGCCTGTTGCATCTTGGCCCAGTCTACCCACTGCCTCATGATTTAGTGACGCCCCTGGGAGCCACTTTGTCCTTCAACCTGAACATTGCATCCGTGCTTCTGTTTCATTTTTTTACTGTATGCTTTTTAAAAAGTTAACAACTTTTTATAATCCTTGCACTTCGCAGTTTGTGAAAACACGAAATGATGTGGAATCTGTTTTATTTAGAACTCACTCAGCACTGAAGCCTCGCAGATGGTTCTAATGAAGGAAAAGGGAGGCAGCGGGTAAAGATCTGGCAAGAGCAAGCTCAGCGCTGGTTCATTTAGCCTGCGCCTTTAAAACATTCCGTGGAAGAATTCAGCAGTGCGCCGTTGGACACCTTGCCGATGACATTGGTTGAATTTGCTTTGCTGATGGTTAGTGAGTGTTTTTCCACCCCCGTGTTTAGTACACACGTTTACTTTTCACTTTCTTTTGTTAGTTTGGGAACACAACAGGAAATACTAGTGACTGTCAGGTTGACCTAACCGTGTTCACCCATTCCTACAGGAAGCTCATGAAGTGTAAAAGAGGGTCCGCTCTGAAGCCCAGGGTGCTTAGTGTTTCTGTAGGATGGTTGGTGCTTTCCATAGTCTATCACTGGCAAAAGCAAAGGAAAATGTGACTTGCTTTGTGTCGCTATAGAGTGGGGCATTTCACTGTCCCTCCAGTGTTTTCTTATCTAGTTATTTTTATGGCAAAGAATAATCTTCAAGTTATGTCCTGTTATGACCGACACTTTGTTTGAAAGATTGTTTTGAGTCCATAGTTTGGAGTGTGGCATAAACACAGACGTCAACATTGTCACATAACCATCACAGTGTTTGTATATCTGACACTTGGGAACCACAGAACTCTGTTCATTTTGTTCTTTGGACTATGGAAGGAAATGTCTTCAAATAAAATTGTTCTTAATCAGTTTTTGATGTGTGATGAGCAAAGCCGGGGAGCAGAGAGGCTGGAGTTCCACAGGGAGGGATCCCTGAGGCTCTGCTAGGAAGGTGGGAGGGGTTGAATTCTAAAGATTCCTGCATCAGTGTTCAGCCAGTGTCTTCGCTGAGTCCCTGGAATCCTGACCAGAGAGCCACCCTGGCCCATGTGCTGCGCTATCACAGTGCCTCTCTATACCCCGACATTCTCCCTTCATTCCAGGAAAGTGAAAACACACAGCTCCTTGCTTTTGTATTGATCTAATTGTGACTCTGGCCGTGAGGCTGGGACAAGGTGTAGAAGACAGTGGGGTTGCTGCTAGATGTTGCTCCACAGTGCATTTCTGAGCAGCCTCTGGTTGCTTCATGTGCAGAAACACATGAACATGCCGTACCCTTCTTACGTGCATATTTAAAAGACACTACTTGGCTTGCCTGTCCTCATTCCTGGGTGTGTGTGTCAAACATCTGTGGCAGTGACTAAATGTCAAACAGCTGTGTCTCCTTCACAGACTCCCAGGAGTGTTAGGAATGTCAGGTCCTCCAAGATGGCTACCGATCTCTGACAATCTATGAATGAATGAATGATTAACCATGTTCTACACACCCAGAACACAGTGCTGGAGGAGAAAAGTGTTGGATACAAAACTCCTGACACTAGCTGAGGACCTACTTGTATACCAGGAACTCCTAACCATCAGAATTGGCCTCATGTTCCCAGAACTCAGAAGGGAAGCACATTAGTCCTCCCAGGGTAGGAAGGCAGTAAACACGGGGAGGAGACTTTTCAGTAGAGCTGCCGGCAAGTTGTGCAGTTTCTGTGAATCATACCTCACGCCAAGGGGGAGGCTGTTGGGAGGCGCTGCTGCCTTTCAGGCACCCATGATCCTGTATGCAACTTTAGTAAGCTCATTGGTTCATCAAGTCTAGGTGGAATTGTTTCTCTGGTTTGTCTTTGGGGCCCGATCTGGGATGAATAGTTTTTGTTCTTGTCTGTGTGTTAACAGGTAAATATAAATATGATCGTTTTCTCCCCTTGTGGAGAATTGTCAGGCAGACTAAGAACCCATGGGTTCTACTTTGTACAATGTGTCCTGTGGCTGGGACTGAGTGACATGTGCCCCCATGGTAGCCCTGTTCCTGTGGCCATGGCCACATGGGTCATGGGAAAAGCCTGGTCACCTCTGCCATCGCCGGGGGATCACTGGCCTTGCTTTGGTAGTGACCTCTCTGAAAGCCCAGAGAGATGTCCGACCCCTGGCCACTCTGTGGGCTACAGGCCCAGATTTGGTGGAGCCAGTGTTTTGAACTCCAAGTCACTTTTAGGATTTCCCTTAGCAAAGGCTTCCTGATCTGCACCCCTCCCCGCCCCCCAGTTTGATGGTACTACGCCCTCCATCAGGTTTGGGGAAACTTGAAACAGCTGGGGCCTCAGTAGTTGTATCCTAGGCCATGTTGCTGTAGTGGAAACAGTTGCCTCTGTGTGTCCCCAGGGACCCAGGGAAGGAAATCTCACTCCTTCCTCAAAAGGTGTAGACCTACTGTGTTTCCCTGGCTGTTCTTGTACCTTCTTGACCCCCATAGTTCTGAAGATCGTCGCGTCTAGCCCTCTGCTGGCTGTTGTCTGCAGGTAGGGTTGAGAGCATGGCCTTGCCAGCAAACATGGCCTGGGTTGTTTCTCATTCCGTTGATTCCCAGCTGTGCAGTAGGGGTTGGGTGACCCACTTTTCCTGGGCCTCGGTTTATTTGTGAAGCAGGGACAGGTGCTTGCTTATAGAACCATGGCAAGAAGGGCACTGAAGTCCATGTGAAGTGCTCAGGATGGCTCTGGCAGGTCACAGGACCACAACCAACACAAGCTGTCACTAACAAAGTAAGCTGTCCCAGGCCTTCACTCACACTACCTTGGATGGAAATATGTGTCTTAATGGAGACGCTATGAGTGACTAATAAAGAGCTGGAGAGATGCTCAGGGCTGAAAAGCATGCACTGTTCTTACAGAGGACCAGGGCCTGTTCCCAGCACCCACCTCAGGCCATCCACAACCACCTGTAACTCCAGCTCCAAGATATCTTGACGCCCTCTCCTGGCCTCCATGGGCACAAGAGCTCTATTGCACCCCTCCCCACAGACACACATAGTTAAAAATAAACTAATAAATCTTTTCTAAAAACAATTACTAGTAAGCCAGGCCTGGTTGCACAAGCCTGCCATCCCAGCTACTCAAGAGGTCAAGATGGGACAATGACAAGTTCAAGGCCTGCCTGGACTACAAGGTGGATTTAAGTCCAGGATGGGCAACTCAAAGAGCACCTGCCTCAAAATGAAAAAGAGGATCTGACAATATAACTTTGCAGTAGAGTGCTTACCTAGCATGTACAAAACCCTGGGTTCAGTCCTCAATGTTGGGATTGGAGGGGAGGGAAAGATGGAGAGAGGTAGCTAAGAGATGGTAAGACTCTGGAATGTTACTTTTTCATTATCTATCCATCTATTATCTATCTTTCTATCTGTCTATCCATCTATCCACCTATCTGTCTATCTTTCTATCCATCTATCATCTGTCTATCTTTCTATCTCTATCTATCTGTCTGTCTATCTTTCTATCTATCCATTTGCATCTATCCATCTATCATCTATCTATCTATCTATCTATCTATCTATCCATCCATCTATCTGCATCGATCCATCTATCTTTCTATCTGTCTATCCATCTATCCAACTATCATCTATCTATTTATTTACCTATATCTATCTATCATCTCTATCCATCATCTATCAACTATCTATCTATATATATCATCTATCATCTATTATCTATTATCCATCTATCTATCATTTATCTTCCTATCTATATCTGTCACCTAGTATCTATATTCATCTATCATCTGTCTGTCTGTCTCTGTCTACATATCTATCTCTCTGGAACAGAAGGCTGGAGGGTCAGTCCATGTTTAGAAAGCATTGGTCTGCTATTATAGATGCTTAAGCTTCTATTGCTGTGAAGAGATTCCATGACCAAGGCAATTCATATAAAGGAAAACATTTAATTGGGGCTGGCTTACAGATTTAGAGGTTTAGTCCATGGTCATCATGGCGGGAAGCATGGTATCACGCAGGCAGACATGGTGCTGGAGGAGCTGAGAGTTCTACATCTGGTTTGGCAGGCAGCAGGCATAAATGAGCTAAAACATGACTAACAATGAATCAGTTGGCACAAAATGGCTGACAGTGGATATCTGGGGACCCCAAAAGCAAACAGTGATGTAATCCGCTTTATAGCTATTTTTGGCGGAGGACCACCTGTGCGGTTCTGCATAGATGTAGCCTTGAGATCAGAGGCTTGAGTCTCTACATTCAACAGTCTGTGCCTGTGTGTGCCCACATGTGTCTTGTGTGTGCCTGTGACTGCCTTGTGTGTTTCTGTGCCTGTCTGTGTGTGCCCATGTGTGCATATGTTTTTCTGTGTGTGCCTGTCTGTGTGTGGGTGAATAAAGTGTGTTTTATCTGTCTGGGCTCCTGGGAATCTCTTCAGTAAGAAATAAACCCTAAATTTTTTATTATAGAAAATAATATATAGTGTTTTCTTTTTCAGATGTGTGCCTATGTACACATGAGTGCTGTTTCCTCAAAGTCCAGAAGAGGGCATCAGATTCTCTGCAGCTGGAGTTGCAGGCGGTTGTGAGGCTCCTCACATGGGTGCTGGGAACTGAACTGTTCAAGCACACTCAACCACTGAGCCATTTCCGCTAATGTAGTCTTTTTCTCTTCTCTCCTTTTCTTTCCTTTCCTCTTTCTTTTTTTCTTGAACATCACTGTCCTGGAACTTGCTCTGTAGACCAGGCTGGCCTTGAACTCAGGTTCTGCCAGTGTCTGCCTCCTGAGTGCAGGGATTAAAGGCATGTACCACCAATGCCCAGCTTATATATAATGTTTTCTCAATAAACAACATTAGGTAAACTACTTCTCTGCTGATGCATGTAAGTCATCAAGCATGGGGAGACATTTCAGTTTGTGGCTGTGGCAGTAAGGAACCTTTCCCACAGACAGCAGTGTCACTAATGCTGGGGCTAAGGGGGTCAATGGGACCTGGTCTCACACTTTACCTTTGCCTTGTCAATAGAGTCCATGTTAGGGCCAGAGGCTGATGTTACTACTTAACTCCCCCCCTCCCCCCCAACACACACAACCACAGGTTCAAAGATAGTAGACTTTGAATGCCAGGGAGAGAGAAAGCTTAAGTGTGTATCATTTCCAGGAAGTGTCTCGGGTCTGTGAGAGAGTGGTGGTTCTAGGGAGAAGAGCTGACCCTTGTCACCTTCATATCTGGTGGATTTCCAGGTGCTGCTGGTGGGAAGATGAGACAAGAGCCCTGTACAGGCTCTGATTATAGGTTGCTCATGTCTGGAGGTGATTTTCTTCACAAAAGGTGATTTGTGTGCATGTGCGTGCGCGCGCCCATGTGTGTATGCGTGTGTGGGTGCACGTGTGTGTGTATGTATGCATGTGTGTGTATGTGTTCGTGTGTGGGTGCACGTGTGTATGTATGTGTGTGTATGTATGTATGTGTGTGTATGTGTATGTATGTGCATGTGTGTATGTATGTATGTGTGTGTGTGTATGTGTGTGTGTATGCGTGTGTGTTTTCTTGTCTTGTTTTTCTGACATCAGCAACATCCTTTGACAGTCAAGGATATACTGTCTTAGGTGTGATGGTATGGAAGGGAAATATCTCCTATGGTCCCATGTGTTTGAATATTTTGGTCCCCAGATTGGCGGTACTGTTTTGGGAGGTCCTAGGACCTTTGGGAGGGGGTGATGTCTGACTGGAGGAAAAGGGTCACTGGGGTGGGTATTAAGGTTTATAGTACCAAATACCCTGGATAGATGCCATAAAATTAAAAAGCATGTTCTAGAAAGGAAAATCAACCTTGCTGACAGAGACATTGAAGCTGAGGTTGGAGGGTAGTAGGGTCCATTAGACCACACTGAGAAGGAGCTAGCCTTTTCAGATTCTTCTTGGAATTTGAGGAAAATGCTTCCTATTTCCAGATATTATGGCTACATGTTCCTTGCATTAGGGCAGGAGACTGACTTCACACCCTGGACCAACAGAGAGTGGCCCTATTCCTACTTACTATGCAAAAGAGAGCGAGTCTTCTAAAGTGTACCAGGGATATTTAGTTACTGCCCCTCTCTACAAAGCTGAACTGGCTTCTCTCCTGCCATTTTGCAACTTCTGGACTTGTACGCCAGACACACAGGATGTGGTCTCTTTCATCGTAGGGGCATCCTGATCTGAGTTTCTGAGAAGGGAAGTGCTTCTCATGTGAGTGTGTGCAACTCACCCACACACCTTCATTTGATCTGAGGCCAAAGGCTTTTTGTTTGGAAATGTGATGGGGAGTCACAGAGGCTGACTTGGGTGCCTGGCTTGGTCCCGTTAGCAAACTCTGGATCCCTTGACTATGAGATGGTCCAGTTACGACAGAAGAGTCTACAGCAGGTTCTTTAGATGCTAGGGGGCCATGAGAGCATTTAGCAGCTGTTGAATGAGGTGTTGGTGAAATTTGCCCTTAAAGAGGTGATTTTTAATCACCTTGAACATGTGGCTCTCTCTCCAAGTTACTGTTGAGTTGGGGTGGGCCATTTTGAACTTTGAAAAAAATAGAGAATTCAGTAAGAAGGGATAAAGGGAACTGTGCAGCTTGGCTTGTATGCCTCATCCTGAAGGTGAGCCCTTCATGATTCTCTGCTTTAAAATGTAAATATAGAAGAGTTGATGGCAGGAGTTAGAAGCATATGCTTTTTTATATTCTCAAACCCTTTTAAAAGAAGAAGTCAGAAGGTGAGAAACTGCAATATGTATTTTGTCCTTCATTTGTGTGTGTGTGTGTGTGTGTGTGTGTGTGTGTCTAGGTCAGAAAACACTTGGTAGTCACCAAATCATGTCACCAGTCTCAAAAAGAAGGTTTTTCAATAGAATCCTTCAGGTCTTTACCAGATTATAGTTTTTGAAGGATCAGGGTTTGGGGAGATGGCTCCTTAGGAAAGGAGCTTGCTGCTCAAGCACAAAGACCCCTTTCTTCAATCCCAGAACTCATATATAAAAACCTGGCATGTGCTTTAACCCCAACCCCGAGGAGGCAGAGACAGGAGAATCCCTGGGGCAAGGCCCAAGCTGTTGAAAGACCCTGTCTCAAAATGATATGGAGGTGAGCTTGTGAGGAACTATACCTGAGCTTGACCCCTGGCCTCCATATCCATGGACCTATACACATGAATGCACCACACCTACATGTACATACATAAACACGTGAATGCACCACACCTA
>CAJQZJ010031946.1:8010597-8043362 GCA_907164525.1 Lophiomys imhausi
TCTTCTTCTTCTTCTTCTTCTTCTTCTTCTTCTTCTTCTTCTTCTTCCTTTTTTTGTCTCTCTGATAAAAATACTCCAAAGAAGCAACTTAAGGATACACTGTGGTTCCTGTCCTGAGGGTACATCACAGCAGCAGGAGTGTGAGGCTGGCTTTACACATCTCAGGATCTGGAAGCTTTTCTCTGTTTTGTTTGTTTATTTGTTTGTTTGCTTCTTTAGTCCACGACCCCTGCCAGTGGGATGCTGTCACCTGTGTTACAGGAAGAAGGGTCTTCCTCAGTTAATCCTCTCTGGAAATGCTCACACAGACACATCCAGAGAGGCATGTATCATGATGTTCTAACGGTCCTTTAATTTAATTGAGCTGACATAAAATATAGCCATAACAGAATGAAGGAAACAAAGTTAAAAAGTTTCATTACCACGACAAGTTAATGCAGAAGAACAGAGACCATAATAAAAATCATGCAAGGGGGCTCCATCAAATGTTGCAGATTGTGTAAATTTCCGTTTATTACTTCTGGCCAAGAGATTGTGTCTAGAGACTGCTCTGGTCATGAGCAAACTTGGCTGTGGATATTGGCAAGCTCTCCCAGCCTCAGTTTCTTTTAATATCCAGAGTGTATTACGAGATTAAAAAGCACGTGTAGGTCAGTCAGTATGATGGGTCAGAGTGTGGTTTTGGAGCGGAGGTGAGGCGGCATTGTTTCCTTGGCTCCTCTGTTTGGAGGCCTCAGCATCTCTGGAGCATGTGTTCACAACACCACCTGGGGGGCATGAGCTCAGTCTTGAGTCAGAGGCAGCACAGCTCCATGTGATTCACCTTCCTGAGGTCCCTTAGTCATGCACACTGGTCCAGACAAGGCTGCCCGAGCTGGGGACGGCTCACACTTTGCTTTGAGTCAAGTTGCGCTATTTACTGACGTCTTCCCCAGATGTATGGTGTTTGTGTATGGGCCTGTGGTGTGGCCAAGGTAACACACATGTTCTTACTGGGCTGGGGAAAGTTGTGAATAGCCACAGAGACCTGGAAACTACCTTTTCAGCTCAGAGGGACAGAGGTTGGTAACTTTTGGGGTGGTCTGCCAAGCTGCTCCCTAACTTCTGAACTTGCCATAGGTGCAACGAGGCTTCTCACCTACAGGCGTCAAGAGCAACTTTAGGAGGTCCTCAAACACTCTCCCTAAACATTAGGCATTTTGCTAGTGATAGCCACAGTCATAGCTGAAAGTGCTGTGTGTGGCTGTGCTGGTAATGAGTTTCAATTATACAAATGTGAATAATGATTTTAACAAGTATCAAACTCACAAATTGGAACTACTGTCTTATTTTTTTAAAACAAGAGATTTTGAAATCCTAGTTATTAATTGTACATAGAAATGGGTCTCACTGTGACATTTGCACATAAGCACATGGGCTTTGGCCATACCTCCACCCTCTCCTCCCTTGCCTCAGTCTCCTTTTTACTCTTTTGTAATCACCTACTACTCTCAAGGATTTGTCTGTTTTTAAATTCTGGCTTGAACATATGGAAGAAAACAGTGATGCCTTTCTTTCTCAGGCAGAACATTGATTCTTCTGTCATTCTGTGGCATCCAAGGAGAACTGCCAGGACCTTCCAGGGATAATACGGTCTTTGAACTCTCAGGTTCGTGGGTAAAAGTGGCAGATCATTTGCTTATAACCTACACACATCTTCCTGAATACTTTAAACCATCTCTAGATGCTAGTGATGCCCAAAAGAAGGGTGGACACACACATACACACACACACATACACACACACACACACACATACATACATACACACATACACACACATACATACACACATACATACACACACATACACACACATACATACACACATACACACACACATACACACACATACATACACACACACATACACACACACAGTTGTTAGGCTGTCATTCAGAGGTGGTGTGGGATAAGGACAAGGAAGAACATGTACATGTTCACTGGAGATGAATTGTTTTTGTTCAGGATCTGTTTGGTCTGTAGTGATGGGTATATGTGGAATCCACAGATGCAAAGGAATGAGGGTGCATTGTGATGAGAACCTCAGTTCATAAAATCAAGTACCCTGCCCACCCCTTCATGCTCAGCAGTGTCCCAGTCTGGATGATAGAATACATGGGCATCCTATTCTTGTACTGTCCACACCGCTGCCTTCAAGAGGCAGCCACCATGCCAATAGTGACCATTGGCTGTGGAGTCTTCCTTCTGACTCCACAGGGCCAGAGAAGAGGGATGAACCAAAGCTCTTGAGATTGGCTGGAATGTTCTAGAACAGCTGAATGGCTTTACAGAAACATCTTTTAAAGATACAACTGCCGCATGCCCACATGTATGCATGTGTCTCCTTCCCCGTGTATCTGTAGTTGGAACTGGAGCACAGTTGGAAGAGATCTTGCCTGGCATGCATGAGGCCCTAGGTTAAGTTTCTGAATAAACCAGGCATGGTGGAGCAGCTTGCAATCCTAGCACTTGAGAGGTAAAGGCAAGAAGATTAGAACTTCAAGGCCATCCTTGGCTGTGCATAGTGAGTTGGAGGCTAGCCTAGGCTACATGAGATCCTGTCTCAAACAATAAAAACCATAGGGGCAATGAGATGGCTTTATGGGAGTGCTTCCCACCAACACTGAGGAGGGATCTGTCAGGCAGAGAGAGAGATCTGACTCCCCAAAATTGTCTTCTGACCAACATGCACACATGCTTATACACACAATAATATAAAAATAGCAAAAACTAGAATTGCTTCCTTGCCACCTCCTGTCAGATACATTAAAATAATATATACACATTTAAAACCCCAACACGGGGTTTTAATGAGCACAGGCACATTCTGCTATAGCCCACACGATGTCCCAGAGTGGCGACCTGCAGTTAAGTTGCTTTTTACCAACCTGTAATTCATTCTCTTACCTGAGAGATGGGGGTGATGGCCCCCAGGTGCCTTCAAAGGAAGGTCCTGCTGTGCCATAAATGCTAAAATGCAGTTACTATTATCATGTCTGCTGCTGGGCTTTCTGAGCACATGTTGGTTCTTCATTTAGTAACTATACAGAATGATTTCTTAACCTCATTTGCAATAAACAAAAATCCCCCAGTCAATCTGGAAATGTGAGTTCTCTGAGGGGCCTCTATTCGAATGTTGTTCTTAAGCAAATATGCCTGGGCTCAGTAAGTCCAGACATGGGACCATCATCCTGGCTACTAGGGACTGGTCCTTCAAGGTGGGGCTTGGGGCGGTCTGGGTGTGTGGGAGGCCGTGGGCAGAACACTGACACTGCTGTTTGTGGTGAACCTGTTCTGTCGTAAACAGAAAGCCTTAGTTTCCATCTGGCTTCTCTCACTGGCTCTACACGCAGAAGTAAGGGAGAGAAAGAGAAAATGAAAAGGAGAGTCGTCTCAACTGTTCCAGGGTCAAAAACCAGCCTGGTCCCATGATGCCAGGTTCTAATGTGGTCAGAATGAGACAGGAGGTGGAGTTTTCACAAATTAAAAGAAAAAAATCCCCTTGGAGGGTGTATTTGGACTGTGCACATCAGCTCTTGTTAGCTCCCAGTGATGAGTGCTAGCCCGGCTGTAGTCAAAACATCCCGCTGAGCTGAGGGCTGCTGACAAGACCCTCCCTTTCCTGTTGCTTTATTTAGTCCCAGTCAGTTCCAGCGTTTTGTCAGGCAGACACTGTGGAGATGGCTTCTCTATTCTCACCGAGATGGAAACTGTGACTCGGAATTTCACTCTTTTTAGGCTCTTGCAGCACCCCTCCTCTTCCTGGCTCCACCCGACTCCCGTCCTACTAGGTTTGAAAACCTGTCTCCAGTTTGGGGACCCACTGTTTAAACTACTGTGACCCAAAATGTCCAGCCTAGTTTTGTCCCTCAGTCTTCTAAGGGTCTTGTGAGTTGATTAAATACAGTTCCCACCTGACTCTGGGTCTATGGGTCATGATAACACATATTACCTCCGTGCTTTTTGTGATTTGAGTGTGAAATGTCTCCAGCAGGATCACAGGCTTGAGCACTGGTCCTCAGCTGGTGTCGCTGGTGTGGAAGGTTATGCAGACAGGTCTTTGAGATGTAGAGCCTGCCCCCTCCACTCTTTTTTTCTGCTTCCCATTCCATTAAGATGTGGGGAGACAAGCCGTAACTATTCTGCACCCACACCACTATGATGGACTTGATGGACAGCATCCCTCCAGACCATGAGTCTAGATGAAACCGCTCTCCCATAAGCTGCTGTTGCTAGGAATGCTCTCACAGTGACCCAAAAAGCACCCTGCCCCTCCCGCTCCAATTACAGAGCTGTTTTGACACCAAATCTGTATTGGTAGGGGTTTTCTTT
Organism: Lophiomys imhausi; assembly: GCA_907164525.1. Lineage (NCBI taxonomy): Eukaryota > Metazoa > Chordata > Mammalia > Rodentia > Muridae > Lophiomys > Lophiomys imhausi. The sequence continues at coordinate 8,014,971 of CAJQZJ010031946.1, forward strand.
TTGTACAGTATTAGAGTACTTCTTTGAAGACGAACCAGTCACAAACCGCTATCTATTTCTGGGTATGACAGCTTGACTCTAGTAAGCACTTCTTTGTGTTTATGTCTCTTTCAGACAGAGAATGACCAACTTTTGTTGATTGTACTTTATGTCACTAGATATAATAAATGCAGTCATTCGGTTCAGCCAATGACAGGCCACCTATGGGGTGGTCTGTTGAGGGGTGTTTTTGTAACTGTACCCCTGTTTCCAGAAATAATGACTCTGAGAATTTATTATATTTACAAACACCTAGGCTATAAGCTTTGGCTCATTCTCCAACTAGCTCATAGCAAAAGCTTATTTGCTCCAGTATTCTAACCTTTGTATGTCACAGGGCTGGTTACCTCTGTTCAGCTTTCATGCATCTGCCCTCCAGAGTTCCCAGGTGAATTCTCCCATGCCTGGCACTATCCCAGCATCTACTTTTTGTACCAGAACTCCTCCCTCCTATTTCCTGCCTAAAGCTGTAGGCCCATCAGCTTTTTATTGACATCCATACAGACAGAAGAGATTCTCTCCACAATTCCCTCTTTTAGTTCAATAAAAGGCTCTTTTTCTTATAAAAACAAGCTATATAAAATAATAATAATTATGAAAACTATCAGGTAAGATTACCATTCATAATGTACAGTCTATTCATATTTAGCAAACTTGGAAAAAGTATTCTACTATCTATCCTAGCTCAGTGAGTTCAAAGTTCTGCACCTAAATCTTTTTTGTTGTTTTTTTGTTTTGAGACAGGATTTCTCTGTATATCCCTGGCCATCTTGGACTCACTCTATAGAGCAAGTTATCCTTGAACTCAGAGAGATCTTCCTGCCTGGCAATTACCGACAGCTGTGAACTGTCATGTGGGTGCTGAGATTTAAACCCAGGTCTTTTGGAAGAGCAGTCAGTGCTCTTAACTGCTGAGCCATCTCTCCAGCCCCCCCTAAATAATTTTTTTATCCTAACTTATATTACCAACCTAAAAACATCTTCTTAGACCTTAAAACACTTTTTAAAATTCCTAAATAACTTAAGCTTTTATGTGAGACTATAACTATCTGGTCTTCAATCCCATCAGACCTGAGAAGGATAAATATTACCTGAGTATGCAGGAAGTGCAGAGCAAGCAGCTTCCAAAACTATAGAAATGACAGAGGCAGCTGACTGCCTCGGCAGTTATCCAAAATTCCTCTATAATATTGGAGCATCAATCTTCAGCCTTCTGGCCTATTATATCTGACAGATATTTTTGTAAAGCAGAAATTATGAAGGACTACCTTTCCTTGTCTTTGCAAAGCTTCCCTGCATCCATGTTTGTCCATTTGGGACAACATACAGTCAGCAGTTGAAGAATGGGCAGTTTTTTGTCTAGTGGCTAGCTTGCCACATTTGAATCAAACTCCATAAAGAGATTATTTGATGCTCATCATCTTCTTTGAAGTAGAAATGGGGGTGCTGCCAGGAGCTGACATGTCTCATTGTCAAAAAAATCCTTAAAATAATAAAACATCTTTAAATGCTCTATTCTGTAAGTCTTTGAGGTTTTTGAAGACCATCTCTATCTATCTATCTATCATCTATCTATCTATCTATCATCTATCTATCTATCTATCTATCTATCTATCTATCTATCTATCTATCTATCATCTATCTATCTATCATCTATCTATGTATCTATCTATCTATCATCTATCTATCTATCATCTATCTATCTATCATCTATCTATCTATCTATCATCTATCTATCTATCTATCTATCTATCATCTATCTATCTATCTATCTATCTATCTATCTATCTATCTATCATCTATCTATCTATCTATCATCTATCCATCTATCTATCATCTATCTATCATCTATCTATCTATCTATCTATCTATCTATCATCTATCCATCTATCTATCATCTATCTATCTATCTATCTATCATCTATCTATCTATCTATCTATCTATCTATCTATCATCTATCTATCTATCATCTATCTATCTATCTATCATCTATCTATCTATCATCTATCTATCTATCTATCTATCATCTATCTATCATCTATCTATCTATCTATCATCTATCTATCTATCTATCTGTCTATGTATCTATAATCTATCTATCCATCTATCTATCTATCTATCTATCTATCTATCTATCTATCTATCTGTCTATAGCACATCTGAATAGATGTTGCTTGTTTCTGGCTATTTACTATCTGTTCAACCTAGGAAGTGTATTTCTATGATAAATTAGATTAGTATCTGACATGACCTTGAGTTTGATTGACTAACTATTAACTTACATTTTAAAATTATCCTAAACAGTCTGTAATGGCAGCTTTTAAAGGGACTGGAACTTAATATTGCAATGTTAAGAATCATCTAGGTGCCGGGCATGGTGGCACATGCCTTTAATCTCAGCACTCGGGAGGCAGAGGCAGGCTGATCTCTGTGAGTTTGAGGCTAGCCTGGTCTACAAAGCGAGTCCAAGACAGTCAAGGATACACAGAGAAACCCTGTCTCGAAAAACCAAAAAAAAAAAAAAAAGAATCACCTAGGTACAATACCTCAAACAAGAGTTGAAGACATATATACATTGTATGTTGTAGCAAATATAGCAATATACAAAGATCTACATCAATGTAGGCAAAAATAACCTTAATTTTATATCAATATACAAAGATCTATACCAATGTAGGATTGTTGGCTTGTCAATACTTTATTTAAAAAGTTTAAAAGTAGATTCAATAATCTATCTTTTTATCCCTATTATTCCTATATACCCCCTTTTGCTTTTTATCCCTTTTCCCCCCCAAATAAGAAAGGATAGAGAAAAGAAAAAGAAAGGGAGATATCCCTGAATCTAACCTCCCATACTTTGTTTACTCCCTGATCAGGACCATTCAACAACTTGTAAACAACCCCCTTAAATGACAACAAATATCCATAACCCACTGAATGACCAAAAAACCACCTATCCTGCCTTTGGGGAAGGGGGCATCATTCTCTTAAAATGCTTTCTGCTGATTTTGAGGCCCAAAGGAAATTGGGAAAATGGTCAAGTCTTAAGAAAGCTAGCTGTAACATTTGCTTTCAGTCTCTATATGTTGTGAAAATTCAAGCTTAAATGAAATCCTGACTGGAACAGTCTGAAAGGCTGGACCAATTGAGTTACTTGTTTTGAAATCATACTGGAAGCCAGTTTTGATGAAAGAGCCTGAGACCATCAGAGGCTGAATCACCTGGGCTACTTGTCTTGTCCTCCTTAGTGTCTAGCCCTTTTGCTCTGTAAACATACAAACTTTTAAAGGTAACATACATTTCTGCAATAACGTATGTATGGAATGTGCAATGTGCACAGATCAGTTAAAGAGGATTCTTTGCTTTATACGAGCCGGTGAAAGGCATCTGTCTTTCTTTATAAGTCAGTGTGGTGTAGGAGTTAGATAAATTAGATTTAGAAAATATATAGGAGTTTCTGATACTGTCTCTTAATTCTGGGCCTGAAGAGCATTATCAGCATGAAGTCAGCAAAAACAGGAAAGACTCAATAGACTGAAAAACAAGGTTGAAGTCAGGAAAACAGGAAAGATTTAATGGATTTGAAGAAACAAAGTATCTGGCCTGACATTGTTTTCAGCTGCTAAGTGGGCGGAGCCCAAATTAAGCTGAAACAGAATTCCTCCTACCTAAGGACAGTGCGTGGAGCCCAGAAGAGAAGAGGCCCCTGATGCTAGAGAGCTCCAAGAGTCCTGCTGAAAAAAAGGGCTGGCCATTGATGGCCAGCTCTCTCCCTGAAGCAGAAAGAAGCCGGTGAGCAAAGAAAGCCTACCAAAAGGCCAAGGACTGGACCCTGTGGCTCAGCTTTTGCCTAGAGGGGTTTAATCTGTCCGAACAGTGGCCTAGGGGAAACTGCCTGGCTTTAAGGACTGAGGCAGAGCAGCTGAGTTCTTGATTCAAAAGAAGTAAGTTGGCCTGCAGACGGCTGGGGTCTCCCACAGAGAAGAAAGCATGAAGCCTTATTTAAGGTGAGACTGCAATAACCAACGACCCTGATGAACCTACATCTGAGAGATCCAGAAGAAGGACTGCTAAGTGCGTTAAAGAATCTACAACAAAGACTGTGTTCCTGACGACTGAGGACCTGCCCCAGAGACTGTATCATTCTAAAAGGTTATGAAAGTAGTTGTTATAATTATCAATAGGTTTAGTGGATTGTAGGAATTTATAGGATTAATAGTTAAGAAATTGTTGGTGTTTGTTATAAGTGAATTTAGTAATAAATAAATGTTAAATAATAATTTAAAAGTTCAGTTACAGTATGGAGTGTTTAAGCAAACGTTAACACAATGCTCCATTTAATCCTCCATCCATGGCATATGAAAGGATGGCATGTAGTAATAAGTCATGGGACTGACTCAGTAGGTTTATTTTCTATGCACTGACATCCCAGCCAGTTTCAGGTCTGTTCTCATTAGAGGGATCAGCATATACATTACCTCGCTTGCTTTTCTTGACTTTTATTTTTCCTCTGCAGCCATGTCTTCAGGAGGTCTCCCTCCCTGGTTAAATCTGATTTCCAACAAGTTGGATAGAATATACAGCTTTTCTTCTCCTGTGGAGAGAAATGAAAAATCTCCTTCCTAATGCAATATACTTCTTGCCTTCCATTCTCAGGCTATCACACACATAAGCTCATCCTACCTACCAGTCCTTTCTAAACTCCAGTGCTTTTTGAGAAGCTGTGCTATTTGTCTCATTGCCATTTAAAAAAATTAACGTCAGTAACACACTGTGTAATCTATCTCTGGGAGACTTTATATTCCCCCTCTGTTTTTTTGAGCATTTCCATTAAAGTCCAGTTAGATTTCTCTATAATTGCTTGCCTGTAAGGCTGTATGATATATCTGTAACATTTTCTGTGCCATAATGTCAAAAAATTGTTGTATTCCAATGGATACATATGTTGAAGCATCATCAGCTTGTATCACCAAAGGCATTTCCAAGACAGTCATCAATCACCTCTAATAATGTGCAGTCTCAGAATATTCAGAATTTGAGGCTGAAGCCCATTGGCATTCTGAATATGTATCAATACCATGATACATCCACACGTGCACATGTCTTAATTCTGTGAACTCTACAACCTCAGCAGTGATAGAGCGCCATGCACTGCAGGTCACACTGAATTATTCTGGTACAGAGAAGAGTGAGAATCCCAGAGGCCATCTTGTCTGGCCATCATAGTCCATCTTTTAAACCCTAATCTTTACATCCCTTCTACATGCAAAATACATCCAACCCCTCATAGCATTACCTAAATCCCATCACACTGTAATTCTCCTCAGATTCTAGGATGTTGTCCAAGTTAGGCCTGAATACAGATGGGCTTATCAAGAAGCTCCCTTTGTAACACCCCCTCGGGGTCTGCATCAACAGTGAGAGAAGGTTACACACATGTGTGTATTAGTCAGGGTGCTCTAAAAGAACAGAACTGACAGAGTGAAGCACATACATAGATACACATACATACACACATGCAGGTGGGGTTTATTAGGGTGGCTTATAGGATGTGGCCTGGGGAGTCCGACAATGACCGTATCCAAATGGAAAGGCCAAAGGTTTGATAGTTGTTCAGTCCTTGAGACTAGATGTCTCAGCAATCCCAATCCCTATCCCAACCCACAGCTGGAGTACCTGGGTTCTAGAGAACTGCCAGTTTTTATCTATGTTGAGACCCCACAGAAGTAGCTTTTAGCATCAGTGAAGGAGTGTATCAGCAGCAGGGTAAATGAACTTTCTGGTGAGAGTGAGGGAAAGCAGATAAAAACTGTAAGCCTCCTTCTTCCACTTCATTTTGCTGTGCTGCCACTGGAAGGTGTGGCACAGATCCAGGGTGATGTAACAGTATTTTTATTTATATACACTTATATTTATTAATACTTAACAAACACCTATAACATGTCTAAATCCTATAACCTAAAACCTATAATCTATCTAAGAACACCCTAATACCTATCTATGAACACCTAACTATGGCAATTTTAACTTTCTTAAAAGGTTATTAATATTGTTAGCATAGGTCCATGCAGGGTGACTTGGTTTTATGGCAGTCGGTCCTTTTCAAAGGTTCATTGGGCCTTACTTTGCCAGTTCACAAGGTCAGCTTATAAAGTCAGTTTGTTCCAGTCGCCAAACTGAGGGCGGCTTTTTCCATGAGCTAAGACTCACCTCCATGGTCTCCTTGGCCCAGGCAAACCTCACAGCCGAAAGCATCTCCAAGCTACTTCTGAACTTAGCTTAGCTTGCTCAATTTTTTGGTGCTTTGGGGTTCCAAGACAGACACCTTCAAGGAACTCTCTCTCAGCAGGTTTTATGCCAGGCCTTTGCCTTGGGCTACCACAGCCTAAATTCTGTTAATGGCATACCTTGCTAGGCACTTCTCCAGCATGACTTTTCAGTCAGTGAGGGCAGGAGGAAGAGAGCTCTTTGTGGAGCTTTCTGGCTTATATATCACATTATCTCAATCCTTGGCAGTTTTGAGGGTCCATGAGATTTCTCCAGATGTCCAGCAGTCCCGTTGCTTCTCACGGCAACTGACGTCATCTGCGCAGCTTGTGTGGTTTCTTAGCCACACACCTTCAACAGGGCATACCATTTGGCCACAACCGAGCTTTGTCCATTTCAGCAGGGACGCCAAGCTTTCCTCTGTGCTGCCAGATGCTAATCTGAACTGCCTACTAATTCACTATATAGGCCTTACTTCTACCATAGAGTGAGTCCTATGACCTCAAATAATCTAGCGAAGAAAAACCCCTTACGGGTGTGCCTAGCTGCTTAAGTGTTAGTGATTTCCACATGTGGTCAACTGACACCGAGATTAGCCATCACAGACCATAGGACAACCTTGGGTGTTGTTCTTCGGATGGATTCCACACTTTTTTTTGAGACAGGGTCTCTCACTGGCCTGAAACCTGCCAAGTAGGCTAGTATGAGTGACCTCTGAGCTCCAGGGATGCCGCTGTCCCCACCTCCTTGGTGCTGGGACTGCAAGCTGGCGCCACTGTATCCAGACTTTTAAATGTGTGTTGTGGGGACCATTCTCAGTTCTCCATGTTTGCAAGGCAAGTGCTTCAGTAACAGGGCTCTCTCCCTAGCCCACCTTTTGTAATACATTTTGGCTGAGATACTAAAAAACAGGCCTCATGTTGACAGTTTTATTTGGACTCAGTTTTTAGTCACCCCATTACTAACTTCTGTCTCTTACCATGGGCCCCTGAAGAGCTCCCCTTTGCTTTTATTGTATCTCTGTGTATTCTATTACCCTCTGTATTATATCTATGTATATTCTATCATCCTGTCTTGATTCCTGCTCCATTCTTCCCTCTCCATATGTAACCTGTGAGGGACGAAGGCAAGTTATTTTTCCCCTTGGATAACTGTCCTAGTTGTTCCTGCTTAGAATATAGAGGACTGGAAGCACATAAAAACCTCAGGCAGCCCTGAAACTCAGTGGGGTGGACCTGGACCTTCCCTGGGACTGCCACACCCATGGTTGGGGTCCTCAGAATCACCCTTGGCTCTGCCTTCTGGGCACTCTGACCTGTGAGCCACCTCTGTTTCCCATGTCAGCTAGTCAGTGTTTATAACTGAGTGTTTTTTTTCTCACCATGTTTCTTCTTGTGCCACATAAGTCTTGAGTCTATGGCTTTTCATTTTATCTTTTCTGTGCTTTCCAGTCAAAGCAGGGTGTTTCTCAGCCATCATTCCTTAATAACTGTATGGGTCTTTTGTGACTCCTTTTGGAGTTTATGGCACTAGAAAACATGCATAATAAATTTTAAAATTCCCCTTTAAACTATAAACATTTGATGAGGGACAAAATGTCTTTAAATTCTTGACAGTCCTATTATTTCATTGAATGAACTTGTTACTCAAACCATAAACCGTAGAGCGTTTTTTACTACAGTGTGTACTGTCTTCCTTAAGTGTCTTAGAATTTTTACTTAATGTCCTTTTCTGAAATGCATGACCTAGAAAGGCTGAAAAGTTTCAAAATCATTATATTTAAAGGTTTCCTGGCAGGTTCTGTCTAGCAGTCTGTTTTAGTAAGGGTTTGCTAGAGAAACTTATAGAATGAATATATATTTATTATATATATATATAAAATATGATATATAAATATATATTTATATATATTATATATAAACATGTAAAATACATACTAAGGGGATTTATTAGAATGGCTTAAAGGCTGAGGTTCAGCTAGTCCAACAGTGTCTGACTACCAATGGAAGGTCCAAGAATACAGTAGTTGCTCAGCCCATGAGGCTGAATGTGTCAGCTGGTGTTCATATACACAAAGATTCTGAAGAAGTGGGCTCTAATGCCAGCAAAGGAATAGACTTGCCAGCAAGAGCAAAAGCTTTCTTCTCCCGTGTTCTTTATATAGGCTGCCAGCAGAAGGTGTGACCCAGGTGAAAGATATATTTTCCCACCTCAAAGATCTGAATTAGAAGATTGTCTTCCCACTTCAGGCCAGAAGAGGGCACCAGATTTCATTATGGATGGTTGTGAGCCACCATGTGGTTGCTGGGAATTGAACTCATGACCTCTGGAAGAGCAGCCAGTGCTCTTAACCACTGAGCCATCTCTCCAGCCCTGTCTTCCCACTTCAAATGGCTTAATTAAGAAAAAAAAAAATCCCTCACAGGTGTGCCTAGCCATTTGGGTTTTAGTTAATTTCAGATGTAATAAAGTTGACAACCAAGAATAGGTATCCTATTGGCGTAGTGTTAAGCATTCTAAATGGTAATTGGTCCTGTTTGCTATCTGTTACTTACACTGACTCTAATTGGTTAAATAAAATACCGCGGCCTGAGATTGGGCAAAGACAGAAAAGGTGGAACTTCCTGAGATTAGAACAGGAAGCCTGTGCTTTAGACAGAGGATTAAGGCATTCCAGCCAGGAGCAGGAAGAAGGAGGCACACGCCATGGAGTAGATGCAAGAGGATCATTCCAGATGGCCTGGAACATTGGCTAGTGTGGAGGATGGCAGTCCAAGGGGACGTATGTATTCATAGGGTCATATTTGGGTAATAGACTTAAGAGCTAGCTTAGATGGGCCAGGATTGCACAACTCAGGCTAAGGCTTGTAAAAATCCATGTGGTCTCTGTGTGCTCATTTATAATGGTGGAATAAGGATTAAAGGCTGCGGGACAAATTAACAATAATATAAATACTAGTTAAATAGTTTAATTAGCCATATTTCTTTTACATATGGTGCCCAATGTGGGGCAATTAGAATCCATGCTTACACTCTGAGAAGGCCCGGGTGAAAGCCAGTTTCCTAGCCAAAGAGTGGGAAACTGAACCCAAATGCATTTCAAAAGTGTGGCTAACTTAACAAAAGCTGTTGCCTTGCAGCAAAGTTGGAGAGCTAAAACTTAGCTCTCCTTACGTACTAAAAAGCTGGAAGCCTTCTAAACAGAATTTGAGAGCAGAATTAACTGCCTAGATTAAAAATGGAGGAATTCATAATGCCTCAATACGTTTGTATTCCAATTGAGTTTGTTCCTCCTAGCATGCAAATTATTTTTACCCTGACAATTGTGATTCTACGTATCTTTTTTGAGAAAGTTCAGACTAGGATAGTCTTAAAGGAAAGAATTTACAGATGGAATGCTGAATTGCCAACAATTGGGGGGAGGCCCTTCCCCCCAATAGATTAATATAAAATTGATGGCAGCTGGAGCTAAGAGTTCCCTGGGTACTAGGTGCCTGTCAGGAGTTTCTGGTATAGGCCCGCCAATGAAATGCAACCAAAACTAGACTCTAAGGAATAATGAACAAAGCTTTAAGTGCAGCATGGTTAGACATGCCAAGGCTTTTGGTATGTTGTTTCTTTGCTTGACTTTTGTTTTGATGTCTTTGATTTTCCTATATCGGGAGATAGAAAGGATATTTTTCTGGTTTTTCATTGCTAAAACAAAAGAGATTTTTGAAGATTTTGGGCAGATTTGAAATTGTCACTACAGTTCAAAGTTGCTTTCTGGGTTATATAGTTACTAAAATCTGGGATTTAAGTGAAATATTTGAGCAGGGTGGTACTGGCACACACCCTTAATCCCTTAATCCCATCACACTAGAGGAAGAAACAGGCAGATCTCTGGATTCTAGACCAGCCTGGTTTAAACAAAGAAGGCAGGGCGGGAACCCTGCTGATAAGGCTGCTTACTAAAGACAGTCTAGAATTCAAAAATGACACATATTTTCCTTGATGTTAAGTTTAATAATGTCCTCACTGATCTAATGGATGAATACACATAATCTTAAATGTATGTAAAGAGGAAAGGGTAACAAGCCAGTCTCCTTAGTTGTGGGACTCCCACTGGAGAACTGGTTTCAAGAGGCATTTTGTCCCTAAAAGAGGTATGTTAATCACTGGGTGTGGTGGTGCACACCTTTAATCCCAGCACATGGGAGGCAGAGGCAGACTAATCTCTGTGAGTTCAAGGCTAGCCTGGTATACAAAGTGAGTCCAGGACAAGGATACACAGAGAAATCCTGTCTCAGAAAAAAAAGAGAGAGAGAAAGAGATATATTCTGTTAATCAATGTAAGGACCGAGTTAGGCTGGGGAAGAACACGCAAACAACATACCTCCCACAGCCAACAGTTAAGAAAAGCTAACCTAAGTTAGCATATCATGCTATTCTACACCAATCTCCTTAAGAATGGGGTTTCCATGGGAGAAATTGGAACTCAAACTAATACAAATGGTTTAAGTAATGTTATTGTTTAATAAGGGTAATTCAATTATTTTAATTCATGCCCTGATCTCAAAACTTGGGATACAAAGAAAAAAAAAAAAAGGTTCCTTGTGTATTTGAGGCCAATCTAAATCTACAGAGCTCTAAGGAGCAAATCAATACAGCCCAAGCTACAAAGAGAAACCCTGTCTCAATAAGGATAGATTTATCCACATAAAAATTAAATCTCCAAAGAAAGGAGAAATGGAAAGAAGAAATATATAAATATATACCTTTGATCCCAAAACATGGGAGACAAAGACAGAGACAGATTTCTTCCTTTTGAGTTTGAGGCCAACCTAATCTACAAAAAGCCAGAACAACACAGAATAAACCTGTTTTAATCAATTAATAAATTTATGTCAACTGTAGAGGAGAATACATAAACTCCATACAGTCTTATACTGTATTTTCAATTTAAAATATTGTATATAGCATATATATATGTAATACTATTACATGCCATCTTTTTATATATGCATGGAAACTTACAAATGTCTTTCTTCTGTTCAAACAAAGAACAGAAAATATTCCTTAATTGATTTGTGCATTCTGAACATCCAAGGCATTTTGGTAATTGCAGAACTATATGTTACTTGTGAGGAATTATATATTTTCAGAACAACAGGACCAGAGTCCAAAGAAGACAAGTAAGCCAGATGATCCAGTCTCATAGAATGTCTCAATAGCTGTTTCCTCAAAAATCTGCATCAAGAACAACTTCAAACAGCTTGCTGAGATGGCCTAGCCTCAAAGCCTGTTCCAGACAGGACATCAATAAAGCCCTGAACTTTCCTACCAAAGTCCAGCTTCAAACTACAAATTGCTCAGAACATTCACATTGCAGAGCACATAGAGACTGTACAACAAATGTTACTATCAAATTGATTAACCATTTTTTTCATTTTATTTGGGCCCCTAAACAGGTTTTCTGCATCCCAATTCAGCAGGAAGAAGTTTTAAGAGAGCGACGTCCCATTCCCAAAAAGTGGGGTGGATGATTCTTTGGTTATTTGATGGGTTATAGATGTTGTTTAGGGGGAATGGCTACAAATTGTTATATGGTCTTTTTAAGCAAGGTATGGAAAGTTAGACGTGAAGATTTCTTTTTCTTTTCTCTATTCTTTCTCTCTTATATGGGGGAAGAGACTTGAAAAGAAAAAGAGGGGGAATATATGTATATAATATAGAAATGGATAGATTATTGAATCTGCTCTGAAACTGAAAACTATTGTTATTTTCAAGTAAGGTTCTTTTCATACATTGTTATAGAATTTTGTATATTGATACAAAAATAAGATCAATTTTGATTCATTGGTATATAATTTTATATTTAGACACATATTATGTATATTTCAACTCTTGTATAAGGTATTGTGCCTATACGACTCTTTTAAAAGTACGGGTTCAGCCGGGCGGTGGTGGCGCATGCCTTTAATCCCAGCACTTGGGAGGCAGAGACAGGCGGATCTTTGCGAGTTCAAGGCCAGCCTGGTCCACAAAGCGAGTCCAGGACAGCCAGAGCTGTTAAACAGAGAAACCCTGTCTCGAAAAACCAAAAAAAAAAAAAAAAAAAAGTACGGGTTTACTTTCGATCCTTTCATGGGCTGCTATTGCAATCTATTTAGGAGTCTGGGTAATACAAGTTGATTGCTGACCAGTCAACTCCTAGTCATGTCAAATACTAGTCTTAATTTATCACAAAATAGACTTAATAGGTTAAACAGATAGTAAATGGTTAAAATATACAGTTTGCTTGTTCAAAGATAGATAGATGATAGATAGATAGATTTATAAATAAAATAGTAGTTGTCTTCAAAACCCTCAGAGGCATACAGAAAATGGCATTTAAAGATGCTTTTATTATTTTAAGAATTGTTTGACTTAGGACAGTCAGCTCCTGACAGCTCCCATTTGACTTGGAAGAAGACAATGAGCATCAAAAAGAAATCTCCCATCAGGAGATAATTCCTATTGGGCAAAAATGCCCCTGCTTTCTCAACAGACTATATACAGTCCAAAGATGGACCAGAACTTAAATGCAGGTAAGTCGATGTCCTGATTCTGCAAAGACAGAATGGGAAAATCCTTATTTCCTGCTGCACAATTTAGTCTGTGAAAAATGCTTGGCCAGAAGGCTGAAAATGATGCTCCAACAATATCAAGAACATCGGCTAGTGTGGAGAATGGCAATCCAAGGGGACGTATGTATTCATGGGGTCATATTTGGGTAATAGACTTAAGAGCTAGCTTAGATGGGCCAGGATTACACAACTCAGGCCAAGGCTTGTTAAAATCCATGTGGTCTCTGTGTGCTCATTTATAATGGATGGTTAAGGATTAGCTGCTGAACCAATTAAATATAATATAAATACTGGTAATTAATTAATTCTTTCTACAGGCATCCCATAGTCTTTCACATCCCAGTCTGGTATGGTTTGAATGTGAATGTCCTTCATGGGCTCACCAGTGTAGTACTTGGTCCTCAGCTGATGGCATAGTTTTGGGAGATGTGGTCTCTAGGGCCTGAACTTGAAGGTCATACCTGGCCCCCAGTTTGTCTTTCTCTCTGCTTCCTGTCCACTATGAAGTGAACAGCCACCTCATCTACTTCTGTCGCTGCTTCTGTCACAGCTACTCCACCTCACGAAGGGCCCCAGGGTTGTGGGTGGCACTTCATGAAGCCATAAGATAAAATACATGCATTCTCTTTAAGATGCATGTCAACTATTTGGTCATAGCCACTAGAGAGCCAAAACATGTTATTTGTTATCAGCACCAGGAAGAAGCTAGGTAACGCTTAACCCTGGCTGCAGCATTTTCATCTAGGCCACCCGGCTCACCACAGACTTTTCTTCCCACTAGATTGCTGGTGGAGATGAAGCTCTCTGCTTCCATGTAAGGTCTCCATTCTTCCAGTTTCTTTGTAGAGTTTGCCCAAGGTTTCTTTGAGTCCTCATCCATGGGTATGATACAGAGTCACATAAACCGTGTGTCCACTTACTTTCACATTTCACTAAAGCTCTCCTCAGAATCCTCTCTGTTCCTCTGGTTTCCAGCCATGGCCAGTGCCAAAGCCATTTCACATTTGGGTGGTTGTTATGGTGTCCACTCTAGTTGCCAAGATCTTGACCACACTTCTTGCAGATAAATTCATCTATTCCTCATGTCTCCGCAGTTCCACTTGCTAGCAGGAAGTGTAGAGAGCTTCAACCTGAGTTTGCACAGTGGGACCTAGCAGCAGTACTGGCCCCCAAACCTGGGAAGGCCTGGCTTCCAAGTGCCTCTTTCTCCTGACTCCAGGTATCTCTAGAGATGAGACCATTTATTAGCTGTCTGGAATTGCTGATGTCTCTGTAGGAGCACAGAGTGACAGTTCTGGTGGTACTTTTTCTCTCGCCTTGGTGATTTCTAGTGTGGTGTGTGCAGGTGCTGGGTTTTTAGATAACCCTCATTTTACCGGTGAAGAAACCGAGATTTCTCAGCATCACCCAGAGCTAAGCATTGTTAGAGTCAGGGATGATATAAGGCTTGTCTAACACCTCAATTCTACAGTGCCATGGCTCAGGTCTGAATTGTCCCATACAGGCACCTGCTCTGAGCACTTGGCCCCGTTGGTCATGCTATTTTAGGAACCATGGACCCTTAGGAGGTGGGGCCTAGTGTTTCCTGATAGGCAGCACTTGGAGAGCTTTGGCCCAACTCTTGGTCTGGGCCACATTCTGTTCTGTACTGTGATCAACCTTTCTTCGTGCTCCTGTGGCCATGGATGGACTTCTCCACCATGCCTTTCCCATTCTGGTGGGCTTAGATCTTCTAAAACTGTGAACCAAAATACAGCTTTCCTCCTTTTAACTTTCCTTCAGGTTTTGGTACATCTTACTGATATGTGCACTGAAGCCTAAGGCATTCCATTTCCCAAGGAAGGGCAGAGTGGAACTAACCTCACGACCTTACACTGTCTGCATTTAGGATGCCTTGGGTGAGAAGTACCATGGGGGATTTCTCCCAGGAAGACTTGTACTGACTGGATGAGGCAGGGCAGGGGATATGGAGCTCAGGCTGGTGAAAGCTCACTCTTGTCCTCCCATCAGACTCAAGAGGTTCAGATTCCAGCTCCGGTCCTGGGGTTGTCTGAACTCTTCTGGGTCGGCTTCAAAACAAAGATGGTGAGGACCTGCTGTAGATGTCACTGAAATGCTGAGGGAAACCAAAGAGTTCCATAAGTTCCTCAACAGAAAGCCATTGCAGAAGTCTGGCCTCCAGCATCACCATCTCTCAGGGTATGAAAGAGCCTCATTCTGAGTCCCTAATGCCCCTTTGGCTCCAGCCAGGGCCCACGCTTCATTAAGCCCTGTGAACCGTGCCAATGTGTCTGGGGCTTTATGAGGTACATGAAAGGGGTCCCGGAAGTGACGATTGGGTCTGTCCTGGCTCAGGCTGATGTTTGCCCCCCAGACCTGTGTGGTGAGACCACAGCTCCAGCTCCCTCACCTTGCCGCAGGCCTGGCTGCTCTCAAGGGCCTGGGCATTGATCTCTCCCCCAAGGTTTGGAACGAGGCTCAGCCTTATCCTCAGGCCTCTTGAGGCTACTCAGTCAGCCTCACACTTCCACAGGTTTATTCCTGGTGGTAACCAGCCTCACAAAGTAGGAAAGTATGAATTTGGGGCTTTGTGGTCAGTTTTATGTAACAGTGTTTCAATACATAAGATGTCAGCATTGAGCTTTCTATGCTTTCCAAACGGGTGTCTGTAGTTTGATTTTTAATGTGCTCCTGAACAAGGCCTTCTGCCAGCTCTGTCCAAATCTGGTTACGAGGCGCTCCTGTACCTGGAAAGGGTCCCTTGAGAAAGCACTTCAAGTCATTTATCCAGCACTGGCTGTGCTGGCTTTTGGCTCGGACGGTCAACTTTCCACCAGCCCCGCCACACGGCAGAGCACATCCTCCTGGAGAGGGTGCGGCGAGGCAGTTGGAGAAGCAGGTTGCAGGAGTTATGGCTGGAAAGCCCATGTTATTAGTGGGTCCTGGGTGAGGCAGAGATTTGAGTACAGTAGCTTCGTTTCAGCCTCCAAGGTGGGCCGCAAGTCTGTAGTCTAGAAGGCTAGCGGCTCCCATTTGGCTGAGGCTGCATCCTGAGCATCTCTGGGTGGACAACACTTCATCTGGTGTGTGAATTTAGAAATTGAGTCTGGAAGGGGGACCATGTTTGATGAGATGCAACATTTGAACCTTAGCTTGAAAGCTGCCAAAAATACACCAGCGAGGAGGAGCACTGAGCCAGGAGTCTCTGTGTCTCATGACCACCCACATTCCACTGTACCTGTTATTTAAGTCATAAGTCCGATTAATTGAAAAGAAAGGGAAAATCAGAGTCCCAGCAGAGGGGAGAATGTTGTATCCTCATCAGGTGAGTCAATGTTGGTTGCTAAGTCAGTGTCAAGGAACACATATGGAATTTAGAAGCCATGCCTCAATTTTCTATTTGGAACCTTAGGTCATCTCCCTGGCATCTTCACTCTGAAAGAACATCTTGGTCAATTCAGTGTGTCTGTAGTGACTCCTGGCACATGGTAAAGGAACCACTGCATGGTACACACTTGCTTAGCCATTAGATTTAGATTTCTTTTTTTCCCTCAAGAGAATTATCATGAGGTTCATTAGTTACATTTCTTACTGAAATGATCAAATACTGGACAAAAAGCAACTTAAGGGAAGAAGGGTTTGTTCTGGCTTGAGGTTTGAGGGGATACAGTCTATGATGACAGGAGGGCATGGTGGCAGGAATAGCTTATGGTTGCGGTGGCTGGAGTGTGAGGATGCCTATTCATCTTGGTAGACCAGAAAGCTGAGAGCAAACAGGAAGTAGGGCAGACAAAAACCTAGACCCTCCTCTAGTGACTGACTTTCTTCCATCAGGCATCACCTCCTAATAATTCTACAACCAGCTGTCAAACAAATATCAACACTGGGGAACATTTCATGATCAACAACAATGAAAGGATAATTCTGTGACTCTTACTTTGACCATGTTTTGGAAAAAAGTTACCCCACATCATCCAGGGCTCTGTGAAGCCTCCGAGCACTTTGACAATATTCCCTGCCCCAGTGGACTTCTTAGAGACTTCTGCCTTGCCATGGACTCTCATCCATACCTCTATTCACATTGTATATTCCCTTAGGACAATATAGTCAAGTAATAGGTAACTAATTTTAAAGACTCATACAACAAACTATGTTAAGACCAAATTTAACTCGCTAAGCTGTGTTGAAAATCCAAAAGTGAAATACATAAATATTCATAGATTCGGTGATGACTCCTACAGGCTTACCATAAGGCTTGTTGTATTTTGAATGTGAAGTGTTCCCATGGGTCCATATGTTTGAACACTTGGTTCCTAGCACTGACACCATTTTAAGAGTTGTGGAACCTTTCTGAGATGGAGCCTCATTGGAGGAAGTGGGTCTCTTGGTGTGCCTGGAGCTTTTGCAGCCCAGTCCCCCTTGCCATAGGTTCTTTGCTTCCTGGCTGCAGGTGCAACACCAGATGCTTCCTGCTCCTGCTGCCATGTTTTTACCACTAAGACACAGTGTATCTATTGAAACCTCCGGCCAAAATAAGCACCTTCCCCTTTATGTTGCTTCTTCTCAGGTGTTTGGTCACGGCAAGTAACTAAGACAGGATTCATAGGATACACAGCAGAGGGAGATGCTGTTGCTTGTGAATTTGTCTGCTGTGCAAAATTACCTCTCAAAAATTACATCTATGAAACGTGTGGTGACCAGTGTCTTTAATCCCAGTGCTCAGGAGGCAGAGGCAGATGCATCCCCGAGTTTGAGGCCAGCGTGGTCTCCATAGTGATCCCAGGACAGCCAGGGCTACGAAATGAAAGCCTATCTCAAAAAATTTTATGTTTATCATTTCATTGTCATTCTTTTTGACCTTAAGAAATCAGGACCAGATCTGAGGTTTTTGTTTTGTTTTGTTTTGTTTGAGGCAGGGTCTCATGTAGCTTAGGCTATAAGACCTCTTGACATAGCTTGTGATACCCCTGCCTCCACCGCCCATGTGCTAGGGTTGCGAGCTGTCATTTATCTTCAAGGCCGGAGCACAGAATGGTTCTCTGGTCTTCTAGACTTCCTACTTTCCTCCTCAAGGGGTTTTCTGTTGCTGTTGTGTGTGTGTGTGTGTGTGTGTCAGATGACACTGAATCAGGCTGGAAGCTTACATGTGCCTACAGGAAGCATTCTTAGCTTCCTAAACTCTAAGCGTGCTGCACCAAGCTGGGCACTGTGCTGGGCACTCTTCATTCGGCATCTCTTTCCTCTACAGGGTCAGCCTCATTGTTCTAAGAAGGCATCTCTCTTGGTTATGATTTGGGACGTGACCTCATTAATTTCAGGGTTGTTTTGGTTCCAAGTTAGGCCTATATAGTTGTCCTTTTCAAATATAAGTGAATGGAAGCCAGAGGGAATGGCAGTCATCCCAGCCCATGGCAGGAAAGTTGCCAAGAGTTCAAGGCCAGCCTGAACTACATTCTGAGCTCTAGGCCAGCTTGGGCTACAGTATGAGACTGTCTCAAAACAAAACCAAAACCAGTGGATGGATTCAGTAAAAATCAGATTGAGGTGTGGTGGAGGAAAAAGTGCTGAGCTCAAGGCTGATTCTTAACTCCAAAAGCAGCTGCCAGCGATGGATTTGCATTGTGGAGGCATTTGATTAACATGGGTAGTTTGAAAGGTATTCACAGTGACCCTTAGAGGCTATAGGTTAAGTGCCACTTGTACCTTAACTTTCTCAGAGGCGAGATGTGTTCTATGATTCTATGTGCTGTGCAGCTGGATGTTAGGCTGACAAGCGTCTAACATAGACACTGAGTGACAGAGGGTTTGGAGAGGCTGCGGGGCCACGAGGAACTGCAGCTGACTCGTACGTAACAGCTCAACTAACTCTCTTCTCTCAAACATTACATCCCCAACCAGTTCCCCTCCCTTCACTCCTAGTCCCTTCCCCTCCCCCAGATCCACTCCTCCTCTATTTCCCTTAAAAAAAAAAAAAAAAAAAAAAAAGCAGAGCAGACTTTCCAGGGATATTAACAAGTTACAAGACTAGGCACAAACCCTTATTTAAAGGCTGAAGGAGGCAAGCTAGTAGGAGGAGAAGGGTCCCAAGTACAGACAAAAAGAGATACCCCTAACTCCCACTGTTGGGAGTCCCACAAGAACACCAAGCAAAACAGCCATAACATATATGCAGAGGACATAGCTCAGACCCACACAGGGTCTGTGTCTGTTGCTTCAGTCTCTGTGAGCCCCTATGAGCCCTGCTTAGTTGATTCAGTGGGCCATGTTCTTATGGTGCACTCGACCCCGAGCTCAAATCTTTCTACTCTGCGTGTAGGAAGCAGGTCTCAGCCCCTCTTATATTTTTGGTTGTGAGCCTAGCCTTTAACGGCTGAGCCATCTCTCCAGCCCTCAGCCCCTCTTAATGGCAGCTTGTACCAATGTGCTGGGTGACGAATATCCATGGTAGAGTTCAGAAATATCCCTCTCTGTAAGTCCATATGGTGACTGGTTTTGAATTACCATTTTTCTCTAAGTGATAGCTACCAGACAACAACCAAATATTTCTATCTTTTTCAGTCTGTATTTTCTGCCAGTTTCTAATTATACTGGATATCAATATCAGTATCAAACATATAAATGATGTCTTGGCTAGTTTTATGTCAACTTGACACACAAGCTAGAGTCAGAAGAGAGGAGGCAGACTCAAATGAGACAATGCCTCCATAGGATCTGGCTGTAGGCCAGCCCATAGGCCATTTTCTTTAATTGGTGATTGATGTGGAAGGGCCCAGCCCATTGTGAGTGGTACCACCCTGTGCCTAGTAGTCCTGGGTTATATAAGAAAGCAGGCTAAGGGCTTGGAGAGAAGCCTCAGCAGTTAAGAGCATTGACTGCTCTTCCAAAGGACCCAGGTTCAAATCCCAGCACCCACAAGACAGTTCACAGCTGTCTGTAACTGCCGGGTGTGGTGGTGCATGCCTTTAATCCCAGCACTTGGGAGGCAGAGGCAGTCAGATCTCTGTGAGTTCAAGGTCAGCCTGGTCTACAAAGTGAGTCCAGGACAGCCATGGATACACAGAGAAACCCTGTCTTAAAAAAAAAAGAAAGCAGTCTGAGTAAGCCATGAGGATCAAGCTAGTAAGCAGCGCCCCTCCATGGCCTCTGCAGCAGCCCCTGCCTCCAGGTTCCTGCCCTGCTTGAGTTCCTGTCCTGACTTCCTCCGGTGATGAACAGTGATGTGGAGGTGTGAGCCCAATAAACACTTTTCTCCAAAGCTGCTTTGGTTATGGTGTCTCATCACAACAATAGCAACCTTAACGAAGACAAATGATATCTATAAATTAACATTTGATAATTTCTTATTTTATGGATAAAGGTGAATTGTTCAACTACAAGTATAGAAAAACTGAAGGCTGGTCCACAGAGCTTATGACTCTCCCTCTCTCCCCACCCTTCCCCTCTCTCCTCTTTCTCCTCTTACTCTTCCTCCAGTCCTTTCCTGCCACTCCACTTTCCCTTTACTCGATTACCCCCCATCTTCCCTTCCTTTCTCCCTTTCTCTATTTTAAAACGTTTTCTTTTTTTTTCTTCTAGTTTTGAGGGTCTTAGATAAAAGCCCAGGCTGTTCTTGAGCTCACGGTATTATAAAGGCTAGTTGCCATGTCTCAGCTTCCCAGGTGCTGGGTGGGATTACATTACCAACAACCCAGGCTGAATTGTTCTTCCCCTGGGTATTGTATTATGTATTCTCAGTACTCTAGTGTTCTGCTACATAGCTTCATTTGAAGTATCAGACAATCTCTCTTTATCTCTATAGTGCTGGTTCTCAGTTAAAAAGTTGATTGCATGTGATTGCAGGTGCCCGAGGAAGCCAGAGGTGTGGGATCCCCTGGAGCTGGAATTATAGGCAAATGGTTATGAGCTGCCTGATGTTGGTGCTGGGAACCGATCTGGGTCCCCTGGAAGAACAGCAAGCTCTTAGCCGCTGAGCCATCTCTCTGGCTCCATCATTGACAATTTTTATGAAACAATATAATGGAGGACCCTAGTGCTAAGTGAAATGAATGCAGGTTGGATATTTTCCATCACGCTTCTGTAATGGGATAAATACACTTTCCACTTATAAAGATGCTGATTTTAGTTTTTAAAAAGGCTTTGAACCCAAAATCATTCCAAGCATCTCATTATCCAAATACTCTATAGTCAAAATGTAAAAGAGCTATCTGCCAGTGAGATTGACCGCAAGGTATTTATGATCATGATGCCAGAGAGGTGGGAACTGTAGGCCCTGGGGCACAGCTTTGCTTCTAACAGCTGCAGTTGCTGTTTCATAAAAATCATCAGTGTCTCAGGATGTCATTAACCTTTGACCTCATCTGATGGATTGGAAAGTTAATTTAGATTTTAATCAGAGAATTATCTGCAAGTAGCTAAAATATTAAATGATTCATCAGAGATTCTGCAATTGCTTGTTTTCCATCCCTCATCTCTGTTCCCATAACAATTATTCTGAACTCTTAGATATCTATCTTTTGGGAGAAAACCTGTAACCAAGTGACCTTGTCAATCTTTTAATTATTTTATTCATGATTTATTAGTTTATTATTTTATTCATTGATTTCGGCTGGAGAGATGGCTCAGTGGTTAAGAGCACTGGCTGCTCTTCTAAAGGACCCAGGTTCAAATACCAACACCCATGTCACAGTTCACAGCTGTCTGTAAATGCAGGGTGTGGTGGCACACGCCTTTAATCCCAGCACTAGGGAGGCAGAGGCAGGTAGATCTCTGTGAGTTCAAGGTCAGCCTGGTCTACAAAGTGAGTCCAGGATAGCCATGGATACACAGAGAAATCCTGTCTCGAAAAAACAAAAAACAAAAAAAACCCATAATTTATTTATTCCTATTTCTCAGTTTTCAAACATCCAATCCTTTCACTGGTTTCGATTCCCACCAAGAAAGTTGTTTGAATGTGGAATGTCCTCACAGGCTCATGTGTGAACACTTGGTCCTCAGCTGGTGGCACTGTCTTGGAAGCTTCTGGAACCTTTATGAGGTGAAGCTTTGCTGAAGGAAGTGGGTCACTGGGGGCAGGCCTTCAGGTCTCATAGCCTGGTTCCACTTGTGTCTGCTGTGGGCTTCCCGACTGCCAATACGATGTGACTGGCAGCTTCATGCTCATGCCTTTGCCACCAAGATGGTCTGCATCCTTGCTTCAATCATGAGCGGAAATAAACCCTTCCTTCTTAAGCTGCATTTGCCAGGCATTTTCTGACTACTGTGAGGAGAGTAACCAACAGTAGTAGGCTGCCGTGGCTTTTCCTGTTGTCCGTTTGTTTTCCTGTCCCTGGAAGATATTACTCCAGGGATGACTTCATTCCTCCATTGGTCTAGTGCTCTAAGATCACATCAAGAAGTCTTCTCATATAGTCTTGAAGCTTTATGTGAGCTCATGTGTACATTTGCCTGTACTGGTGAGTCTGCCAGGCATGTTAAGACCTCTGCTCTCGTTCCCACTTAAGGGAGGGGAAAGATCTGAAGGAAGCAGTACCTGTCCACCATTCACAGTGTCGTTTCCTTCCCCCTGTGCACCATGGGAACCTACTAGTTCAGTTTCTCTAGAAGAGCCTGCCATGGGGCAGAATCAGGGTCAGGGTCTCAGAGAGACTTTCAGGGAGGCCTTTGCTATCACGGGTGCCTTGAATTCTAGGATTTCTGTGGCTTGCCTCTCAAAGCCATAGCTCTTCTTTGTTTCCTATCTTGACAATTCTGAGTTTGTCCTTCCACCTCCAAGCTAAATTTTTTTACAGTTTTCCTGTCCCTCCAGAGGTGACTAGGAGATTCAAGGATATGGAAATTATGTCACTCTTCATTTAAAAATATTTATTTAAAAATTATTTATGTATATTTGTGTATGTCTGTGTATATATGAATATTTGTGCATGTGCCTATGGAAGCCAGAACAGGCATCAGACCCTCTGGAATTGAAGTTATAGGCAGCTGTGAACTACCTGATATGGATTCTGGGAACTAGGGTCCTTTGCAAGAGCAGAAAGTACTCTTAAGCCACCTCTCCAGATCTCCTATTTCCTATTTTTCTTGTTTTGAGAAGGGACTGGAAGTCCCTTTGCTGTTAATACATGGGACTGGCTCTCCCCCCCTTTCTCTCTCTCCCTCTCTCCTCTCTCTCTCTTCTCTGTGTGTGTTTGAATGTGTGTTATATAGTGTAGAGAGCTGCGATGTGCCGCGCCTTAAAGATGACGCCGGTTTCCGCCTTCCACCAGCCCGACGGTGAGCGCTCTCAGTGGTAAACAAGTCCATATTTGGCAAAGACCGCTGATCTGGCTTGCTTCCGCATACGTGGGCCTCTAAGATAGCACCACGTGGCTTTACTTGATTGGCTGTTCATATAGTATTTAGCCTGTGGGTTGGGTCTGCCCAGGCATTCGGAAGACTGTTTTCAAGGGACCTGAATAAACTGCTGGAGAAGAGCTTTTGCGAGTTGCGTCATCCTTGCTGGTCGAGGGGGACGCTACAATATAGCACACAAGTAAGTGCAGGTGTTTGTACCTAGGCAGAGGCCAGAAGAGTCCAACATACCTGTGCAGGCCAGAGGAGGATATCTGGTATCTTGTTCTATCAGACTCTGTCGTATTCAGGTAGGGCTTCTCACTGGAACCCAAGTTAGGCTGATGGCCAGCAAGCCCTATGGACTCCCCCGTGTCTGTCCCTCACAATGCTGGGCTTACAGGAGTGTGTAACCAAATTTGGCTCTTTATTTGAGTGGTGGGGACTTAAACTCAGGTCCTCAAGCTTGCACAGTGAGCATCTGCAGTGGAGGATTGGATTTCTTTGGAAACACAGTTGCGTTGAATGAATATGTAAGGGGTGAGGGAATTCTTTGTCTACCACTGAAGAACAGACTCATGAGAGGGGCGTGCAAATCAGCCTAATGACTGGCACCTGTGGGGAGAACCTGGGAGATCACGTGACCCTGGTCAACAGGTGTACCTTGTGGGGGAGGGGCATAAGGCTGGCCAATGCGAAAGCATCCTGGTGCTAATTAGAGGTAGAATGATGAGGAAGATGCTAGAGAGATTGCTGCCTAGACTGAGCTGAGGCCTGGTGAAGCCTGGGTATGGAGCTGTAAAAGCCACAGCACGTAGGCCAGCTGTACAAAGCAAAGCCTGCCCCGTGGAGATTTGGAGAGGCTGGATGGGCAGAAGCCAGGGAGGCTGCATGTGGCACTGGACCTGACAAGACGAGGTTCAGAAAAACCAGATGGACTTAAGAGCCAGCGGCCCCAACTCAGCTTCTGCTGACTGCCGTGTTCCTGCAGACAGGTTGCAATGGTTCCCGTGTTCCCTTTGGTACTGGCTGATTTGTACGGACTGCTGACCAGTTGCCCCTAAGGACCTGCATCTGAGGATGTCTTCATCTTGATATATCTTTTATAATGTGCCTTGCTTGGGTTGGTAGTTTGGAAGATGTTTGGAGATATTAATAAATTGTTTATAAGGTACGCTTCAAGTATCCTTACTTTTCTGGTCAGCATATTTGTGTGACTGTTGGGGTGTTCACCCTGGGGGTTCACATAATTCCTTTGCGTTTCAATAAGAGCTCTTTGTAGGAAAGAACAGAGGTCAATTCTCATTCATTTGAGGTCACGTACTCCACAGACAAGTTTGGCATTGGGGTCTGAGAGATGGCACAGGTTGGGGCATTCCAAAAGCCTAAGGAACAGGACTAGGGAGGGGGTTGTTGCTTGTAGCTCTGAGAGTATCCCTTCCAGCTCATTTGTCTCTTTAACCAAAGCCATATTCAGAGTGCAGAAAGTCAGGATGTCCAAGTTGGGATCATGTGTTCTGTGCCTAAACAGTTCTGGGCCAAAAGAAAGGGCAAAGAGTACATAGAGAGCAAAGCAAGGACAGTGTTTGCTCAGTTGATAATTTTATAGCATTGTAGAGGTGAATGGATTCCAAGCTCTGCCTCACCCCTTTTATTTTAGACAGACAGAGAGAGAGAGAGAGAGAGAGAGAGAGAGAGAGAGAGAGATTTTAAGCAAAAATTCTCCCTGGGCTGTGCCAGGGCCTCTGGCAGGCCTCTTTTTATGACAACGTGGTATGCCTGGCTGGTACAGGCTGTACACATTAGCGGAGAAACACTTGCCACCTGAATCCTCTTTGGGGAAACATCTATGAAATGCTTTTCATAGTATGTTTTGGGCCAGCACTAAGCAATCTCTCTAGGAAGAAAATGCTCCCTCAGTCCCCTGCCCAGTCTTTCTTATTCCACTTAAGTCTGAATAATTTCTAAGAAAAATACCTGGAATATTCATTTTTTTCCTAGTGGAGAAATATTTAGTTTTGTAGTGTAGGTTCCTGTGAGGACATGGGGTTGGTCATACGTCTCAAATGTGCAGGGTGGTCAGAGTGATTGAAAGTGTGTAGCTTTGGAGGTCAGCTCCCAAGCACTAGAGAGTGGGAGAACAGTCAAAGAATGTTTTCCTAAGTCCTTCTCTTCAAGATCAAGTTGTAATCTTCCCAGCCAAGCACCCATCTAAAACAACATCCATATTTTAGTCTCAGGGGCAAACAGCCTTAAAAGCTTGCATATTGTCAGGGTAATTAAATCAAGACTTTGGCACCACACAAAGAGATTTCCCAGAAATCTTGGGCCCCAAAGAGGACTCGTGTCAAACAGAATTGGTTCAGCTTGCTCAAGAAAAGGAAAATTACAGTAATACTTACAAGTGGGATCAGCACAAATCTAGTGTTTTCTTAGAGTGATCGGGTCTCTGGCTTTGCCAGGAGAGTGGTTTGTATAAATAATGTGCAGTTAATGTGGATTTTTTGATATTTGGATAAAATGACCCCCAGGAACACTGCTTCCTCCTGGAAGTCCTTTCAGGTACCATTTCTGCAGATGGGTCAACCATGAAATATGAGCTTAAAAGGGAACAGGTGTGTACTAGGTGTGTACTTGGCCCTTTTATAAATCTCACCAACCAAATGCATGCACTTCTGTTCTCTTTGAAACGTGAATAAAAGTCTTATATTTGAAGTGCTGCTGAGGTCAAGGCCTGGGGATTGTAACGCAGGCAGACCATAATGGTGTGCAAGAGCCTTGGTGTTTAGCAGGTTGCAGTGAGAGTGGGGAGGAAGGTCAAAGTGCCAGTCATTTTCCTACAGCTCGACATGGAAAGAAAGATGAGGAGCAAGGACTGGCCTCAGGAAGGATGCATGGGGAAGGGTGGGGGGGAGTGTGCTCTAAATTAGGACCCTGAAGCCCTAATTCTGAGAAGACAGGTGCTACTGAGACAACATGGCTTAAAGCGGTGGACTGAGTTCAGCAAGCAGATGGCCAGGGAGACAGCCCAGTTAGAAAAGTGGACGTCTTAACTATAACCAGACAGGAAGTGATTTTGTTGTTGCTATTGCTGGTTTTAAAGGCTAATGGCAGTTCAGTGCAGAGGGGATTGTTGAGGCATCCATAAGCTCAGTGGCCCCAAAGTGGGGATAATTAACTAGGGTTGCAACCAGTTGTTGCCTAATCTGGCCCTACCATGGTATGAGAAGCCTAACTGGGAAATTGTCCTATTTCAGCAATACAGTGATGTTGGTCCAGTGAGAGGGCTTGATGGGTAATTGCCACCAAGCCTGATGCCCTAAGTTCAACCCCTGAGTTCTACATGGGCGCGTGAAATTTGTGCCCCAGCACTGCCATGGCTTCAACATGCCACACTTTGCAGTTCAGTTCAGACGAGATCTCTTGAGCACCTCCGATTTTTTAATTAACCCCACTGCTTATATCAATGTATAATAATAAATTCCTTGTGAAACATCTCAGGCAGGCCATTAGTTGCTTTAAAGTACAATTTAATGCCATGCTTCATGGCAGGAAGTGAGTAAGATCATGAAGACCTTTATTGCTGAAAACCACACTTAATATTTTTATGGCCCAGTTGGCCTGACAAAGTATTCTCTGTGAGTCATTACTTCAAAGTGAGGCCTTGGGATTTATGAAAGACATAACAGAAGCCCATGCCCATGTGGAGAGGCCCATGAACTTGAACTGCTCAGGCAAGACCTCTCTAGTACAAAAGAAATGCCTAAGAGAGACACTACAAAGCAGTCTTGGAACACATTCGACCAGGTGAGCTTACTGCAAATCTTTCAGTCATGGTCATGCACATTGCACACACACACACACACACACACACACACACACACACACACGTACATATGAGTGCATACGCGTGTGTTCACGTGACTTGGAGGCCAGAGGTCAGCCTTGATGTTCCTCCTCAGGAACTATCTCACTTGTTTTTTGGGGGACCTCCCTAGCACTGGGGTACTTTAGTTGCCAAGCCTGGTTTTATACCTGGGCGCTGGAGACTGAACTCAAGTGGGTGTTTGGCAAGAACTTTACTGGCTGAAATATCTCCCCAGCTCATTGACTGTGTTTCTCATGCTTAGCTTTTGTGTGCATTTTGTTGAGTAAGATTTAGATGGTCTTGTTTCTTATAAGCTCCAGGGGGCAGAAACTTCACGGCTTGCATGGACACCGCTGGTGATGCCTCAACCTCTTCACAGACAGGAAAGTTCCCCAGCTATGTCACCTAGATCTATCACCTGTTATATGAAAGCATTTCCTCTTTTCTTCAGATTTCAAAGGAGCTGGATTCACACGTTGTCTGAGTTATCCATGAGAGGCTGGAGAGAGGGTCAGTGGTTAACAATGCTTGTTGTCCTATCACAAGACCTGAGTTCAATTATGAGACCTTGTATAGTGAGGTGGTTAAAACACAACTGCCTAAAACTCCCGCTCTGGGAGACCTGAACCCTTTTTCTGGTGTCTGTAGGTACCTACCCACATGCAATTGCGAATACCAGCATACACACAGACACATATACAAAAGTAAACTAAATCTGAAAATAGTTACTGAGCATGCCCCATGGCCAGACAGTGTTCTAGACCAGGTGACTCCGTGGGGAAAGGCAGAGGCTTGACCCACAGAACTAACATGGAGCCCAACTGTGTTCATGCCACACTCTCACTTGTGAGCTGACCTGCCAGCCTCTCTGTTGCTCATCTAGAACTTTCCAAGCTTCCCAGAGCAAGCCATCTGGCTTTCATCTACTCTTGACCACATTTAAGTCTCTTCTTCCTCATGCTTGTTGTCCTAAAGGTGTGCACAGTTTTTTTTTTTTTGTTTTTCTTCCTCCTATTTTCTAAAAGAGAAAAAGTGAAAGATCACAAAGGCATCGCAACCCCCCCCCCCCCCACACAGATACCTGGGATTGCAAACCCACACACACACACACACACACACACACACACACACACACACACAGATACCTGGGATCTCAAACCCACCCACACACACACAGATACCTGAGATCGCAAACCCACACACACACACAGATACCTGGGATCTCAACCCCCCCCCCACACACAGATACCTGGGATCGCAAACCCACACACACACACACACAC
>CAJQZJ010031946.1:8043462-8059232 GCA_907164525.1 Lophiomys imhausi
CCCCCCCCCACACACACACAGATACCTGGGATCGCAAACCCACACACACACACAGATACCTGGGATCTCAAACCCACACACACACACAGATACCTGGGATCTCAAACCCACACACACACAGATACCTGGGATTGACCACCTTACCTCTTTTACAGTAAGAGATGTTTTGGGTTGTATCTTATTATGTATCTCAGTCTGGCTTCCACTTATGAGTTGCCTTCAACAGCCTCCCCAGTGCTGGGATTACTGGTGTGTGCCACATGAGATAAAAAACGTGTGGCAACAAGTGCTGGACTCAGGTACTCATAGAACAGGCATTTAGGATTGTGCGTTCATTTGTAGAAATGTCAGCTCAGTACAAAAGTCCAAGAGATGGGGTTACTTGCATTGAAATATTGGCATGAGTGCTTCTCGTCTTATATTCAATGGAGATCTTCAGGTACAACTACCTTAGTTACTTTTCTTGTTGCTAGGACCAAAGCTCTGACAAGAAGCAATGAAGGGAGGAGGGGCTTCTTTTGGCTTATAGTTTAAGACAGGGTTCCAACCTTCGTGATGGGTGTCCCAGTGTGCTTTCTGCTGGTGTGATAAATACCATGACCAAAAGCAACTTGAGGAGGAAAGGGTTTGTTTAACTTACATGTCCCGATAACAGTGCATCACTGAGGAAGCCAGGGCAGGAGCTCAAGCAGGTCAAGAACCTGGGGGTAGAAATTAAAGCAGAGATCATGGAGGAATACTACTTACTGACTTGCTGTCTATGGTTTGCTCCTTTACCTTTCTCACCCCAGGACCATGTGTCTGGGGTGGTACTACCCAAAGTGGGCTGGGCCCTCCCACATCAATCATCAAACAAGATAATTCCTCACAGAACTGCCTGTAGACCAGACTGATGGAGGTGTTTTCTCAGTTGGCATTCCCTCTTCCCAGAAGACCCTAGCTTGTGTCTATCTGATAGACAATCATCCAACATAGTGGAGAAGACATGTGTCAGGATGAAGAAGCTGATCACTTTCAGGAAGCAGAGAGCAGGTAGAAAGTAGGGCCAAGCCATAAAACTTCAAGGCTCACCCGCAGTGACCCACTTCCTTAGCAAGGCTCTACCTCCTACAGGTTCCAAAACCTTCCAAAATAGTGCTGCAGGTTAGGCTACCAGGTGTTCAAACACACGAGTCCATGGGGACGTTTCACATTCAGATTGCCACAAGCACGAAGTCTGATGACTAACACCAACAGAAATCAACAGCACCCACTGGGTGCTTCACTGTATTCGCGCACTCAAGAGAGAGAGTGGTTTTTGTGGAATTTCTCCAAGCACTGCACAGGGTACAGATGAATAACTTGCTGTAGTTCTTCTTGCAAAGTCCTCTCATTCGGTGCCCACTTGAGGGTCTTTACCATCCAGCCACAAAAGCTTGTCTGTGTACCCATGAGCACAACCGAGCAATGGCACTTCTGTTATCTAGAAAATATTTGGGTATGGGTTTGGCGGTTGGACTCCCCTGGTTTCAAAGGCTCTTGTGAACTTGGACTTGACCGCAGATGATTAAAAACACACACACTCCCGTAACACACATACACACTCCATTGGCTAAAATAATTAAAAGATATTGTAAATAAGTCAAGTTTGACAGTGATTGCTCCTAAGAGGGGACAACAGCAAGTCATGTCTAGGCACTGCCCCAATCTCCCCACATTCATGTATCCCAGAAATTTCTTAAGAAACCTTTTCCACTCATTTGAGCCTCTGGCCACCTCTTTCAGAGATCCCCTGTGTCTGACTTCAGCTGTGAGAAGTGGCCTCCCTCAATAGTGTCGCAGGACAGGCTTTGTCCTGCCTGGACTGGGGCCTTTGGGAAGGCTGGCTGATTGCCACTGCAGCCTATCAGCCCTGAGCTTTAGTTCAGGACCAGACATGTTTGGTCTGTTCCTCCCCCTTGCCCAAGTGGCAGCTGCTAGCAGCCAGAGTCCTGATTGCAAGTCCTTGTTTGATTGCAGGCCAAGTGTTCTAAACAGCAGGCCTTTCACAGCTGGGAAAACCCCAGCCCGACCTGCTGGGCATGCCACACAGCCACATGTGGCTCCCCTCCTGTCAACAGAACTGATAACCAAATGGGGATGCTTGGCTGTCTGTCCCAAGTGGCCTTGCCAGCCCGCTACCCTCCAATATTCCAGTTAATAGGTAATGGTGCCCTGACCAGAAGGCAGGAGTTGAGGGTTTGTTTACCACATAGTTAAGGGGCAAATACAACTTAATCACAAGGAAAACAGCTTTTATGAGAACCATGGCCAGCCGACAGCCCTATTAAACAGTCCAGAAAGCTGAAACCTAGACTTCCCTCTGATCTTGAGCCTGCCATAGGAGAGGCGGGCAGGGACAGGTGGATCGGTGTAGAAGGAATATCTTGTGCGTTGTATGTAAACAAGACAAAACAAAACAAAACCCTATGACTTATAGGAAAGGGTAGAATAGTAGGTGGAACATTCCGTAGGCAGAGAGGATTCTGGGAGAGTGTCAGACATGGGAGAGTCGCTGGGAATGTGGAGGAGGATACAAACCATGGTACCTGAGCAGAGGTAACCAGCCACATGGTAGAACTTAGACTAGAATAAATGGTTTAATTAAGTTACAAACCAATCAGGGAACAAGCCTAGCTGTATGGCCTAGGTATTTGTAAATATATTTTGAGTCCGAGTCTTATTCCTGAATGCTTGGGACCAGGAGAAAAACATGAGGTTTACAGAGTGGCCTGTGGTCTTGCTTTTTGGCCATTTACATCTGCTGGGATAAGTAGACACATGGTGAAGCCCCATTGTGCTCATGTGAGCCTGCTGGGCTGGGCTGCAGGTGAGTGTGTAGATGAACCCAAGATGAGGAAGGGTCTTCTGACTCTCAGTGAACTCTGCTTTGTGCCTCTGCAGCCTGTCAGCCCTGAGCTTAGTGCAGGGTCCCTGTGGAAGATCCCTGTGGAACTCCTTCACACAGGAGAAAAGCCAACTGCATGCCCTTTGGCAGCTTTGGAAGGTTGCACGTTTTAAGTGTTTAAAGTAGCTCTTGAGTCTAGATCAGATACATCGGAGAGGAGATCGGATCTGAATGTCTGAATTCATAAAGTATGGCATGAATCCCAGTGATGTCTCGTACATCAAAGCTTCGGTAGTGGGATGTGGTAGTATGAACATGTAATCCCAGCACTTGGGAGGCTGAGGCAGGAGGATCAAAGGTTCAAGGACAGCTTGGGTTACATAGTGAGAACATGTCTTAAAATAAAACCCAACAACTGAAAAACCAGCAATAACATCCCTCCCCCCCAGGAAGGACTCCTAAGGTTGGGCAGTGACCTCTCAGAGACACAACCGAGAGGCCTTTGAGCTGAAAATTGGGAGTGAGCATTGTACTGGGGAATTTTGATTTTTTTAAAGGTTGGTATATATTTTATTCAGCACATTTTAAGATGTTGAATATTTATCAATAGAAATTAAATCTGCCCCTCAGATTTAGAATTGAATCCATGAAGATGTAACATAAATGTTCAGAAGGAAACTTTAAACTCATCAAGATAGATAGGCAATACAATATTATTATTAGTTGCCAAACACATGCAGACTGGACATTGGGAATGTATGTCACACCTTATAATTTTCATAATTATTTCCTAATTGTTTTTATTGGACTAAAAGTGGGAGATATTGGGAGTGGGGAAGATACATCTTAAACTAAAACAAAATTCTAATGGCATAGGGATTGGTCACCAGAAACCAGAAGAACACGATACAAAGAAATTTAAATTAGGAATGTTAACTTTTCCCTTTTTCTATGTATGTATAAAGATTGAAAATAATTGCATAAAAGTATAAACATATAAAAAAAGATACCTAGGAGAACTCACACAATAAGTAGAGAATTAGCTAATTATATTATTATTTGTAATAATCTGAGACAAAGGATGCATGGAATGCTACGATTGTAGAACAAGATGAAGGGCCCAAGAACCTCAATAGCCACAGGATTAGAAGGTTCTGGTAGAAGCTCTGGTCAACTTGAAGGAAAATGTGAATCTTAAGTTCTTGAATTGCTGGCCTAGAACCCGCAGCCTGAAATCCAGGGAATTTCTATGCGTGTGTTGAACCTGATTATCTC
Organism: Lophiomys imhausi; assembly: GCA_907164525.1. Taxonomy (NCBI): domain Eukaryota; kingdom Metazoa; phylum Chordata; class Mammalia; order Rodentia; family Muridae; genus Lophiomys; species Lophiomys imhausi. The sequence continues at coordinate 8,047,604 of CAJQZJ010031946.1, forward strand.
TGCAAATCAAACAGTTTTATAAAGTAGCTTGCCAAATTGCATCATCATTTGATTTTGAAACTTCAGAAGGTTTCTTAATTCGATTAATAGGTGTTTGTAGTTATCGAGAATAGTAGGATCCACGAACTGAAAGGGAATTCAGGGTAGATTAAATGGCTACCCTCAACTAAATTCTATTTGTTAGCTTTGGTAGGTAGAATAATACTCCAAACTTGCCCTGTGCCCTAATTCCTGGAACCTGAAGGGACTTTGCTGATGTGTCTAAGTCTGAGAACATTGAGGTGGGGAGAGAACACTCTCAATTATACAGGAAGAACAGTTTAATCCTGTGAGTTATTATAGCTAAAGAGGAAATAGGACATTGGAGGAAAGGTCAGACAGAGGTGAGGAACGGTTGGCCCTGAAGGTGTAGGAAAGAGCCATAGCCAAGAGGTGGCCTGGCCTCTACAAGCTGGAGGAGACAAGGAATCATCTCTTCCAACACTTGTGACAAGGGCCCAAGGGATTGGGCATAAATCATATTTTCTTTTTTTTCCCATTTATTTATTAATTCCAGTTACATCTTGATCTCAGCCCCCTCCCTCCTCTCCCAGTCCCATCCTCCCATCCTCTACTCCCTCTCCCACCTATCCTTCTCCTCCACTATGGGGGCCCCTACACATCATCCCCCTCAGTTCATCAGTCACATGAGGGCTAAGAAGTTCCTCTTGTTCTGGGGCTAGCCCTGGTAGCTCACTTAAGGGAAAGTGTCCCACTAAAAGGTAACAAAGTCCATCACTGAGACCACATCCTCTCCCACTTGGTGAGGGATCTGTATGAAACAAAGTTGCCTATCATCTACATTTGTATAGGTCCAGTCTCAGCTTTCTTCTTTTTTTGGTTAGCATTTCAGTCTCTGTAAGCCTCTAGGGGCCTAGGTTAGTTGTTTCTGTTGATCTTCCTGTGTTATTCTTGACCCCTCTGGGTCTCTCTATTCCTCCTCCTTGACCATGTAAATTTTCCTTTCAAGAAATAGTCTTAGACAAACTATCATGTTTTGGTAGGGACTGAGTGCCTCAGCATGGGACAGGCTGTTACCTGCGGTCTGAGCTGCCCTATGTGAAGTGACCTTACTATCAGAGAGAAGCATCTAGAAGCCTTTCCTCATTTAAATGGAGGCTTTAAAGCAGGGAGTTTAATTTAAGTAGGGCCTGTGATATGAGGATATACAATTCAATGGTAGGTATTGTCATGTGTCAATCTGCGTCTGTGATATCCTGTAGAGTCTCCAGGTGTCAGGTGACTGAGGAGGAAATAAATATTTTACATCTGGTTTTAAGTGACTTTTCCCAGTATGCTGGCAGAGTGCCATGGCATAGCAGTTCCTGAGACTTTGAATAAGTGGATAAGAGAAGTGCTAATATCGTCCTTGAGGGCTCTCTTAGTGTGGGTTCCTATTGCTCTGAAGAGACACCATGACTGTAGCAATTCTTATAAAGGAAAACATTTAATTGAAACTTACAGTTTCAGAGGTTTAGTCCATTATTGTCATGGCAGGAAGCATAATGGCACAGGCAGACATGGTGCTGGAGAAGGAGCTGAGAGTGCTACATTAGGATTGGCAGGCGGCAGGAAGGAAGACAATGGCACACTGGCCAGGCGTGAGCTTCAGAGACCTCAAAGCCCACCCTCAGTGACACACTTCCTCCAGCAAGGCCACACCTCCTAATAGTGCTACTTCCTATGACCAGGCATTCAAACACTTAAGTCTATGGGGCTCACCCTTATTCAAACTACCACAGGGGTGGAGTGTTGGACAATGTGCTTCACCCAGTTTGGTTGGAAAGACAGATGACTTAAAGAAAATATTTGCACAAATCTGTGAAGAGAATAAGGAAGGGCCCAGGAAGCAAAGCTACTGATTTAGCCAGTGATGAAAACCATATGGAGTGATATATAGGTTTAGCTAGGTCAAGGTATAGAGAGGGTGATCTAGAAATATAGTCTAGCCCCCAGAGCACACAGTAGATTAAGTTTTTCTGTAGGACATTGTAGAGTCACTAGACACCTCTGGGCTACCATAGTCTTAGGAAAACTAAGTGGGCACCAGATGTTTACCTGCTAAGGAATCAGCACCCTACAAGTATCCTTTCTGGGGATTTGGCAGTGCTCTATTGAGGGAGGCTCATAGGATGGCAGCCAGTCTGAGAAGTCCTGATGAGCTTGCTGGAGAACGTGCAGGCTGGTAAGGGTCAGAATAAAGTGTTGATCTGGGGCCTTAGAGATAGGGGAAACTAAGGCACAGTGCAGGGAGTGAGCTGGGTGACTCAGGGTGACTGCTGTTTTCAGACTTGTAAGGAAATGTTTCTTTACCCAGACTGACTGGTTTGTAATGTTTGAGAAGCAGCTCTGGTGGGAGGGTTGTAACTGGAATCCTTGGAATAGATCCAGAGTGACCTCTGTGATGAGGGAAAGCTCTTAGCAAACAGAGGAACCAAATGATTAGAGCTGGGGCCACCTTCAACTTCCTTTTCCATCTCCCCTGATGCTAGTCTGAGAGTCTCATGAACTAAGCCATCAGGGAGGCAATGATAGAGGTGTTGGGGAATTACAGATTCCATCAAATGGGCTTTCCCTCTCAGGCAGACCTGGCGGCAAACCATTGACGTAAGAGAATCTGGAGAAGGCAGGGTGGACCTAAAGGCGTTTGGGAGGGAGATGGTGTCAGGCATGGGTGTCAGGGTCTGGTGGCAGCAAGGTTCCTTGGAATTTCCTGATTTGAATGGTAGGTGGATGGTTGGTTCTGTCACTGATTGAGCTAATGGAGACAAGAGGAAAAAGGGGTTTGGGAGGAAGAGTGTTGAGGTGTGCTGGGCATGACATGCTTTTAGCTGCATGGAAATGGTGTCCACGAAGCACCTGGAAACATGAATCATCATGAGCCAAGGATTCAAACAAGAGGCATAAGATGAAGAAGCTGATTTGGAAGTTATCAGAAAAGTTAAGTAGATAACAAGCTGAGGGTGGTGGCTCACACCTGTAATCCTAGTACTTCAGACACTGAGGCAGGAGGATGACTGCAAGTTTAAAGTCAGTCTGGACAATATAGTGAGTTTCCTCTCAGCCCGGTCTACAGAGTGAGGACCTGTCTCAAAACAACAATGACAGCAGAGTCAAACAAACAAACCAAGTCTCCAAGCGAGTAGAAATCATTGTCAAGGAGAATGAAAAAAGAAAGAAAGAATAGAAGAATAGACACTTCCACAGGGTTCTTCTCATAGTCCTTTTCAACATGACATAAGCTGGCATCATCTGGAAAGAGTGCCCGTCAGTGAGAAATGGCGCCCATCAGATTAGCCCATAGGCAATTCTGTGGGGACATTTTCTCAATGATTAATGAGGGAGGGCCTAGCTCACTGTGGTGGTGCCACCTCTGGGCAGGTGTTTTGGGAAGATATAAGAACGTGAGTCTGGAGAGTAAGCCAGGTTTTCTTCATGGTGTCTGCTTCAGTCCCTGCCCTGATGGAATTTCCTTCATGATAGACTGTAGTAAGCTCTAAGACTGAAGGAATCCCTTACTCCTTTACTGCTTTTGGTTATGGTGTTTATCACAGCAATCGGAGGCTTACTAGGACAGGTTCAAAGGCCCTCAACTGATACACACCACTTACTGTTGAGTACTTGTGGGCTTCTCAGAAACTTGGGAGCTTTCCACACATTCTTCCCTCTTGCTGTATCTTCTCAACACTTCCTGGTATGCAACACGGCAGTCGTAGGGAGCAGTGACTGACCTCCCTATGCATGGGAGGATAGGCCAGGAGTACCCCAGAGCTAGTGTCTCCTGAGTGCCCTCAGGCTCCATGAATGAATTCCTTCATCTCAGGAATTATGTATGACCCTATGTCCCAGAACCAGCTAGCAGGGCCTCCTGACCCTGGGGATACACCTTGCTGTGTGTTCTTCCTCCATCTCTTCCCATTCCCCAGCTCTTCCAGTTATGTCTGAAATGAACTACTTCCACTCAAATTGCCGCTTCGGGATCTGCTTGGAGGTGAATCTGCATTAAGCCAGGTTCCTCGTTTATCCATTTGAAATGTACAGACTGCTTCTATTTTTTTTCTCTGGTGCGGAAGACACCTGCAGAAAAAGTCCCTCATCTGTGCCTGAAAACAGGTGTAACAATAAGTGTGTTTTGTATTTACTAATCTTCCCTTTTCAGTACTTCAAAGTGTTCCTTGTGTGTTCCCTGTGGGCAAGTACAGGGCTAGCATCTAGCAGGGAAGTCAGCTGTAGGAACTGTGAAGGATATAAGATGAATTTTTCAAGACCATTCTGTTTCTAATCCCCTTTAGTGGCCTTGGCCTGTTCCCTTAAGCTTTGGAGTCCAGGCCCCTCTTGGCCAACTCTTCCTGTTCTCACCCACCTGACTTCTTCCCACACTGGCTCCTTCTTAACCAGTCAGCTGAAGGGAGAGTGGTTCCTATTACTCTATGGTGTTGTTTCTCCCAGAAATGTTAGCATTTCCAAAGGTTCACAAGCAGAAAATCCCCCCAAACGAAAGCCAGTAACGAGCCTTTGGGTGTGTGAGAACTTCTGGTCAAAGTAAATCTTAAGGGCTCTTGTTCTTCTGTGTGATTTGAAAGTGACTGATGGGGACTTTCAAGAGGAAAAATATAGAAGGTTCAGGGAACATCGGCCATTTCTGTATCAGAGATGTTTAAAAGACAAAAATAGGAAGCCAGTTAGATGACTCAGTTAATAAAGTGCCTGTTGTGTGAGCATAGGACACCAGTTCAGGCCCCCTACCTGCTGACAAAGCCAAGCAACCCTAACCCTGATTCTCTGTGACCCCTGCGTGGGGCAGGCAGAGACAGGTAGCTCTCTGGAGCTCCCTGACCAGCTACCGTAGCCAATTGGTGAGCACTGGGCTTAATGGGGACCCTGTCTCAAAAAAGATGAAGGATGATAGAGGGATACACCCAGTGTTGACAACTGGTGTGCATGTGCACGTGTGCGCGCGCGCGCGCACACACACACACACACACACAGAGAGAGAGAGAGAGAGAGAGAGAGAGAGAGAGAGAGAGAGAGAGACTGAGGCATATATAGATAGGCAGATACAGAGACAGGATAGAATCAAATTGGTAGTTTCATGTAACACATTTCAAACATTTGATACCCAGTCAGTCAAATGTGTGCATTTTCATGAAGCTTCATAGAGTAGAGAGGTCCCACCTCTGTCTGGTAGGGTGTACCTCACGATATTCTGTCAGTGTCTGAAACTGGAGGTTAGTACCAAATGCAATGTAGGGTTGCTTTCTCCCTCCCTCCCTCCCTCCCTCCCTCCCTCCCTCCCTCTTCCTTCTTCCTCTCTCTCCTTCCTCCCTCTCTCCTTCCTTCCTTCCTTCCTTTCCTTTGAGACAGGTCTCTATATAGCCTTGGGTGAACTGAAACTCACCATGTAGCCCAGGTTGGCCTTGGAACTCACATAGATCCATCTGATAGATTATTTTTTTAATTTTCTGAAAACATACATAGATTTAATGCCTTTTCGGTATTAGATAAACATTAAATGGGCACAGTGGCTGTACCTTTGGCCGTCTGAGGTGTGATGGCGAAACTACAATGGATCTCATTTCTTCCACAATTTCACAGGAGATCCGTTTCCACAGGTCTGAGCTTTGCCGTCACTCTGTCCTTTTCACTCAATGAAGAACTTTTACCTTTTCCACTAAACAAGGCCCTGCCCGCTTATCCTGGGCATGTCTGAACTGTCCATCATCACTCCTGTGATCTGGGGCCATGATTACTAAGGCAAGGGTAACTCAGAAATAGGTGCCTCACCAAGGCAGCCACAAGTGACTAGAGGCTGGGAGGACCTGCCGGTGGGCAGGCACGCTGATTAAAGGGGTGTCACCCCATGGAAGGAGAGCTCATCACAGAAACTTAACACTCATGAATTTTTTACTTCTGGAATTTTCTGCTTAATGGTTTTGGACCATGGCTCACCACTGAGGCTGGGGAGGGTGTGGCAAGGAAAGAGGTGTGTACTATGTGCAGAGCACCCTGGGGTAGGGTGCGGGATGTAGAGGAGGAAGTTGCACATTCTCACAAAGCTTCTGTATGTGAGTTTTACCTCAGATCTTAGCTGAGGTGGGCCCCAACATCTGTCTACCTGTAAGATATTGGATCTGCCGGGAATGCAAAAGTTCTGCCTGAATTAAGGAAGACACTATATACTTCCTTTTAGGAGGGCTTAAAATGGCATCTTTGGCCCTGGATTTTGAAGTTCTGTTTCTTTCAAGGGAATTGTATGTTGGATATTCGTGTGTAGTTAAGCCTAACTGGTTATGTTAAAACACAAAAGCTAGAAGACCCCTCCTTCTGCCACTTCCCTTTGAAGGCAATGGGCACAGGTTATCACATTCTCCCCAAATAGGTTTCTCTTAAAAATAAATTCCACCAAAGAATGATATTGAGCCAGCAGGGGTGGCATATGTTTATAATCCCATCACTTCAGAGATGAGTGTGAGACGATCAGAAACTCAAAGTCAACCTCAGCTCCATAGAGAGTTCAAGACCAGCCCAGGCCACATGAGCTATCTCAAAAGAGAGAAGGGCCCTGAGGAGATGGATTAGTGAGCAAAGCGCTTACCATGAAAGGCAAGGACACACACCTGAGGTTGTCACACACACACACACACACACACACACCATACAAAGTAAAAAAAGATTATGTGGTGCTGCATGCCTTTAATTCTATTAGAGACAGAGACAGGCAGATCTTTATGAGTTCAAGGCAGACCTGGTCTACTTAGAGAGCTCTAGAACATAGGGGACTACACAGTGAGACCCTGTCTAAACAAACAAACAAACAAATAAATAAACAAACAGCAAAAAGAAAAAAGGAGGAATAGAGTGATGCTGCAGGCAATACAGCAAGGTTGACTGTTTTCCTTACCCCTCTGAAAATGCGGAATGTGGAGGGCACAGACGGAAAATGGTTGTGCCTACAGCTGAGTCGAACAAACAGCTCACTTCAAACCTGAGTGGGAATTCCCTTGCCTAGGCAAGCAGGCTCCTGTGTATGCTGGGCTCGCGGAGCCTTGGTGTTCGAGGCAAACAAACTGCTCAGATCTGGAAAAAATGCTTGGTTTGTTCAGTGCCCCCCAAATGTTTCCAGCGAAGATTCACTAGCACAGTGTCTAAAGGCCAGAGAAGCAGTCTATGCTTTCTGTACTCTCAGACCTTCCTTGATCAAACTGAACCAAATCCCAAGGAAAAAGAGTAACCCCCCCAACCCAGTGACCATAATGACTATTTCCATAAAGACATCCAGATGTTTAATTTTTTCCAAAAGAAATTTTAACAAAACCAAAACAAAAGTAACTGAGGAAGGGATCAGTTTCCAATTGACTTTAACCCAAGTGAGGCTGATTGGGCCAGCCAAAACCAAAGATGCAGTTCCATGACCACTGGCCTCTGCCCTTCCCAATGCAGGTGCCTTCTGCCCCACCGTTCTGCTGGCCGGACACTCAGGATGGCTGCTCTGAATTGCAAGAAGGTTCAGATGACTGTGGGCCCCCAGCCCTCCGGGCCTGGTCTTATGTACAAGCAAGTTCTGCCACTGCTTTCCAGTGAGGAAATCCCCCCAGCTGAGACCCTGCAGATGGGAAAGCAGTCTCAGAGGGAATGGGTGTCACACAGCCACAGAGCCATTCCTTTTGTGCGTTTGAAGGGCCTCTCTGGACACAGGAGAACTCAGTAGCTTCACTGGCCAGAGCGCTAAGCAGTCCTTTAAAATAGCACTGGCCAGTCACAAAGCCACAGTTAGGAGTTGTTTATTCCTCTCTCTGAAAGCTCCAAAGCCTGAGCTTAGGAGGAGTGTCTCCTCTAGAAGTTTCCAAATGTTCTCCTGATAAAGTTCTGTGGAAACAGTGGCGGCAACAGGCTTCTCTGTGAGCAGCAGGGGGCTTGACCGCCTACCTGGGCCTTCCCACCTTGGTCAAGCACCATTGAAGTGAGGTAGGTCCCTGTTTGTGTCCATCCCATAGCTTGTTTGGTTAATGCACTGGCTCGTAACTAAAATGCTAGTTTAACTACCAGTTTGTTTTGCTGGTGTTTGGTTTATACATAAACATGAGTGGGAAGGACCGACATGTTTTTTTTAAGTACACATTTTATTTTTATTATGGCTACTTTGCTTTTTTGTTTCAAAGGGATGGCAGGGACTCAGGGCACCACAGCTGTACTCAGCCCAGCTGGAAGGCCCCGGATTTTGAACTTCAATTTCTTAAAAAAGGGTTGTGTGTTGAACATTCAAGCGTTGTTAAGCATCTCTATTTTGTTTTTCCTGAAGCTCCCTGTGGAGAAGAATCCAAGACCACCTCCAGTTCAGGCAGTTAGGAAAGGAGGGGCTGAAGCATTGGCAAGGGTGACTTAGACTAGGGTGCCTGAGTTGAGGTCTGTCTTAGTCCATTTTATATTGCTGTAACACAATGCCCTGGGCCGAGCACGTTATAAACAATAGAAACTTATTCAGCTCAGGGTGACAGTGAGAGGACAGCTTTGAGGAGCCAGTTCTCTCCTGCTATCTTGATCTCTGGGGTTGTTCAGGCTTGGTGGCAGGTGCCTTTACCTGCTGAGCCACCTCGCTGTCCTCTGAAATTCTATTTTATTTCATTTGGTTCTTTTTTTTTAGTAGAGCTGTTCATTTTTTGATGGATTTTCTTAATGTTATAATGTGATGGAGAGCTCAAGAGCTGGCTCAGGCCTCTCTCCTTATAAAGCTACCAATCTTATCATGAGGGCCTCGCCTCTAAATGCTATTCTACCGTTAACATGAACTTTGGGATTATATGTCCAGCCCATGAACTTTCATGGGGCACATGCAAACCCTGGGAGATCAGTGCCCACTAGAGCCTTCCATACCCTAATTATGCAGGAGTCACTGGAGTTGTGTGTTTGTAACTCCCGGCTTCTCCATGCTTCATGTGCTCCATGTCTGAAGTGACTAACTTGTGTGGTGTCCATCAAGGCAGAGTGGAATGTCCTCAGTTTGTGTGCAGATAAAGCAAGCACAAGATAATATTAATAATTTTTAGGTCTTCCTTGGGAACAAAACTAAAAATATATTATTTCCTAAGGTATTTTATATTTTTACAAATATCAGATACAAAAGCCTAACACAGGCAAAAATCCTTGATTTTTTGGACCTAAAACAAAATGTAAGATGTTCCTTCCTGAAGACTAGCTTTCATAGTGTCATGCAATCTTCCAAGGAAATGAAGCAACCAATTGTCCTTACTAACTATGATGCCTGTGCAATAAACAAATGACCATCATGGAATGATAACCCTAAGGGTACAGTAGTGGCATGTATGTCTTGGTGGTAACCAACAGCTCTCTAATTGGACTAAAAGCCCACAAAACAAGAGGGAAATCACGCCTGGAGCTAGAAACCTAGCCAACCACCAAAGTGACTATGTGGTGCCAACTGATACCATCTATAACACAGCTCCTGTACACAAGGCTCAGTGATCAGATTAGAAGAAAGGGTGGGACAGTTGTCAGAACTGGGAGAACAGGAAGTTTGTTGAGAGATTTTTGTCTCCTAGAAATGCCAGAAAAGCTATACCCATGAAATCTCATCAACATGGCTACTGAAACAAGCCCTGAACAATGATGACCCCAATGGACATGCTAACATGGGAAGGGGGGCGTCTCATGGAGCATCAGCTCTATACAAGGAACTATGGGAAACTAAGGAATGCTGGAGCCAGGAAAGATAGAATTCCCCAAGGCAGAGTCTCCAGATTGGTTTTTCAAAACCAAGTGATCAACCCTGAAGTCATATACGTAAAAGTTACATCCTACAGGCTGAGTAGGCTGTATGTATGTATATCTATATCTGCCAACAATTAAAGAAATTAAAGGAATATAACAACAATTTAAAAAGCAGAGATCAAGAGTTTAAGAAAGAACAAAGGGAGGGAGGGGTGCTTGGGAAAGGTTTGAGGGAGGAAAGGGAACAGGGAAATGATGTAGTTACATATTAATTGTAAATTTTTTAAAATGCAGGATGTGTTTTAGCATCATTGAATTTTTTTTAGTTTGTGTTCATTTCAATGATACATGATATATTTAAATTACTTATACGTTTAAATTATATATTATATATATTTAAGATAGAGTCTCACTATGTAGCCCTGGCTGTCCAGGAACTCCCTATATTGACCAATCTGGACTTAAACTTATAGAAATTCTGCCTTTGTCTCCTGAGTGTTGGAATTTAAAGATGTGCGCAACCATGCCTGAGTGGGTTCGAATGCTTACAGCACTTTTTTTTCTTGTGACTCTGGAGACTGAACCCACAGCCACATACCTTGCACTTGACAGACTTGTGCTGTATCATGGATACATCTCCTCCCTTGTGCCGGCTTTTATCAAATTAAAATCCAGTGTGCTCTTGAGTGAAGGTGGTTGGTCATTCTATAGCAAAACACTGTCTATGAAGGTTTGTAACCTTCATGGACATGAAAAGATTAGTAACCTTTTAGAAGATTAATTTTCCAAAATGATTTTTATCATATTTCTTAAGAGAACAGCGACTCTCATTTCCTGTGATCCAAGGGTATATATTTCTTCCTCTCCCCTCCCCTTATCTCTTTTCCTCCTTTCCCCCCTTTGTACTATTGGATTTAAATCTACTATTTTACACTTGATACTTAAAAGCATAAAAGTCATGTATTTATGGGGCAATGAGTAATGTTTCAACTCAAGTCTAGAGTGTTTCTTCTCAAAATTTTCTTTAAACCTTATTATTGTGTGTGCGTGCGTATGATATGTGTATTCATGTATGACGTGTGTGTGCATGGAGACAACTTTGTGGAGTTGGTTCTCTCCTTCTGCTTCTGTGTGTGTCCCAGGATTGAACTCAGGCTGTCAAGCTGGCTTGGCAAGTGCCTCTGCCCATTGAGCTACCTTGCTGGCCCCAAGTCTAGGCAATTTCTTGACTATAGTTTCTCTATGTGAGTCAAGGAAGGGTTTTTAAGCATGGGTGTGAAGAAGGCAAGGCTGAGAAAGGCTTTCCTAGTGAGTTCTCCATTAGAAGGAAAAGAAAAAAAACAAAACACGTGTGCATGAATGATTTGAAAATCACAGAGTTTGGGCTAGAACAGTTCTAATATAGAATCACAACAGGATTAGGAAACAGCCTGAGCTGGTGAGCTGGTGATGGTGGAAGCATTTCACCGGGTGGTAGTGTTTTGGGGTGTGTTCATATGGGGAGCCAGTCAGTGCCCCAGCTTGATGTGAGGACTTTAGAAGTTGGAAAGCTGATTCAGCAAGAATAAGAGAAGATGAGAAGTATGAGAAGATCAAAAGATTGGAGGAAGGAAAAGGTATTGACAATTAGGAGGTAGATTGTCCCTTGGGAGAAAAACACATCGCAGGACGCCAAGCATCCAGCCAAGCATTTTCCTACCACTGTGGATTGCCAGAAGGCCTGGGTCATCTGGAGACAGTGCTAGGAGCCTAAAGGTAAGCCAGTCAATAACTTCCCTGAGGAGAGTGAGAGTTTTGTTTTTTAGACATTTTTTTACGTGTGTGTGTGTGTGTGTGTGTGTGTGTGTGTGTGTGTGTGTGTGTG